>NQYS01000004.1:2746906-2768428 GCA_003055955.1 Escovopsis sp. AC
CCCCCTCCCCCCCCCCCCCCCCCCCCCCCCCTCCCTCTCTTCCTTGTGTAAGAAGAGGGAGAGGTTCACGGTCACCAGCACAACTCCCTTGTACAGAGTAGCTGAAATGAGGTGTCCAGCAAGCTGTGTATGATTGGAAGTCAGTCGAGGTAGGAGTAGCCTCACGAAATGCCTACATATATAGGACACAGATACAGCCCTGCCTCTAGATCCCCATGATATCGTCCTGTTTTTATTGCTACTCTACCGGTACTCCGTAGAGAGCTTGCGGCTATTCTCCAGGCCGCCAATAGGATATTTGTGAGGATGAGAGTTCTGACCGGCACCTGGCCTTGGCTTGCCCGAGCGGCGATTTTCGCCCCGTGCTACAATGTTTCGTCACGGTGGCACCAAAGGGCTTGCTACTCGAGTACCTCGGAGTACGAGGATATCCAGCCGGTCAGCACTATGTCTACTCGTGGGAGAGGGCCGCTCTGCATGCGCTCTGAGCTCATGGCTTGCCCCGTTGGGCAGATCATACGAGTACTCGTATGTACGGAGCACATACAGGTACGAAACAAACGTACTCGTTCTGAGCAATTCCCCCACCTGATCACGGCAATCGGCGGTGCTGGATCGGGGAACGCGACGCAGAGATGGGGATGCATGGATCTATTGATGGGAAATCTCGACATGAGGGGGAGGGGTCGAGGTGGGAATGGAGGCCGTGCAGCCTCGGGGCTGAGGTCTGAGTAAGTCGGATGGTCCCTGCTCCCACAGTATGTATGTGGACATGCAGCGCGCTGGGTCGTGGGGTGATGTGATGAGGCAGAGGAGAAATACCGCATGGAAGATGTTGGAAGCCCTGGTGGGGGCCTTTGAGACTCCATCATGGAGAGGGTCTCGTCTCTTGGATCGAGATCTGTGGCCTTGCTTCCCACTGATTGAGTCCTGCAGCACATTTGCCACTTGCCAGCACGAGTACCTGTGCGGAGTACGATTGACTTCAATCCATCATGCATAAGGCTGTCGACGGGTGAATCAACCAATACTACTTACCACTCCGTACTCATCCACCATCATCTTGCTTCCAGGCAGATTCTCTCTCTAGCGCTGATTTCGTGCGCAAATCGCTGACGACCTCTCGGAAAGGAGGTCATCTCTTAGTACGGAGTACGGCGTAGGGAGTACTCCGTACTCGTACTATGATTATCAGATTCTTTCTTGTCTGGGGTATCCCGCATCGCTGGGATCCTGCCATGATGAAGTCAGAGAGATTGGAGGCGTGCTGGACATACGGAGAACATACTCCGTACTCCGTAGTAGATCCCGGCTCCAATGTCGCATCATCCATGGATCTTCCAAGCCGGCGGACCGCAGCACCCGAGTCGTACGAGTACGAATACATATGTACATACATCAATGCATGAGCTCTGGAGCTCTGCAGTCTGATCGCCCAATCCTTCCGCTTCCGGGGGCCGCCTGAACCGACCGCGCAGGGGTGTTCGAAATGACCTGCAGCGATCATGGATGGATTGCTGTTCAGCGCGCGTGCGCTCGGGGGCTGCGCGTCTGATTGAGGGCATCAACCCATTGATCCCATCCATTCCTGCATGTTGGAGGCCTGCACCGGTGCGATGGGGTGGAAGTGGGATCTGCTGGCCGGTCGACCACGCGGTTTCTTCTGGAGTGTGGCGGCTGCGGCCTTTACCTTTATGTGAAGATTTGATCAACCGATCAACAAAGCCTCAGCAAGCAGAGGCGCGAATCTACGTAGAGTCTACTCCAACAACTTGGTAGAGCCTAAAATCCATCCATCTTCCCCGTATGGAGCGGCCTCGGCCCCGCTCGCTCCAACAAGTGGCCTCAAGCCATCGCGCCGGCCCCATTTTGCGTCAAATTCTGGCAGCCTGTCCCGCGCGGCGGGATCATGTTGGAGTGGAAAGTGTGGAGGTGCTACTCCGTACTCCGTAGTGCCTTTTTCTATGGTGTGGTGGGCACATTCGTAGGTACAGGTACATGTGAAAACTTATCAATTCTGTACTCGTGCCGACACCTTAGTGCCTGTACTCGTACCTGTACGTACGACTCAGTCCGTACGGGCAACTGGAAGGAGTCTGAAGCCTGGGTATCGTGTTCTCGGCATGGGCGACTTGGCGCAGGAGACAAAAAGGAGACTTTGGCAATCAAGCTCGAATGAATGCCGGTGCAAGATGTCCGAGGATGAATGGGCTGGCAGTTTGACATTCGACGCGGCTTTCCTTTTGCTTCCATGTCTAATCTCCCGCATCTCATCAGTTCTAATTTCATGGTGGAAGTTTCAACCTCGAAGCTCGGATATGTGCATAATCTGTACGGAGTAGTACGGAGTACCTGCTACCACTTGGTGACTGTACTTTCAAGTACCTGTCGAGGTACCCGTTCGCACCCAGGCAGGCACACACGCCTCCCGCGCAGTGTGGACCCTCTTCAGCAGGACAAGGGCCCCTCTCGCAGCAGCCAGGGCGTGCGCGTCATTCCGGATGAGGACTAGCCCTTGCGCCCCCGCTCATCAGCCACTGCCTGGCAGCCTGCAGGTGCACGGCGATGCCAGAGGCACAGGTACAGGTACCGATGCCTTGAGCCTTGAACAGGTGCCCACTGCTGCAGTCACGCCACAGGCAGGGCCCCGGTACCTGCGAGCAATTGATCAAATCCCAGATCCATGCGGGACTCGGTGCCTCAATCCAATGGTACCGCAGGCCCGCCTCCCCCCCCCCCCCCCCTAAAAGGAGGTGCCGAGTTCCATGGGGGCGCCACACCAGAGGCCCGCAGACAGCCACAAGGCCGCTGTATCGCAATGGCTCCAGCAGGGTCATGATGGATTGATTGATGGAGTTGATCTATGGACTCAGTTCTTAGTAACCTCTACTACCACTACTTAGTAGTAAGTACTCCGTACTCCGTACTATGCCTGGAGATGCGCTTCCTGATACAAGGATATCCGGGTCGTGATCTGCCTCCTCTGTCAACCGTCATCCTTTCAACCACCTCCCACTGCCGCCAAGCTGCTGTTCCACACCCTCCACGGGCGTGCATGCGGCCGAGCTCGTGAAACTTGCCTCTCTCTGTCTCTCTCCAACCTGCCTTCATGTTCCTTTGTTCCTTGCCTCGCGACACCTCTCCAAGCGCTACGCTGTCCTATAACTCCTCCCATCGCCGCCTCGTTAGGGTTGCGCCGGGCCACATGCGGTAAGGTATTTGTCCTCCATCTCTATGCCTTGACTCTTTGCTACTATTCTCCACCTCCACTATAGCTTTGAGGCTCCGGCTCTTCCCGTCTTTCATCTCCAAGCGCTCTCCGACACTCAAACGCAAAAGACTTGCTTCTCGCCGTCCTTTCGAGCGCTGTCCCCTGAGATGTCTTCTCCTCGTCGCCTTCGCTGCGTCGCAATCCTCTGAACCACTTCCCCGAGCTGAGCAGGCCATTGCCCCTCAGCGCCGGGACCCCGGCCGTTCCTGGGCGACCCTGTTCGTGCGGGAAACCCCTTTTTATATGCAACTCCCCGTGCCGCCATCCTTTTTTTTTTTTCCCTCTCTCTCTTCCCTCTTCGCAACGCCTCCGCCAACAACCTGTCGCCGGCGTCGATTCAGGCCGGGACACCGTGGTGAAGGACAACTTCCCCTTTTCGGATATCGACTCCCACCAGCGCTTCCGTCGATTTTGCTTGCCTGGTGACGCTCCCCGCACGGCACGGCACCGTAGCTGCCGAACATGTCGGCCTTCGACGCGCGCGAGGCCCAGCAGCAGGCCTTCATCGACGCCGCTCAGGACCCGCGCAGCACCGTCACCGCTGACGACGTCCAAAAGGTCATCGTCGACCAGGCCAAACGTGCCGGCGTCCCTGCCTTCTCGTTCGATCCGAGGGCCTCTGTCGAGGAGAAGCGCGCCCAGGCCGCAGCTGTACGTAACAGATCTTGCGTTGATCTTTCAACCACCCCCCCCCCCCTTTCTTCTTCCGTCTCTGAATGTGTTTAGTGCTGACCCTTTCCCGTTCTCCTGTCAGGCTGTCCCCCCCGAGCTGCGACATCTTGGCAGGGCCACGGCCACCAAGGTCGTCACCGATGTGGACGATGGCACCGGCCCGGACGAAGACCTCCCCGAGCCGTCCAAGGCAGGCGTCATAGATCCGCCTCGCGACAACAAGGGAGACCCAATCCCCGACCAGGCCGAGGTCGAGGCCAAGGAAGAGGAGTTCTCGCGTACTGGCTGGGCGCCTCGCTTCGGATCCCAGGCCCAGAGCACGCTCGAGGCCGAGAGCCTGCTCGACCATACAACCTGGCTTGAGGGCCAGATCCCGGACCACGTGTACGGAGGTGCGTTTGAAACAAATGAAAAAAAAAGAATAAATAAATGTGCCCCTGGGAAATAAGCTCGCGTCTCTAACAAGCAGTCCAGACTGGTATCATAATGCCGGCGTCATCATCTTTGCCTGCATCTCCTCCTGGCTCATTGCGGTCCTCGGCGGCGGTCTCGTCTGGGTCTCTCTCATCATGATCACCTGCGGAACCTACTATCGCACGTCTCTTCGACGTGTGCGGCGCAACTTTCGCGATGACATCACCAGAGAGCTCGCCTTGAAGAGGCTCGAGTCCGACCACGAGTCCCTGGAATGGATCAACTCTTTTCTCGTCAAGTTCTGGCCCATCTACCAGCCTGTCCTCGCCCAGACCGTCATCAACACCGTTGACCAGGTCCTGAGCTCCGCGACCCCGGCTTTCCTCGACAGCCTGAAGCTCAAGACCTTCACCCTGGGTTCCAAGCCCCCGCGCATGGAGCACGTCAAGACCTACCCCAATGCCGGCGACGACATCGTGCGGATGGATTGGAAGTTCAGCTTCACCCCGACCGACACCACCGACATGACTGCCAAGCAGATTGACAACCAGGTCAATCCCAAGGTCGTTCTCGAGATCCGCATCGGCAAGGCCATGATCAGCAAAGGGCTGGATGTCATTGTCGAGAAGATGTCCTTCTCCGGAATCATGCGGGTCAACATGAAGCTGCAGATCCCCTTCCCGCACATCGAGAAGATTGATTTCTGCTTCCTCGAGAAACCCAAGATCGACTACGTCTGCAAGCCTCTTGGTGGCGACAACTTTGGTTTCGACATCAACTTCATCCCCGGTCTCGAGAGCTTCATCCTCGACCAGATCCACAGCAACCTGGCGCCCATGATGTACGCGCCGCACGTCTTCCCCATCGAGGTCGCCAAGATGCTGGCAGGCTCCCCCGTCGACCAGGCAGTCGGTGTCCTCGTCGTCACCCTCCACGGCGCCCAGAACCTCAAGAACAGCGACAACTTCGGATCGCTCGATCCCTACGCCATTCTCACCCTGAACCGCCGCCAGGAGCTCGCCAGGACCAAGGCCGTCGAGGACAACGCGAACCCCCGCTGGAACGAGACTCACTACATCATCGTCACCTCTCTGAACGATACCCTCGACATTCAGGTCTGGGATAAGAACGGCTTCCGCAAGTCCAAGGAATTGGGCGCGGCATCCTTCCCCCTCGAGAGGCTCGAGAACCTGCACGTCTACGAGAATGAGCGCCTGGAGGTCCATGGCGACGGCAAGTCCCGCGGCTTCGTCTCTTGCGACCTCCGTTACTTCCCCGTCCTCGAAGCCACCAAGGACGCCGACGGCAAGGAGATCCCCCCTCCCCCCTCCAACTCGGGTATCCTCCGGTTCACCGTCGAGCAGGCCAAGGATCTGGACGGCACCAAGAGTCTTGTCGGGCTCTTGAACCCTTACGCTCTCATGTACCTCAACGGCAAGCAGGTCCACCAGACCAAGAAGATGAAGCGAACGAACAACCCGATCTGGGAGAACGGTTCTAAGGAAATCTTCATCACAGATCGCAAGAGGGCCAAGCTCGGCGTCACCCTCAAGGACGAACGCGAACTTCAATCGGACCCTGTTCTCGGCAAATACCAGATCAAGCTCGACGACTTGTTGGACTGCATGGACCAAGGCAAGGAATGGTACCATCTCGCGGGCGCCCAGACCGGTCGTGTCAAGATGATGGCGCAATGGAAGCCCGTCGCCATCTCCGGCGTCGTCGGCACCGGAGGATACTCTACACCCATCGGCGTCGTGCGTCTGCACTTCCAGAAGGCAATGGACCTGCGCAACTTCGAGACCATCGGCAAATCTGATCCCTACGTTCGTGTCCTCCTCTCCGGCGTCGATAAGGGCCGGACCGTCACATGCAAGAACGATCTGAACCCTTCCTGGGATGAAGTCCTCTACGTGCCCGTCACCTCGCCCCGAGATGTCGTTACTCTCGAGGTCATGGATGAAGAGTCCGTCGGCAAGGATCGAAGCCTCGGAGTTGTTGACCTGTCTCTCACTGATCTGATTCAACGGGACGAGGCTGGCGAGTACTTGGTTCACAGCACAAAGCAATTCCGCCAGGACGGCTTGAGGCTCCACGGCAAAGGCATGATCAAGGGCACCATTGTTTACTCCGCTTCCTTCTTCCCCTGCCTCAACGTCGCCGACCCCGAAGACGAGGAGGAGGAAGAGCCCGCCGAGAAGCAGGACAAGGAGACCGCTGTAGAGAATGGCACCTCCGGCAAGGACTCGTTCGACAAGCCCCGCGAATCCGTTGAGACGTCGCGAACCTCTGTGGACACCAGGAACGGCTCGACCGCCAAGAACAGCCTCGACATTGATGAGGCTGACCGCCCGACGTCTTCTGCCTCCAGCCTTGCTCGACCCTCTGTTGACTCTGGAAGAGAAGGCCCCAAGATCCGACTCAGCCCCGAGGAGCTCCTCAAGCACGAATCTGGTCTGCTCATCTTCAGGCTCTTGGAATCGGAAATGCCGGCGGACCACACTCAGTTGCAGGTCTTCGTCGACGACATGGCCTTCCCCAGCTACACCTCCTCGACGGCTGCCTCTCGAGCCCACAAGTTTGATGAGATTGGCGACTGCGTAATTCGTGAGCTCGATTTCTCTCGCTTGACGATCAAGGCTCGGAAGAAGGGCGGTGACGACGACGACGACACTCTGGCATACTTGTCTGGCAACACCCTGGAGACTCTGAAGCAATGCTTGGTATGTGTTGTATATCCCTGCTATATTCCCTGATCGATCGATGATGATGATTTTGTGGAGCGTCTTCTAACGCCGACTGCTACAGAATAACCCGACCACTCTGAAGCTCAAAAGCGACGACGGCAAAGTCAGCTGGGTCAAGATCAGCTTGAAGTATCTCCCGATCAAGATGAACCTGGATCCTAGCGAGAGCATCAACAACATGGGCAACCTGCGCGTCGACGTCTTGAGCGGCGTGGACCTGCCCGCGGCTGACCGAAACGGAAAGAGTGACCCCTACTGCAAGTTCGAGCTCAACGGAACCGAGGTGTTCAAGACAAAGGTCCAGAAGAAGACGCTCTCCCCCGTCTGGAACGAATCCTTCGAGGTCACGGTCCCCTCCCGAACCGCGGCGCAGCTCGTCTGCAACGTGTACGATTACGATTTCGCCGACAAGCCCGATTTCCTCGGAGCCTCCCCCATCGACTTGGCATCGCTCGTTCCCTTCAGGGCACAGGAGATCAACTACATGCTGGACGGCAAGTCCGGTAGCATCCGTCTGCGCCTGCTCTTCCGCCCCGCCTACATCACCCGTGCTAGACAAGGAACGTCTACGTTCCAGGGCACATTCAGCGGCGCTCCGGGCAGAATCGTTACTGGCGTTGCGGGAGTCGCTGGAGTGCCCCTCAAGGGCGGCGTCGCGGTCGCCGGTGTCGTCGGTCACGGAGTTGGCAAGGGCGCTTCGCTCCTCAAACGCGGTATCCTGGGCAGAAAGGAACGTGACGATCCCAATGGCTCCATGACGGACCTCCTGGAAATTCCGGTCGTCGTCTCGACGGCTTCCAGCGACGCTCCCAGCGCCGGCAGCAGCAGGCGACCCTCTGGCGCGACCGAGGGCGGCGTCCTCCCGACTACGAACAACGACGCCTCGGCTCTGAACATGGTCACTCCGCACCACAACAGGACCCGAAGCTTCGGCGCATCCTCGGCTCACAGCGGGTTCTTCCCGGCCGGCGCACCCGCAGGAACGGCCACGTTCACCATTGTCGGCGCATCTGGTTTCTCTTCGTCCACGGATCTGTACATTGTCATCACGCAAATCTCGCCCAGGGAGAAGGTCGTCGGCAAAACGAGGCACTTCAAGTCGCACGGCGGGCAATGGAGCTACGACGAGACGTTCAAGTTCCTCTGCTCCGCGGATGCCCAGTTCAAGGTGGAAGCCCGAGGCGAGCACCTGTTCGGCAGCGACGATGGTCTCGGTGAGCATGCCTACTTCATCGACGAGACGGGAATGTCGAGCGCCCGGGAGCTCAGCGTGGGCCCTGGTGTGGTCGTCATCAAGAGCAGCTTCCAGCCGGCCGAGCAGAACTACCCGGACAGTCCCAAGTCTCATCGCCGAGGCTTCCTGAACAAGCGAGACTCTCGGGGCAGCCGCGAATCGACACCCAACGCCTAAAGGCCCCTCGATCTTTGAAGGTTTCAAATGCTCAACTCCTAAGGCAATAACTCGGCACATGGAGACGGTGAGAGAGGGCCAAGACGGCCCTCGAATTTTCGTTGCACTGGCGGAAGTGTTTATCTTTATAATTTTTATTGCGATTTTCATGCAGCATAGTTAAAGGGGTTCCTCGAGGGACGTGGATTTGCGCATACAGTTTATTGATTTATATGTATTGATTTTACAAATGCTGCAACTTACGAACTTACGGGGCTCGTTTCGGTTCGGGGCGACATACATACATACAGCACGGTAGCCGGTGCATCTGATTGTTTTGTATCGCTCGATTAGCCTTGCGGCTGGAGGAGGTATGGAGGAGGGCGAGGGAGCGAGGTGAGGAGAAAGAGCCTTATTGGCGTTGCATGCTTGTCGAGAGATTGAAGTTGGAGATGGAGAAAAAAAAAATCTCGAAGATTCCTGCAGCTCGAGGAGGGCCTTCCCATCTCGAGAGTCATCATCTTGGGCGACGGAGTATGTATACAGAGTACTAATAGGACCTGTGAAGTTGGTGCCAGTGAGTTGAGGTTCGAGTTCAAGGCCGACGGATTCTGGTCATGTGACTGCACGAGGCTCGTTACATAAGCCGAGACCGATGAGGCAACTTGGGGCGTGCGAATCCCGCCCATGCGGGTGCCTGCACAGCGCACTCTGGCACTCCGTTAGTACTCCGTACCTGTGACGCGCGGGACCGAAGCTGCCTGACTACCAGCAACACCACAGCATCCACGCAAGACGAGCTCCAGCCTACGGGTTACTATACTATCCCGCCTGGATCACCACCTTCGACCGATTAACAGCAAAGCGGCCTCGCCGGATTCCATCATCAACGAAAACGAATCGGCACTACTGCTCTTCACTCCGCACTCCGCTGCTTGTGCATCTTCGACAGCCAATTGTCCGACCAGCGAGCAGCTTTGCCCCCCCCTCCTTTCCGCACCGCAACTGCGAGCCGATCGCCACAGAGCGAGCGACATCGAAAGACGTTTGACGATTCGCGGGGTTTTCAGGAGAGTATTCCGAGTACGAAGTCGAGAAGATGGATTCCATCGTGGCCCGATACAGTCGCCCGGCGTACGAGCAGAATGAGGGTTTGGAGGATGACGAGCTGAGCCAGGAGCTCATGGACCCGAGCGCTCACCTGTCGCTCAACTTTGCCATGCCGCCGATTGCCCAGGTATGTTTGAGTTATCCAAGGGACTCTGTTCATGGGGCCATAGATGGATGGATGGATAGATGGATGAAGATTGCATCAGGGCCTCTCGGCGCAGGAATGAGATGCTGACGTGCGAACCTTCCCCCCAACAGCCCTCGGCATGGCTCCGCGCCGCCACGGACGACCGCTCGAACCCGAACTGCCCCATCAAGATTGCGCACGGCACGACGACGCTGGCGTTCCGCTTCCAGGGCGGCATCGTCGTGGCGACGGACTCGCGCGCGACGGCGGGCAACTGGATCGCGTCGCAGACGGTGAAGAAGGTGATCGAGATCAACAGCGTGCTGCTGGGCACGATGGCGGGCGGCGCGGCCGACTGCCAGTACTGGCTGGCGTGGCTGGGCATGCAGTGCCGGCTGCACGAGTTGCGGCACAAGCGGCGCATCAGCGTGGCGGCGGCGAGCAAGATCCTCGCGAACCTCGTCTACAGCTACAAGGGCATGGGCCTCAGCATGGGCACCATGTGCGCGGGCGTCACCAAGGAGGAGGGCCCCGCGCTATACTACGTCGACAGCGACGGCACGCGGCTCGCGGGCAACCTGTTCTGCGTGGGCAGCGGGCAGACGTTCGCGTACGGCGTGCTCGACGCCGAGTACCGCTACGACCTGACGACGGAGGAGGCGCTCGAGCTCGGGCGGCGCAGCATCCTCGCGGCCACGCACAGGGACGCGTACTCGGGCGGGTTCATCAACCTGTACCACGTCAAGGAGGAGGGCTGGGAGAAGCTGGGCTTCTTCGACACGAACCCGATCTTCTGGCAGACGAAGCTGGAGAAGGGCGAGTTTTCCAACGTCACCAGCAAGCTGGATTAGGGGGGCGGGGGTGGAAGGCTTTGGTTGGGGAAAGGAGTGATCGGGAGGAGACCGTGATGCGAGGCAAATGCAGAATCAATACAGTCATGATTGCAAGATGTATTGGCGCAGTGTCCCGTGATTCTCGTGATGCCAACCGAGCATAGCACGCTCAGATATACAAAGCGAAGAGAGCGCATGCAGCCCCCCCCCTGGATGATGAATGGCATCGCCTGTTGCAACGTCCGAATATGGCTGCAAAGCATCACGCTACAAACCATGCCCCATCCCCATCGTCCCTCGCTCACGCCTTATGCTCCACGCCCTGATCCCTCCTCAGCCACCCGCCCGCGCCCATGATGCCATCCCCATCGCCCCCGTCCACCTCCATTGGCCACCTCCCGATCGGCAGCACGCCCAGGTCCGAGCACCACCCCTGGTCCCACAATTCCATGCCCGCCCACGCCACCATGGCGGCGTTGTCGGTGCAGAGCGCGGCGGGCGGCGCGACGACGCGGACCGCGCCGAACCCGCGGGCGGCGAGCGTGCGGCGCAGCACGTGCATGAGGAAGCGGTTGCTCGCGACGCCGCCGGCGACGACGAGCGTGCGCGCGCGCGCGGCGAGGCCCGGGACGTCCTCGAGCGCGAGGACGACGCGGCCGGCGAGGTGCTGGAACGCGGCGCGCATGGCGTGCCGCGCGAGCGCCACGCGCTCGGCATGGCCCAGGCCGCTCTCACCAGCTTCCGCGCCAGCACGCGCGCCCGTGCCCGCCGATGATCCCCCCGCTATGCCCTCCACCGCCGTGCGGAAGCTCGCAAAGGAGAAGGCCAGCTTGCGCGAGCCCCGGAGCGGCAGGGGGATGTCCCACGCGTACCCTGTGTCCTGGCGCACGGCCTCGTCGCCGCGCGACCGCGCGGGCGTGAAGAAGGCGTACTGGCCTTCTCTCTCGCCGTCGCCGGGCCCGAACGCAAACGCCTCGAGCAGCCGCCCGTACATGACGTCCGGGCTCGCGTCGAGGACATCGCGCGGCAGGATCTCGCGCGCCGCGTGGTCGAGGAAGTTGCCGATGGCGACGTCCGCCGTCGCGGCGAGGATGCGGTGCGCGGCGACGCCCTCGGAGAGCACGAGCTGCGTGTGCCCGCCGGAGACGAGCAGCGAGAGGAAGGGGAACGCGGGGGCGTGCTCGTGGTCCGCGTCGTTGTCGTCGTCTTCCCCGTGCTGCGTTCCCGATTTCACGCCGTCCTGCCCACGCCGGAGGCCCAGCGCGTGCACGAGCCGCGGCGTCAGCGCGTGCGCCTGCATGTGGTGCACGCCGAGCAGAGGCACGCCCCACGCGACGGCGAGCCCCTTGGCCATGTTGAGTCCCACGGCGAGGTTCGACATGATGCCCGGCCCGCGCGTCGCGCAGACGAAGTCGGGCCGCCAGGCGGCGATGGGACCAGACCCTCCCACGGATTCAGACCTCCCCGCAGAGTCGATCGCGCTGCGCACGAGCTTCGCCAGCGCCGCGTTGTGGCCCTGCACCGCGACGACGGGGTTGATGCCCCGGAACGCGCGGTTGTCCGAGGCTATGCGCTCGTTGAAGAGCAGCCTGTACGCGGGGCGGCCGCCATTCCCAGTCCCATGATCCCCGTGACCATTCCCGCTGCTGCTGCTGCCGCCAGCGGACCGCGAGAGCACGGCGACGGCGGTGTCGTCGCAGGACGTTTCGATGGCGAGGGTCGTGAGGGCCCGGGATGATGCGGATGCGGATGTAAGCTGTAGCCGAGGGCGGTGGTGGCGAGGGACCTGGAAGAAGTGGTGGAGGCTTGGTGGGCGCAGAGTTCTCGGCCGGCGGAACATTCCCTACCCTTTACCAGTAAGTAGCAGCTGTTTTGGGGTGAGGATGAAATCAGGATGGAATCAATGAGGTCATGGAGTTGATGAGTTTTCGAGATGTTCAATGTTCAATGTTCAATGTTCAAATGGAGGTGACCCCATCGACCGTTAATTTTTACTTAGTGCTGCTCGCATACAAATAAGTAGTGGACCAGCCATCTCCCACGGGCTTCATCCATCAGAGACGTGCCCCCTTGGAGAGCCCCTGACCGCATCAATGCAACCCGGAATGCAAAGGCCCAGAGTGGATGCCTCGATGCCATGCTATTTTCCTTGCCGACGCCATTTCCAATGCAATATGCCTCGTCTAAAAATGGAAATCATGGAGAAAGAAGAAAAAGGAGAAAAAAAGAAAAGAAAAAAAAGTCACGCAAAATTCACCCACTGGCATTTGCAGCCCCCCGAGCCACCGTCAAAACCTCCGGGCTTGGCGTCCCCGCTCGCACGCGGGTTGATCCAGCTGCCCCCGACCGCCATGTTGTTCGCCAGCAGGTCCGGCTTCCCCAGCACGAGCTGCTGCCGGTCATCCATCGGCCAGTCCCATACGAATTTCTGCCTCGGGTCCCCGCCGTGCGTGTCCATCGTCACCGTCACGGGGTACGGCATGGTCCCCGGCCGGACCAGCTGCGGCGCGGTCGCTGCTCGCGGGCTGCCGGGCGGGAGGAGGCTGCTGCTGTTTTGGGCGAGCTGCCTCGTCCAGATCTGCACGAGCATCCGGGTCTGCGCCCAGGTCACGAAGAAGTCGGCCTCCGTCTTGCGGCAGCCCCCGTCCGTGTCGAGGCCCACGTCCTGCTGCGTCCGGTTGAGCACCGTGACCGACTTGAGGAAGATGGTCCGCGGGAAGTACGTGTAAAATCCGTAGTGCTCCGTGGGCAGGCCCCGGTCGTAGAGCCGCACGGGCTGCTGCACCGGCCGGGGGATCATGACCGCGCCCTTGGGCGACCCGTCCGCCTCCAGCTCGGGGACGGGCAGGCCCGCGGCGACCGTCGCATTGGGCTTGAAACCCCTCTCCAGGCCGCTCCTGCGGCTCAGATCGGGCGGGCTGATCGTCTCGTTGGCCGAGTTGAGGATGCTGATGAAGAACGGCGCCGGCTCGCCCGCCTTTTGGCTGGATGTGACGTTGTCCGTTGTCTCTCCCAGGAACCACATCTCCTGAAATGACGGTGGGTCGGGATTGGGCTGGAACCCGTCGACCGCGTCCCTCACCTGAAGCGAGATCGGAGACTTGCCATTCGGCGTGTCCCAGCCTTTACCAGTGCTGTTGTCCCATTGGATCTGGAAGACGATTGTTGGTTGGTTGGCCTGGTACGGCGACGCCGGCTCCTGATCATCCTTCGGCAGGGAGCAGCTCCACAGCGTCGACGGCTCGGTGCAGCCGCTCCTGGAGACTGTGTTGTCGGGGCCGACAAAGGTCAGCACGCCCGTCGGCATCGGCGGGTAGTCGGTCAGGTTCACCCAGATGGAGTGCACCTCGGCCGGCGCGTGATGTTTCGCGAGCGTCACGCCGAGGATGATGGCCAGGATGATGATCGCAAGGAGCGCTCCGATCACACCCATCCAGATCCTCCTCTTTTTGCGCCCTTCCCGTCCGGACCGGCCAAAGCATCCATTCGCCGATATGCAGCCGCGGCCCCTCCAGAATCCCCCAACCCGGCGGGCGGTCACGTCCTCCTTCTCGTGCCGTCGCCTCTGTCGCTCAATCTTGTTGTCGGGCCCTTCCGCCGGGCGGCTGTGCTCCTCGGGGAGGTACGTCCCCGTCGGCCTGACGGGGAGGGGTGTCGAGTATCCAGAGTTGCCCCCCTGGGGCCGAGCAAGCGAAGATTTCGCAAATGGGGATGAGACTACGGGTTCAGAGGCCAGGTATGCTCTCGCAGGGTTCTTCGGCATGCCTTCCAGATCCTGGTCAAAACGATCATCCGAATGACGGTCTACCGGCGGCTGCGCGGGGAAAGGCGCTGGCTGATTTTGCATTGACATCAAGCGACGCTCGAGAGATCCAAGGTCATCCTCCAGAGCGTGGGAGCTCCTCACCGAGTCTGGGGACAACGAAAAGCGGCTTTGCAGTTGGGCCGGGTTTGCTCTGACGGTCATGCCGGCTTGAGAAGAAGCATCCGCATCAGGGTGACCAGTCGCCTCGGCCGGCACATGTTGAGGCGCCGGCCTGCTTGCCATTGATATCATCAAGGCAATGTCTTTCGTAGTCCTCTCCACTGGTGGTTTTTCCGAGCCACCCGCCGCCTTGCGGCCTGGCCCCTGAGAAGTCAGGGTCGAGGCGAGCCCCGGGGCCCCCTTGATCTGGGGCTGTCCGTGGCCGGTCCGGGCATGATCCGGGGGAAATACGGCCTGATAAGAAAGAGAACCGGCGGGCTGCTTCTTCGGCGGAGAATATGGCGGTGGGATGTCCACGCTGCCTTGGTCCGTGGCCAGCGGCCGCGTCTTGTCCTCCTGGGCGGAAGAAGCCGGTGATCGCCTTGCCAGAGACTCGTAGGGCGCCTCCGTGCGCGGGGCATTGATCGCGGGGGAGGGTGTCCTCCGCGGCGTGGGTATGCGCAAAGTTGGCGTTGATCGTCCCGAGGAGACCAGTGGCGCCTCAGCGAATAGTTTGTTCGACGGCGGCGCCGGCGCCGGCGGCGAGGCAGCCCTTCCTGGCGTCGGCACGATCACCCGCGATGGCTGGTCATTGACTGGGAATGGCTCCAATGCGATCGTCGACTTCGACCCCAAAGGAGGCTCTTGTCCCCCGCGCAGTGCCTGGTTCGTCTCGGTGTTGGGGCGGACTGTCCGGGGTGCGCTCGAAACGTCGTCCAGCGCAAATGTGATGAGCAGGCCATTGTCAGCCGCGATCCCGAGCCCGTGAACGCCCGATGCCCGCGCCTGCCTTTTCTCGTCGAAATGGCTGCCGGCGTCTGACAAGCTCTGTCGCACGTACCGGGGTTCCCTGTCGTTAATGGATGGCGTTCCCTTCGGGGTGCGACTGGAGAGGGACATGGTCCGATCCAGGAACGGAGTGACAAGGTGATGGTCCCACCATCCGTGGCTCGCGGAATTCGCAGTGCTTGGCGTGGGCGCCGCCGCCGCCGCCGCGAGCTTCCCCCTCACGGATCCCCTGGCGGCGGGGGCACCGTCTTCTTCGAAGAGCGTGCAGGGGGTGCCCACATCGTCATCGTCCTCTCCCAAATTCTTGCCGAGACCCAGCCGCGGGTCGAGGAGCTTTTGCTGTGCCGTTGGGTGGAAAGTGGCGGGAAGGGCCGGCACGGGGGGCGCGCCGAAGCTCGTCAGGCCGAGAGCATTTCCCGGCATCGTCATCTGAGAGTAGACGCTCGAGGGGGGCCGAATGGAGGCAAAGGAGCATGCGGTGTCTGGGGTGTCTGGAGACCAGACAGACTTTGGCTCGTTGGCATCGGCAGTGGTGTCAAGTCGACCGGCCGGGGGCCGCGAAGAAGGAGCTGCGAGCGGCTTCCTTGGGATCTGCTGGCCGGTGGGCGCAAGGGTGTTGAAGCCTCCCATCCGAGGCTGGGTGTCGCGGGTGGCCGCCTCTTCGGGAGGCAGGGTGATTCCAATCATGATTGGCCGGTCCTCTGGGGAGAGTACCTGTCCCGGCGAAGCGGCATTCGGGCGCGAAGACGACTCCTTTGGGCTCTGCATGATGGTCTTTCTCAACCAACCCCAGTTTCCAAAGGAGGCCGGCGTGGGATCGCCCTCGAGGGCGGCGAGAGCGGCTAGGTCGACGAATTTCGGGGGACGCGCGTCCAGGCATGGGTTTTTGGAGGGTTGGTTTGTGCGTCTGAACGCTGACATGTCGGTGATCAATCTCAAGGTTTTCGAATGGGCCGGCTTCTGCCGCCTTTTTGAGGTAGGTCGACTGATTCTGCCCATTGCGTTTCTCGAGGCTCGCGTACTGAGTTGTTTGATGCTCCGCCGATGAGTGAGTTGGGCCGGCGCAGCTGCCGGGACTGTGAAGATCTGTTTCTGCTTGGGTTCTCCTGAAGAGGGTTGAACGGCTGGACCGACGCGAGGGCTGTTGGTCTGGGATTGCTCGCGGTGGGAGGCACAGGCAGGAGAGGTGCTCCTCTTTGTGCGCAAGACGTTGTTGGCGTTTCTCTCCGCGAGCAGCTTTGTCCCGTATGCTGGCAGGGGCTCATTCACGTCAATGAGGGTCAGGACGTCATCTTCATCGTCGCATTGCCAGTCCTCCCAGTCCTCTACCTGACGCCGCGGCAAGGCGACAGGGCCATCGCTGTGCCTCGTCGTCATGTTGATCTGAAGGGGTGGATGCTCGAGAGCGAGTGATTCAGTGATGTGCCGGTGCGTTTGCCTCGTCGTTTGCGCGATCACATGCGAAGGTGAGAAGCAGACAGCGCGGCGATGACTCAGTGCTGGAAGAATCAATGCGACGATACGGAGTAGAACTGATGAAGAGGTCGTTATAAGATATTTCGAGAATGAGCGTTGGGAATAGAAAGGATCACCGGCGCCAGGCCAGGTGGTCGTCAGCCGCAATAGGACGAACGCGTCACGGCGAAAAGATTATCTGATGCTCGAGTCAATCAGAGACATGTTCCCTCTGCCCGGGGGGGGGTGAAGGGGGGAGAAGGGCGGACAGACCGGCATAGCACGAGCTCGAAAGCGGGAGAAGAAGGAAAAAAAAGGGAATGGGTGTGCTGGTCTCAGACGCCAGGAAATTAAGAAGACAATAAGGTGTGGTTCACAATAGAGGAGAGAGAAGGTCGAAGGAGGGAGCGGACGAGGAGGACAATAGCAATCATCGACAACGCCAACAATAGAGGGATTCAGAATGGAAAAGAGCACGGCTACGATGACCGGGTCGGCAGAGGGAGGGAGAAAGAAGGAGAAAGAAAGAAGGTCGATGTAAGTCTCCGGCCGGCCGGCCGGGGAAGAGAGGAAGATCAAGACAATGAGAATGAGATCAATTATGAGACAAAGGCACAATCATGTTACCGGCAGGCAGCGCGAGCCATCATCGCGAGGATTGAGCTCATGCGAGTCTCGCCTTGGAGGCTTCCCTGCCATGCCATGCCATGCCATGCCATGCCATGCCATGCCATGCCCCGCCCTGCCCTGCCTTGGCCCGACTTGCCTGGCCTGCGGCCCCTGCTCGGCAGTACGAGTACGAGTACCAGGACTCCGTATTTCTTTCTCTCTGCAGTTTGATAGCTCGGCGGCAGCGCATGGGTGAGACGAGGGCGGTCCGGGTCCGGGTCCGGGTGGAAGCTGGGAGGTCTGGCGATCTCTGGTGGATTCCAGGAGTTGTCGTTGGAAGTTGGAGAGAGATCAGTTGAACGAAGCCTGAGCAAGACTCAAGGTCAATGCTGAGTCAGCGAAATGGTTGGCTCCGGGCGTCTCGCGCGAGGAAGTGCGACAAGCGCCCTGGAGCACAAATGAGGCGCTGTGATTGGTCAGTTGCGGGTCCCCCCTTGCATGCCGCGATGCGCCGCGTGAGGGCGGGGGCGGTGATTGGCTGGTTGTCGCATGCCGAGCGGCTATCGCCCGTTTCGGGCTTAGTGCAGATGGGCAGCTGCCTTGCGAGTTGTTCTTTGGAAGGAAGAGGCGAGCCCGCAATCTCGTGCTCTTGCCCTTTGAATCTGCAATCTCCAGCGCTGCGGGACAGAGGCAGGTCGGGCAGGTCGCGCCTGCATTGCATTGAGGAGATTGCCCTCACTGCAGGTTTTTTGTACTTTGTATTTTGTACCGTGTGATTTTCACGGAGTTTCATACTAAATCAACTGCAGTGAGTCGACCTCCAAGCCTCAACGTGTTGCGTGTGGGCGACGAGATCATTGATCAATATCATCCATCACCCAGATTGGCTCAGTGTCATGCTACATACCGGGAGACGCCCGCGAGAGTCGATCTGTGCAGCTCGAGCTCCACCAGCTCCCGAACCGATGCGCGGCAACCCCCGAGCCCCTGGGACAGCAAGCGAGCGCCAAGAGTTCCATCGTCCTCGCCGCGCTGACGCCGTGCCGTCATCCATCCCAACGGCGACGCGGGCACGGTGCGGTGCTCGTACTCCGTACTCCGTAACTGTTTGTATGAAGAAATGCCTGCTCGCAGGATTGTGATGAATCCCTGTGCTGAGATTGCGTCTGCCGGGTCGAGATGAAATATTGGTAACTCAAGGCTCAGCCGGGGGGTTCCTTTGGAAGCACCACGGGGCATTGGTATGTATGTACGGAGTACAACGAGTACGAGATTGCCAACGACTCGGTGGACGCGAACCGGCGGCAAATGTTCACACCATGGCGTCTGTACGGAGTATACGGAGTAGTGCTCAGAAGCATTCGGATCGCGCAAGCTCAGTTTGAGAGGACGACTTCGTTCCAGGGTCGAGACAGCAGATCCCAATGCCTGATGACCAGGTCCTGATCGGGGCGTCGGATCCCACCTGTACCAGTATTCGCGAGTTTAGTACGGAGTACTCTGTCCGTACTCCGTACAATACTGCCTGTATGCGAGAGATCGCTCAAGGGAAGAGGCCAGATCTCCTACCGACATGCTCGTACCTGCACGGGCCAGGATGATGTGCCTGAGTCGCGAGCATGTCTCCGTCATCCTCCCCTTGCGTGCCTCAGCAAGCAGCGCTCCAGACGTGCAGGCTGTCGAGGTTTCAGCGGCATCTGAAACCGTGCCTCTGGTGCTGTGTACCTATGGGGTGTTCGTACATACGAGTCCTCATGAATTCAGGCAGATGGGTCGCACTGCAGGTCCAGTCGATTGGCCGTCGAGGGGACTCGGCAGTCTTGAGTCTTGACCTCCCTCGAAGTCGGAGATTGAGGCCGCGGCGGATGAGGGCTGTGAGAAGACGGACGGTCATGGGTGGGAGGGATCAACCTCGCAGGCTCGTTGACCTAGGTGTACATACTCCGTACTCCGTACTATACGGAGTAGTGAACACGAGTACGGAGGAGTAGGGCGATGGCAGAGAGAGGCGCACAAAATGCCCGAGCAGCCACAGGAGATGGATTTGATGGCTTTCATTCAAGTTGTCACACCGCAGGTTGACCTGGCGGATGAAGACTGCACGCTTACGGAGTGCTCCCGGGTAGGTCATGATCTCGATTTTAATGTGTTTATGTGGCCTCTACTCCGTAGACACTACTCCGTAGACACTACTCCGTAGAGCCTGGACTGACTCGATACGGCTGGGCCTCTTGCCTCGTCCAGCAAAAGCTGCAGCAGACTTGATGGACGCCAGCAGGTGCTACTAGTAGTATCATGTCGCCTCCAAGTCGCCCCCGATCAATACGAGGTCCGCACACGACGAGATGATAAATTTAGATGGACTTCGATTCCGGTACGAGCACTAGACGCGACTACGACTAGCACACACACACCGAGCTCTTCACATTCATCAACCCATGATCCATGATCCATGATCCATGATCCATGATCCATGATCCATGATCCATGATCCATCATGTCCGTCAGTCCGTCAGTCCGTCAGTCCGTCAGTCCGTCTGTCCGTCTGTCCGTCTGTCCGAATGAATTGAGAGCTCGGCGGCGCTTGACTTTGGCCTCGATGGCCTCTTCCAGGGGCCTTTCCATGGCCCTGAATTGTTGATTGATGCGATAGAGCCCCCGTAGAGCTTCGAATACAGCGAGTCTCCCAGTGAATGGAGGGCATCAGTCGCCTGGGCTGCGTGCGTCAAACTGGAGGGCGCCGAATCGTCGCTAGAGCACGGCGGGTGAAGCGCCCAAGCCGAATCGAGTCGCCCCGCCGCGTCAAGATTGCGCTCGATGCATCCATCAAGGATCGTGGGTGGATTGATGGTGGTGGATGATGGATTGATGGATTCACAACGACTCGCAATCGACGACGACAGGGATGCGTCGATGGAATTGGATTCATGGATCATCCATCCATCCATTCGACGCATCGAGCTGGAGCTCACCCCGTCGTGGGAATCGTACTCGTACCTGTACAGCACGCTCGGGAGTCTGGATCGTCTCCATCGCATCCATTGATTCAGCACAGCGATCCTCCGGCATCCTCGTCCTTGTCTCGTACGAGTACAACTGATACGTCTTCTATTTTCTCTCCTTCATCCCACTGCCTGCGGCCCGCTCGATTGGCGACGGACGGACACGAGCCGCAGCTTGAACCTTTCCGACGAGGCCATCTCCACGCGAAGGACGCCATTCCTGTAGCAGCTGCTCTACACGACTTGGCACGGCGGAGAAAAAAAAAAAAGAAAAAAAAAGAAAAAAAAGAGAAAAAAAAGAGAAAAAAAAGAGAAAAAAAAGAGAAAAAAAAAACAAAAAAAAAAGAAAATCAAAAAAAGAAAAAAAAAAAAAGAAAATCAGCAAGGGAAAAGGACAAAGAGGACCGATTCGTCACTCCAGGCATACCTTACTCGGGCATCGACAACATAAACAACAGTACATACGAGTATTGTCATCACCGCCCGCGTCGAAAATTCCAGCAAACAAACACCATCACCAGCACCGCCAGCACCGCCAGCATTCATTGCTCCACCACGCATCGAGCACCGCATCGAGCACCGCATCGAGCACCGCATCGAGCACCGTCGATTCAATTGCCCATCCCAATCGGCCCATGCCAATCTCGATCTTCTTGGCGCTTCCTCCAACGTCGTATCGGCATCGCCCTACCCTTCCCGATCGCCTCTTGAGCCCGCACCCGCAATTCTCCATTCTTTCTCCCTTCTAGTGCCCTTCTCGTCGCGCTGGCCTCCTGCTGCCACGCCCTGCCCGCTCTCACCTCTCCATACGAGTGTCCATCCATTGATACGGCATCCATACATACATACATCAATCAATACCGGATACCAGACCCGGTACGAGAACTGACCTCCAGCTGCTCCAGCTGCCTGCACGCGGCCCATCCCACGAGTCTACTAGTACTCGTAATCGTACATACAACTACTACCTCTACTATCAATACGATAACCTACTTACTCTGAGTCTCCATCTCCAGACTGCCGTCCTGCCGATACGAGAGAGAGAGAGAGAGAGAGAGAGAGAGAGAGACAGAGAGAGAGAGTCCAGACGACGGTCCAGCCTGTCGTCCCTTCTCGACAGACCCTCTCCTCCCCCCCCC
>NQYS01000004.1:2776938-2789734 GCA_003055955.1 Escovopsis sp. AC
AGGAGACGCTCGGACAGACTGCTGGGCGGTGCAGAGGTTGGGGGCTTTGGAGAAGGAAATTGGGCAGAAGGGAGAGCCAGCGGCAAGCATCATGGCAGGGCTCGGAGGGGGGACTCCTGGAAAGGGGGCGCTTTTGGGGCCGTCCGTTGTCGGACGGGAAGAGATCGGCTCTCACAGGCACGACGTCGCCCCCGTCGCACAACCACAACTTGCCTCCGGGTAACCCTCCGCAATGGCATCAAACACGACACAAACTTCTCCCCCCTCCTCATCCCGAGGTCCTCCAGGCCTTTCTCCCTCTCCTCTCATCCCCCCGTCTCTTCCTCAGCATGTGCTGCCGCTCATCTTGCCTCCTGCAGAATCTGGGCAGACGGACGCCATCGCCGCCACGCACCCGTGGTCCAGCCCAATCCTCAGCCTGATGGCCTCTGGCCCGCTCACTGCCCCGTGGAGCGCTCGCGCAGCCTCCCTCTCCGCCTGCGCCTGTGAGAGGGAAACCAGAGGACCCAAAGGGGAATGCCAAATACACATCACATCGGCATGCGGCAACAGCTCGGGGCGCGCGCGTCGATGGTACAGCCAAGCGCTGCGCGGCGGGATGCGAGATGCGGGACAGAGATGGATGCGTGCGCAAGCAAGCCGGGGAAGCCGTCTTCCGCGACCTTCGCGGTGTTCTCTCTCCCCTTCTCCCCTTCCTTCTCGACCAAGCCCTGAAGCTGTGCTCGAAGGAACAGCCTTGAGAGCATTAGATGTTTGCGCCTGGCCTTTGAGAGGTATATAAGGCCGGGGGCGCTCTGTTTGTCCCGATTCCGCGCGCACCTCAAACCGCGCCCATCATTACATCTCTACCACCGGCACAAAAGTCCATGCCATCACGATCCAAAGCATCACGATATCAAGCATTCGTTTTCACACACACACACGCGCGCGCGCGCATACACGCATACAGCAGCTTCCAACGGCCCCCTCCCAAGCCCAATCATGCCGCCCATCTCCGCGCGCATCCTCCTCCTCCTGCCCCTCCTCCCCCTCTCCCCCGCGCTCGTCCTCCTCACCGGCCACCCCAACGCCACGTCGCTCTCGCCCGCGGGCCCTCTGGCACCGACACACTCACACCCGCTCTCTCTCACAGCCACGCACTCGCACACGCACGGCCCTGACCCGGGAACGCACACACGCACAGGCGCGGCGGACACGGCGACGGGCACAGAAGCAGAAACAGAAACAGAAACAGAAACAGAAACAGAAACAGAAACAGAAACAGAAACAGAAACAGACACGGCGCCAGCAACAACACCGACAACGAGAAGCACGACAACGGTCGCAGGCACCGACTCGGCAGCGGATAGGGAAACGCCGGCACCCCTCGTCACGGCGTTCCCCGCGGGCCCATCGCCCATCCACTGCGACGTCGCGTACTGCTCCAACGGCACCTCGTACTGCCACTTCTGGGCGGGTGTCAGCAGCTGGAACCACGCGGGCCCGCAGCCCGGCGAGGTGCGCACCGCCCTGGGCAGCTGCAACGCCGGCGTCCAGACCGCGGGTGCCTGAGCCTGAGACGAGTCTCGCCTTGCTGCCTTTTGCCTTGTTGCCTTGTTGCCTAAGATTCGGCGGAGATTCAAAGAAGGAAGGAAAAAAAGGGGAGGGGCGGCAGGAACACTGCGGCGATGGCGAGGGATATGGCGGACGGACGGCTCGTCGAGAAGACGAGGCTGCGAATGAGAACTTGAGGGGTCCGCAAACGAGCCAAGAGCCACCACGAATGGAAACGGGGTTTGCGGCGTTTCGGGCGGACGTGCAGGCGCGCTGGGCAGGGAGGTAATCGGGACTCGGGAGCTGTCAGGTCGAGTGTTGTTCGCCGCTCTCGGTCATGGGCCGAGCAGATGATTTTTGTATGATTGAGGAGTACTCCGTACTGTCTATTACTTTCCTCGCCTCCTGTGGGCTGACTCGCAACATCAAATGGATTGATGTTTCTGGAAACCAATCTCATGGGCCGACTCCTGCCCGCGCCCTCCTCACCCATGATGCGCAGCTCGTCGTCCGCCATCTTTCTTCCCCCCTTCCCCCCCTCTCCTTCTCCGTCCCGCACATGCATTGTCGTTAAAAGCACGTCTGCCCGCGGTTCGAAGGACAGGCTCGTCAACAAGGCCGGTCTGGGTCGAGCCAAAACGCTGCCGAGAAGAACGCACAGGAAGGGCCCCTACGAGTACCCGTACGAGTACCCGACGACGACGACGACGACGACGACGCAGCTTGAGATGTTGCTGTGGCTGCGAGCAGGACCTGAGAAGCAGGGCCATCCCCGCGGGCGACAGATCCATCAATGTCTTCTAGCCTCGGCCGCTCGAACCTGCTCATGTTACGGAGTATGTACGGAGTACTGCTAACTCGCACGAGTGGTCGAGCCATCATGCCTGGTCCTGGAACACTCGTGTCGACGCTACCGGCATGCGAACTTCTGAGAGTTTGGAAGACGTACGGAGTATAACGTAGTGTAATAAAGGCCCCCGGGCTTGGGGATCTGCACCGCAAGGCTGTCCGTATGTAGTGCGGGCACGGCGTGTGGAGCACGGAGTACTACGGAGTTCGGACACTCGATGATGATGATGACACATTCGAGGTTTGGACGCGCAAATCTGGTTTCGCTTTCCGCACGTTGCGAGAGCCGGCTCTTCCTCATCAGGGTCTCGATCAGGGTCTCGATCAGAGTCTCATCCCGGAAGGGCTCCTTGGGCCGGAGATTACGGGAGTCGGAGCCGTCGCGCGGTTGCGTCATGATTCCATGTCACGGGATGGATCGCGGGAAAAGTAAAAAGTTTGGAACGCAGAAATGTCTCGTCTCTTTTAGATCTTTTTCGCAGGGCTTTTTGGAAATCAAGCCTGCCCTGTTCGAGCAAACGAGCCGCCTCCGTATGTATGTATCAGTAGCTATGAAATCATGTCCCGCCGCGGGACAGGAATGGCAATCCTAGTATGCGCCGGTGCCCCCCCTTTTTTGTTTTTTTCCCAAAACGCCCCGAGTCTCGACCCCCCTGTGGGAAGAGACATGCAATGCCCAAACGGTATCTCCCATGACATGACTAAAAGTTTGGAAAAGAACAAAAGAAAAGAGATAGAAAGTGAGTGAGAAATCAGGCGTCAAAGAGAAAAGGGAAAATGACAAGAAGAGGAAAGGGCTGGCCAGCGCGATAGTCTAGACACTGATCAAAGTATATACTGAGAAGGAAGATGGCATCCGCGGATGCGCTTGAAAAAAATAAAAAGACAAGAAAAGAAAGAGAAAACGCATGTGGTCCCCAATCGATACGATCGATGCGGCTGTGCGAGATAAAAAAACAAATCAAAAAGAGAAGACTTTGAGCTGCTTCCATGAGCGTGGCTGAGGATCCCAATTTTGGGGTCGTAGCTGCGGCGGCCTCAGACCGCATCTTGTACGGAGTACGCGTACTCCGTACGCCTGTGTCGCAAGGGCAAAGGAGTCCAGTCCTTTTGGGATAAATTGGAAAGAAGAAACAAAGTTCAGGCAGGCCGCGGGCGCAAGACGAAGCCGTTGATGAAATAAGCTTGCCGCTGACAGGCGGAGAGATCGAATCGAGAGGGCTTAGCCGCATGAAAGCGTAAGCACAGTAGGTACCGGTAATGATATGCCAGTACGGAGTACGGAGTACCAGTGGCACTCTCAGGGGAGAGGTGGCATGGTTCTTCGTACTCGGGGAGAGAGGCACGGAGTCGCATGGCATCGTCGAAAACAAATTGCCGCTTCGCCAGATTCGGAACCAGGGTGGCAAATTGGGAGGGAAGGAAAATGACCTCCGAGGAAAGAAACAGCCAAGAGTGGAACAACGGTCGAAGATGTAAGTATAAAAAAAAAGGAAGAGAAGAGAAGAGCATGCCCGTCGAATCATGACAGGTCTCCGGCGATGCTGCCTGTTCTCGTGCAGCAGGGGCTGATGCCGTAGAAGTCGAAGTCTTCGATCTGGGCAGGATTCGTGGCCCCAAAGGTCATGGTGAAGTGACTGAGCATGGCCTGGTGCTGAAGGTTCTGCTCCGTCAGGGGCCGCTGGCTCGGATGCAAGTGCTTGACGTTCCTGGGGGATCTGCCCTTGCCCCTGGGCTTGATGGGCGTCTCCTCGTGAAGCTTGGCGAGAGTGCTGCTGACGTTGGTCTCCTTGGACTTTGTCTTATCCCGACTGCTGCGGAAGGAAAACGTCTTGGAGAGCTTGAAGGAGGACAGCGACGAGTTGGAGGAGACGGTCTTGATCAGCGAGATGGGCGAGGCGCCAGAGCTCGAGGCGCGGTGCGTCGATGAGGCAGTCGATGAGGTGGCGTCTGATTGCGAGAGCGAGTCTGAAGAGCCAGAGACGCGCAGAGCGCGGCGGAATCGATCCCGAATAGCCATGATTGCTTCGATGGAAGAGTCTTTAGTGGAACCGGTGGTGATTGTGCGATGTCTGGGATGGAGGAGGCGGAGGACTCTGGACTGGCGGGTGTGACTGAGAGGAGAGGCTGCCAGCGCGCGAGTGGATGGATGTATGGATCGGTGCGTTTGCTCAAAACGACGGATGTTGTCAACGCATATGTATATAAACGCCCGAGAAAGTAGGTGACTGATTGATCTATGACAACACACGCCTTGAAAGGAGTGGGAAGGGGAGAAAAGAGAACCAAAAAAAAGAAGAAGAGGCGTCTAGAAGTAGAGAGAGGCGAGCGTAATCGGGGAATGTTTCTGAAGAAATAATGACGATGATGGGAAGGAGGGCGATCTAAATGCTAAATGCCAAATGCCAAATGCGCAATGCGCGCCTCCAAGTGTTGGAAGGAGGCCGGGGCGGCGCCTGCGGTACGGAGCACTGGATGTGGAACGAAAGAGCCAATGAGCGATCGGGCAGGCCAGCGCGGAAGGCATGACCATGGCACGGAGTGAAGGAGCAGATCCGGGGTGCTTGCCATTTTGCTTGTACCAGTACCAGTACATACCTACCAGTACTCCGTACCAGAACCAGAACCACTCCCGGTACGGCAGGCGAGGCCCGGTCGGGGGACTGAGACTGGCACCATTTAGTACCAGTACATAAGTGCAGTGAGCAGCAGCGACGGAGTACATCCGCAGATGCGTCTGGTCCTTCCCGAGTCCGACCCAACCCATCAATTCTTCCAGTTGCCCCCCCCCCGCCCGTCATCTCCTTCCTCCCGGGCCCCGTGCCAATGTTACGTAGCAGGTCCAGTAGACTCCAGGGGGACCAACTTCGATGCTGCAACTGGTTCCGGGCAGCACCTGCATCCATAGTAGCATTCGTACCTGTACCGCTACCTGCCCGTACAGGTACCTCCTGGAAGCGTCAGTACTAACAGTGCTGAGTGGTACGAGTACAGGCATGTACTACTACTCGCACCTGCAACATGGTGGGACGCCTGCGGTGGAGCTTTCTCGAAGGCAGCAGTTTCGAGGGTCGCGAAACAGGGAATCGAAAAGCAGGAGGAAGGGGGGAAACACCGAGAATCATCACCATCCAGACAGGGACGTTCGCATCTGTGCTTACCGGTACTCGTACAGGTATTACGAGTATTGGTACTGGCGTCCCGCGCCAGACCAGACCAGACCATATCAGAGCCCAGAATCTCACGGGAATGAGGTGCACTCCGATGCAGCACTGCAAGTGCTTGTGCTACTACGATAGACTGTCTGTCCCTCTCTCTCTTCTCAACTTCGTCGATATTTGACCCTTCACTGACAGTGGAACAGGTAGTACTCCGTAGAACGACCACCACTATTGTTTTCCGTGCCGGTACGCACAGGCTCGTCGAGATGGATGGATCGAGGTACAAAACGACGGGGGCCCCGACCCGGCCCTTGGAGTCCATTGGACGGGGTCCATCTAGCTCCTCTTGGCCCCAGATGGGTCATTCCCTAGCCGGGCTTCCCGCCGTCTCGCCCTCGCGATGAGGTCAGTATGGAGAATACGCGGAAGAGGCACTGTTTCGGTCGAGCCAAGGAATCATCAACAAGGCAAAATCAGCAAGGCGGAGGGCTTGCGGGTACCAATCACCCAAGACTCTCTTTTCTCGAATGGCTACCGGTACGAGTACTATGGTCCTTACGGGACACAAACGATTACTTGTACTCGTGCTCGTATGCCACCAGCACTTGCATGCTACGCACTTCCTCGACAAAGCAAAGGCGAGGGCGAAGTGATGGGATGGATGGATGTTTGTGGGGGTTCGGGATTTGCCCTCTTTTTCAGCCTCAATTCTGGGATCGCCTCTGCCTTAGCAGCAACCTACAGCGGTAGCTAAGTCCGCCTCCTCGCGGAGAAGACGCCGTCCCAAAGAATAGCGCTTTCCTTTTGCGGCCTGGACCTGCGATGCGTTCCTTCATGTCGGTCCATGGAGGTGCTACTCCAGATGAGTGCGAGGACGAGCACGGAGTACTAAATACGGGCGCTCGTACGAGTACGGGTACTCCATACAACGTCCAACAGCCTTGCATTTGTCCGCACCTGAGGCGGCCACCTCATCTGAAATGAGCATGAGGCTGCGGGCAACAACTTGGCGAAGCCCGAGAGGGATGGAGATTTGGCCAGGGTTCCAGGCCGTCGGCGAGGGCACTCGAGTTTCGAGTCCCACTTGCGCATCCACTTGGCTCTCATTGCCACCAGAATATATCGACGCCCTAAACCCTTCAGAGCCCAGCCATCGACCCGTCTTCTCCAGAGCGGGGCCCTGCCCCCTAACCATCCCCACTGGGGTCGCCCTCGATCATTCTGGTACTCGTACGAGTACATACGGTCTAGCATCGATTGGACGGAATCAAAAACAGCCTTGTCTGCCCTCTGTGCGATCGCGTCGCCAAGGCAGATTCCATTCCTGACGGAGATTGGCTTCATGTACGGAGTACAGTTCACTCCGAGCGTGCTCCGTGGCCTGCCAATGGACACGACGTTCGCGGGCGGCCCATGGTACCAGTACTTGTACGAGAACGAGTCCCTCGTTCAGCTGCCTGGAGCTGCCATGCCCTGTCTCGCTTCTCACAAGATCACCACCATGTGCTCGGGGCCCGCAAGATCAGTTTGAAACGGGCGGAGAATCACGATGCCAACGAGTACTGGCATGTATGAGTATGTATGTACTCCGTATGTACGAGCAAGATGGTCGGCCGAGTCTCAAAAGGAGAGACATTCGGATGGGCTAGGCCGTCCAGACTCCAGAATTCCTCCACACGACGCCCATCTTGCGCGGCAATCGTCGAGAATCCCATGTCTGAAGACCTCCCTCGTGCGTCCCTGAACGCTCGATGCCCCACGATGCCCCACGATGTTGCGCGATGCGCCCACGATGCACCCTATCGGAGGTTCCGCTTCTTGGTGCGGAAGCAGTCTAGCGCCCCCCCGGAGAAATCAGGCCCTTTTGTTTCTTCCCCCCCAAATGGATGGACGATTCCAACCGCGTCACGTCCGACGAGTACGAGCACCGGTAACTGCAAGTGGTACGGCTGCAGGTATGGACGGAACACAGTCAGCCGCTCGGCTCTCTTTCTGCTCTCTCCCTATTCCAGCATCTCCTGGGGCCTCCACCACTCCTTTTCCGCACATGACAGTGGGATGCTATTCTTGAAGGGGCCTTGCGAGATGCATATGCAACTAGCCGGGCATTCGCTTTTGGGTTCCCACGTCCATTCGCGGTTTGGCCTGCAGTCCTGCCTCCCAAGGGGACTGTGGAAGTACCGAGATGCAGGAGATCTGTCAGAATCCGGGCTTTGGAAGGCGATGCTCATGTCCTGCCTTCGGGGATCAACTCGTACCCGACACTCGTACCGATACTCGGTCCATACAGGTACTACTGGAGACTCCACGCATCGGACTTGTGGAAGCCCTGATGCGGACTGTCTCCTGAAATACCCACGAGGCCCGTGGATCCTTTGGGACCGCCGTGACCTTATGATGACATTTGGGACCGGCCCATGCCTTGTCGTGCCAAAGCCCCCCTTTGCAAGAGCCCGAAATCCGCCCTAGACGTGTGCGTCCGGATATACATAGCATCACAAGCTCTCAGCTTGAAGAGGGCCCGGGCAAGCTCAGCTGATGAGGAAGTGAGCCGTGAGCCGTGAGCCGTGAGCACCGTTGCGAAGGGACTTCCGCCCCCACGATGACGTACATGCTCCGTTCGGCTCGGAGGACCGGTTCAAGGTGTTGGACCTTGTGCGAGTTGCAACGACCTCGGCAATGGCACGACACCACCACTCGGGCGCGAGACTTGAATGTCTCTCTTTGGGTCTCACAGTCTCACACTGCCGAGGACTGCATGTGGTTTCAGCAGTGGTCGAGGTGTGCGCGAGAAGCGCCGATCCCTGATCCCCGAGAGGGTTGGACATTCTGGATCAGCAGCCAAGGCTTCGACGAGGGAAAAGGAAAAGGAAAAGGAAAAGGAAAAGGAAAAGGAAAAGGAAAAGGAAAAGGAAAAGGAAAGGGCACCCTGAGGCTCATGATGCCAGTGGTCATCTCTGCATCATGCAGACCCAGAGATTGTCGTCTCTCGCCTGCAACGCGATCCTGATGCAACATCCATGCAGCTGGGGAGGACGAGTACAGCACGAGTGCTCCGTACTACTGTTGAGAGGGAGTACTCGTAATACCGAGGATAGCCATGGAGCCAGGCAGCGACATTTCGACTGCACGAAGCAGCGTCCTCCCTGCCCCATCTCGTATTCGCTCCTTTCCGGCCTCAAGAGGTCCCTCCAATGGCTGCGAGGCCGAGACAGAGCACCAAGGCCAAGGCGGGCCGGGAATCCATCCCAGAGGGGCGTCGAGGCTGTGGGGATCGGCCCGTATGTACGGAGTATGTATGTATGTATGTATGTATGTATGTATGTATGTATGTATGCATGTATGTATGTACGGAGTATGTATGTATGTGCTCCGTACTGGGTACTAATGTAAAGCCCCCGTCGGCTAAATCAATACGCGGCGGGACTTGTCGTTTGCCCTAGACTCTGCGGGCCCTGCCAGTATCCACGAGGTTCCGTGTGCTTGATGCGGAGCGCTCCGCTCTCCCCCCCCGCAGAATGCGCACATGCGGAGTACATGTGCACAGTGCATGTACATACATTATGTATGCCGCAATGCCCTCATGGAATCGGACTCGCACAGTACAGTGGTACTCGTAGTAAGAAGTGAATGCCGCAAAGCATCGAGTTTCGGCGTCTGCAGGAGATGCTTGAATGCTCGTACGAGTGCTCCGTTCAAGCATGCAGGAAATCAGATCGAGGCTTTCGAGAGCGCGGATCAGGCATGGGCTGATGGCTTCAACTTCAAGTCTTGATGCCAGTGATGCTGCAGCAATACCCGAGGCCTGTGCGAATTTCCATTTGCGCCAAGCACGGCGGAGCCCTGGCATGACCGTAGAGGTACAGGTAGGTGCGGAGTACGGAGTACGGAGCACCTACGGAGTGCTCCGTACTACTAGTGTTAATGATCTCGAGCATCAATCAATGGATTAAATCCATCGTCTCGGAGGAATCGTTCCTCCGTGGCCCGTGCAGCACGGCAGACCTGAGGGGAAGCGCACGGATCTACGGAGTATTGATGGATTGATTGATGGATCCGTTGCGGTGGTCTCTGCAGGTCCTGCAATCATTGACCCCGGCGCATCGAATGTTCTTATAATCGCTTGAGCGGACAAAGCAAGGCGAGGCGAGGCGAGGCGAGGCGAGGCATGGGCGGGCGGACAAGGAGTGGCCCGGTCGTCGATTTCGATCTCGCAGGCTGCGTCCCAGAAAGGAGGCGGAAGGCGGACTATTGGTAGCAAACTGGGTCCAAGAACAGGATCGAAGCACCAGCTCAAAGGCAACGCAGGTCATCCTCACAGCGCTGTGCGAGTGTGTATGTACAGTAGCATTGACCGACCTGTCATCTCCTCTCGTGGCCTTGGCAAACAAAGGAAATCAGATGCAACCACGGGCCAAGAGACGGGAGGATCAGCCATGGCGCCGAGCAGGCAGGCGGCACGGAGCACGAGTAACGGTAACCATACATCAATATGTACTCCGTACATCAATTACTACTCCATGCCCGGTGGTGCCTGATCCATTCATTGTCCGGCGGCGCCTGGTTGGCTCTCGAGGCCTGGGTTTTTGGATCAGTCGACGTGCGGCCTCGCGGTCTCATGGCAGAATGCACGCACCACCGGCGCCTAGAACCTGTCGAGGCTCCAAGGTGCCTGTTCGACCTTTGACCAACAACCACTGATCGCCGTCCCGCGATGCGACCTTTCATCCTCCGGTCGTGCATTATTGAGGCTTGGCGTGTGTTTGTTCTGACCACTCTTTCCGAATCGGGCTAGTCTCTCCCAAGGCCTGGAACATCGTCGGACGGACCGCGATCCAGCTCCGAGTCTCTCTCTCTCTCTCTCTCTCTCTCTCTCTTTCTCTCTCTCCCCCTTCAGCAACCTCCCTAAGTCTGCTGCCGAGCATGGCCCTCCTGCGCATTGATCCTACCAGCGCCCAGGTGGTCGATGCCATGCCGCCCATGCCACCTGCGCGAGACCCTCGAACCCTCAGGTTGAGACGTCCCCTCCACGGAGAAATGCTGGCTTGAAATTACGGAGTACTCATACATACTACGCGTGCTCGCTACTCCACCCCCCCCCCCTTTTCCCTTTTACCGGTACTAATGGCATCCGCCATCCCGCCCCACGGCAGCGTCGATCGATCCGATACGAGTAGCCTGCTTCTCTTGAATGATCCCGCGCGATCCGGCTCCGGCGAGAGAAGGTCCTTGAGTCCCTTGAGCGAGAGCGCCCGGGGCTTCGACTCGATGGAAGAACCACGCAGGCGTCCGAGCAACGAGCATCTGCCGCTGCTCGACCCCGCGAACGCCACCAGCAGCAATACCACCAACATCAACATCAACTTCAACCGCAACCGCAACCGCAACCGCAACAGCAACAGCAACAGCGTCCACAATAGCGATGATGGACGCGCCGCTGGTGGCACAGACACCGGTGATGATCGGGGACACGGCTTCGACCGGCACCATCCCGACGACGACAGCCAGGAAACCAAGAGCCTGTGGTACCTGACCGTGCTGACCATTGGCATCGCCGGCCTCCAGATCGCCTGGTCCGTCGAGCTGTCCAACGGCTCCCCCTACCTGCTCGGCCTCGGGCTCAGCAAGTCCCTCATGGCCCTCGTCTGGATCGCCGGCCCGCTCACGGGAACCCTCGTCCAGCCCTACATCGGCATGCTGAGCGACGCCTGCCGGCTGCCCTGGGGCAAGCGCAAGCCCTTTATCCTCGGCGGCACCGTCGCCACCATCCTCAGCCTCATGTTCCTCGCCTGGGCAAAGGAGATCGTCGGCGGCACCCTCGGCCTCTTCGGCGCGGACCTCGAGTCCGGCGGCGTCAAGACCACCGTCATCGTCGTCGCCGTCATCGGCATCTACGTCCTCGACTTCGCCATAAACACCGTCCAGGCCTCCCTGCGGGCCTTCATCGTCGACTGCGGCCCCGCCCACCAGCAGGAGGCGGCCAACTCCATGGCCAGCAGGATGACCGGCATCGGCAACATCCTCGGCTTCGTCGCCGGCTACGCCAACCTCACCAAGCCGCTCTCCTTCCTCGGCGACACCCAGTTCAAGATCCTCTGCGTCCTCGCCAGCCTCGCCCTCGCCGCCTCCGTCGTCTTCAGCTGCCTCGTGATCAAGGAGAGGGACCCCCGCCTCGAGGGGCCCGCGCCGAGGAACACGCACGGCGTCGCGTCCTTCTTCGCCTCCATCTTCCGCTCCATCAGGCGCCTGCCGCCCCAGATCTTGCGCGTCTGCCAGGTCCAGTTCTGCGGCTGGGTCGGCTTCTTCCCCCTGCTCTTCTACACCTCCTCCTACATCGGCGAGATCTACGTGCAGCCCTTCCTCGAGGCAGACCCCAACATGTCGCCCGCGGACATTGACAGGCTCTACGAGGACGCCACGCGCATCGGCTCCTTCGCCCTCCTCGTCAACTCCGTCGTGAGCCTGCTGACCAACGTCTTCCTCCCCTTCTTCGTCGCCCCCACCTACGACAGCCACCTCGCCGACGGCAGCTCCGCTGGCGCCGCCGCGGGCAGCTCGTTCCTCGATCGCCTGCGCATCCCCGGCTTCACGCTCAAGCGCGCCTGGTTCGGCTCCCTGATCCTCTTCGCCGTCGTGATGGTCAGCACGCTCTTCGTGCGCTCCGTCAACGGCGCCATCACCCTCATCGGCCTCGCAGGCATCACGTGGGCCATCACCCTCTGGGCCCCGTTCGCCATCATCAGCGCCGAGGTCAGCCGCCGCGATGCCATGGCCCGCGCGGGCCAGATTTCGCCCGAGGCCGCCGCCGCCGGCAACAGGGGCGAGCAGGAGCAGGAGCAGGAGCAGGAGCAGGTGGAGGAGGAGGAGAAGGCGGACCAGGCCGGCGTCATCATGGGCATCCACAACATGTCCATCTCCGCGCCGCAGATCCTGGCAAACGTGGGGTCGAGCATCATCTTCAAGCTCTGGCAGAAGCCGCGAGGCACCCCCGGTGATCGCAGCATCGCCATCGTCCTCGCCATCGGAGGCCTGTTCGCTTTCGCTTCGGCCTTCTTCGTGCTCAGGGTGAGGGACGATCTGGCCGCGCCAGAAGACACGGGCGATGCGGAGACTGGCGGCGATGGGCCGAGAACCACGAAGCACGGCTATCAGCAGATCCCGACGAACGATGGCCGGAGCAGGAACCGAAGAAGCGGGAGCTTCGGTGGTCTCGAGATAGCATCCGGGTCTGACAGCTGAGCCAGCCCCCCCCC
>NQYS01000004.1:2789759-2804588 GCA_003055955.1 Escovopsis sp. AC
GGTTCCGGAAAAGACCCCGGGTTGTCCACCTGGGCCCCCCCCCCCCCCCCCCCCCCCCTTCCTCTCCTCCCACCCATATGTGCGAGGCTCCTCCGCATGGCGAGCACCGCCCTTCCCGTTTCGTTTCCGTGTGATTTCAGGAAAGTTTCTACATATGTAGTAGCATGCATGTATTGTGTTTTTAATCATCACTGGCGCGTCTTGCACATCTAGCACCACCCTTCTTCTTTAAGAAAGCAGAGCCCTCAGCCCCCGTAGGACGTAGGAAGTAGCGGACAAGTTCCAACCTCTGAGGCCTCGGAACGCAACAGCCGGTGATCCATCCCCTCACGGCTCGAAATGTGACAACTGATAATTACAAGGCCCCTCGTAGAGCTCTACCGGAGTAGCGAGGGTCTCGTACTCAAAGACTGTCGTCGGGGTTTTATATTGTCTCGTACGCGTACGGCTCACCGGGGTGAGTCGTCGGCGCATCCGGCTCAAGATCAGCAGGCGGGGACATGCTGGCCGAGCGTTGGCATAAGACGGCACATGCACGTAGGTCCGAGTCACGAAGCATCTCGTGCGGCGATTGAAGGCCTGAGAGCATCTTGTCTCATCTCGTATGAAATATGAAATTCGAAGTCATGTAGCATCCGTCGCAGCCTGATCGCGATGGTGGCCGACCTCAATACTATACCTTGGGGCTTTTGGCGTCTGGCTGGCAGGGCGAGGATTTTCGCCGTTGGGACGGGACCGGGTCCGTGATCACCGAGATTGCCCTTCATTCTGTGCTCATGCTGCCTGGGGGATGGAGAAGGCTGCTGCTCGTCGATCGTATCTGTGAGGTCTTGCAAGATTGGGGAGGAGATGGTGAGGAGAGGAGAGGACAGTGACTGGGAAGAATTTTGCGACTGGATTCGAGGGAGGAGATTTGACTTAGTCAGCAGGCCATCGGGGCCTCTTTGACTGCGTGAGTGCGTGGACAACAATGGATCGTCAAGTCTGCATGTCCTCTGTGAAGGGCAATTGATGATCGTAAAGATGCTTCGTCTTTCCAAGCTCTGAGAAGTACAATTGAAAACTCGCTCCCAAGAAAACATCAATCGATCGCAAGCCTCATGTCGCCAATGCTTTCGAATTGCAGTCCATGAATTAGTAGGTGACGGCCTGCAACGCCCTGGGAGCTGGCCAGTCACGCTCAAGGTCACGTGGCGCACAAATCAGCACCCCTCCGCGCCTTGCCCTACTCGGGGCCCCACAGAGGGTCGAAAAAAATTCCACCTGTGCTTTAGCGAGCCCTACGAAACCTCCGCCTTCTTCTTCTCAATCCCGCAACATCGTCACTTTCACGAGCACACGGCAACAGTCGTTACGGTTGCCCAGCATGTCGCTCGTCACGGGAGAGAAGACGAACTTCCAATTCGTAAGTCGGAACCGCCCCCTTCGTTTTGCCGGGTCGCTGCCACGGTCACCGGCAATCGCACGATCGACCGAGTCCACAACATACACGGTGGTGGGATGATGATGATGACGACGACGACGACGACGACGGTGCCGATAAGGCGGAATTCGACGACGGGATTTTCGAAACATGATCAGTACGCATTGGGCGAATGTTCTAGGGCTAATGGACTCTCTCTACAGATCTTGCGTCTTCTTAACACCAATGTTGACGGCAAGCAGAAGGTCATGTACGCCTTGACCAAGATCAAGGGTGTCGGTCGCCGATACTCTAACTTGGTCTGCAAGAAGGCCGATGTTGACCTGAACAAGCGGTACGATGAAACCCAACCCCATCCATGAAGGACGAGAGAGGAAGAAAGAAAGAACGAAGGGCGCGGGGCAGCGATGAATCCGAGGACTGCCACGAGAGATATGGGGACAACTTGGGGACTCCGAAGACCCTGGAGAATGCGAGACTAAACCATGTTTGTGCCTGCAGCGCCGGTGAACTCACCTCCGAAGAGCTCGAGCGAATCGTCACCATCATCCAGAACCCCACCCAGTACAAGATCCCCAGCTGGTTCCTCAACAGGCAGCGCGACATCGTCGACGGCAAGGACTCCCACATCTTGGCCAACGGCGTCGACTCCAAGCTCCGCGAGGACCTGGAGCGCCTCAAGAAGATCCGCGCCCACCGCGGTCTGCGCCACTACTGGGGCCTCCGCGTCCGCGGCCAGCACACCAAGACCACCGGCCGCCGTGGCCGAACCGTCGGTGTGTCCAAGAAGAAGGGTGGTTAAACGATACCTTTATATCTTTTTACTTTGCTGTTTTTTTTCGGTCTGGGTCGGACAGGCGTGAAGGCTGGGTTCTTGTCCATCATTAAAAAAAGAGCATTTGAAAGAAAGTCACGATTTGCTTTCTGGCATACGCGCGCAACCAGGCTGTACTCTACGGTCACAGCAGTCAAGAACAAAAATCCAAATCTTACAAAAAAAGACGAAGAAACAGTTCGACCCGTCGACCAAACATCCTCTTTTTCTTTCCCTTGATATGAATTCGTAGATTCGTCTGTGCCACGATGGTTCCATCCCTACGTAATCGAAATACCGTTACACGTTCACAAACAGTAAAGCAGGCAATTCATTTCAGCAAACATGGTGAAGCAATTGGTATCAATTCGGGGGTATCATGCCGTAACTCTAGTCATCTTCGTGGGTGACCGCCATGTCCAAGACCTCCACCCTCCCCTGGCCCTTGGTCTCGCTGCCGATGAAGTCGGAGAGCGACTTGAACGCGCCGGGCTCGACGAAGCCCACCATCTCCCACTCGGAGCCCATGACGTCCTGGTGGTCGATCTGCTCCACGAAGCCGAGGATCCTGTCCTTGACCGTCCCCGGCACGGCGGCCTTGGCGCTGGCGCTGGCGTCGCCGTCCTCGTCCTTGGGCGCCTTGGCGGCCTTGACGGCCTGCTTGAGCACGCCCGTCCCGCATGTGACGCGCAGCTTCATCCTCGCCCTGGCCACGGGGATCGGCTGGTGCGCGATCAGCGCCTTCATGGCGTCGAGGGCCTGGCTCTTGGCGCTCTTGGTCGTGACGACGCCGGTCCAGATGTGCTCCTTTGCCTTTGCCAATCTTGTCTCGCCGCCGTCGCCGCCGCCACTGCTCTCCCCCGAGGCTGTGCTGGCGGGCAGACCACTCACCCCCCGTGTCGTTGCTGTCGTCGTCGTCGTCGTCATCGTCGTCGTCGTGGTTGTTGTTGCTGTCGTGGTCGTCGCCGTCGGCGTGGCGGTCCCGGGCTCGGGCTTGTCCGCGGCGCTGCTGTGCGCCTGCGAGCTCAGCATGTCGAGCGCCCTCTCGATCATCCCGGGAGTGTAGACCCTCTTGGTGCGCGGGTCGACGAGCTTGCTGACGACGATGCCGACGACCTCGTTGTGCACGCGCTCGAGCTGCGCGGCGCGTTCCTTCTCGCCGACCTGCATCTCGCCCTTGCGGAGAATCTCGAGGATGATGTCGTCGCCGGACTTGCCCTTGCCGAAGGCCTTCTCGAGGTCCTCCTTGGGCGCGGTCTGGCCCTTGGAGACGTTGAGGAAGACGCTCGGGATCTGGAGGACGTTGTCGAGGTCCGTCTCGATGCCGGACCGCCACTCGAGGACCTTGTTCTTGTAGCAGGCAATCTCGAAGCGCTTCTTGCCCTTTTTCAGGCGCACGAGGGAGACGTTTGTGAGCTTGATCTGGTTGGACGGCTGGTTGATCTGGCGCGACATTGTGGCGGGTAGGAAACTTGACGCTCTGTGGCGATATGGAGAGAAGAAAGACGGAAAGAAAAACAAACACTGCAGAGGAACGAGACTGGAACGAGAAGCCGCTTTATGGGAAAAGAAAAAAAGAAGTTGGATGCTGGGGATATGACGAGACTGGGTTCGAGCTGAGCCTTGTCGATGACTCTTCCTGGTGTTTGGAAATTTTTGAGGGGCGACAGCGGTAGTATGAAATGCAGCTCAATCTGGCATGACAGCTATCAGTACTCGGTACTCAGCTCGACAGGCATTTGCACACTGACTTAGAGGTACTGAATACAAGCCACAATCCTGCGGGAGACCCCGCCATCGCAGCTCGCATGATGCGCACGCAAGTTGGCAAGTTTCGCACCCGCCAACCCCACGGTTTCCGAGATCACATACTCGTACTCCGTACAAGTGCTATTGATTCCACTCGACGACTCCATCTGACTCATTGTGTCGCAAACCGCCGGATCTGCGCCCCTCGTCGTCGCGCTCGTCTTGTTTAGAAGGAGCACTGCCGTCGGAGACAGAAAAGAAGCGGCCCGCCCGGAATCGAGAAAAAAATAGAGGAAAATAATAGCCAGAAAACACCAGAGGATGGCTGCCGCACCCGAGGTCGTGGCCCCCGAAATCGAAAATGCTCTCGCCGACGCCGCGACGGCGATCACCTCGTCCAAGCAGGACGTCAACCCGTGGTCCGTGTCGGGCGAGATCGGCGCGGACGGAAAGGTCAAGGCCATCGACTACAGGAAGCTGGTGGAGGAGTTCGGGACGGCCCTGATCGACGACGCGCTGCTGAAGCGCTGGGAGGCCGTGACGGGCACGAAGCCGCATCGGTTCATGCGTCGCGGGATCGTCTTCAGCCACCGCGACCTCTCGACGATCCTGGACCGATATGAGAAGGTGAGGGGGTCCACTAAGAGAGAGAGAAAAAGAGAGAGAGCGTCGCGGGTTTCCGAGGAGCTTCCTGTCTGACGTGGTCGTTTGAATATTCTAGAACGAGCCGTTTTTCCTCTACACCGGCCGAGGACCGAGCAGCGACAGCATGCATATCGGACACACACAGGTGTTTGACTTTGTCAAGTATGGCACCGCGCTGTCCCGTGCGACTCGAGGGAGGAGGCGAACGTCGAGCATTCCGAGAGATGGGCCGCTGACTCTGCGTTGCTGCTACCTAGGTGGCTGCAGGATGTCCTGGATGTCCCCCTGATCATCATGTTGACGGATGACGAGAAGTTCCTCTTCTCGGAGAAGCGGACCGTCGAGGAGGTCATGGGCTACACGCGACAGAACGCCCGGGACATCATCTCCATCGGCTTCGACCCCAAGAAGACCTTCATCTTCTCCGACTTTGAGTTTGTCGGCGGCGCCTTTTACAGGAACATTGTCCGGTTCTCCAAGCGGGTCACCTTCAACACCGCCAAGGCCATCTTCGGTTTCGATGGAAGGTAAGGCAAGGCAAGGCAAGGCAAGGCAAGGCAAAATCAACTTGATGCTTCATCAATTTGAAGGGTGGCTTCGTCGCCTAAGCAGCTGTCGACTGGCTCGTTCTTATCATTCTCTTCTTTCTGACGGTTCTTCTTTCTATACGCAGCTCGAACATTGGCAAGATCCATTTTGCCAGCATCCAGGGAGCAACGTCCTTTGCCTCGTCGTTCCCTCACATCTTCGGCGAGGACGAGAAGAAGACGGCCGCGATCCCGTGCCTGATCCCCTGCGCCATCGACCAGGATCCCTACTTTCGGCTGACGCGAGACTGCGCGGTCGGGCTGCGCTACGCGAAGCCCTCCCTGATCCACATGAGGTTCCTCGACGCCCTGCAGGGCCCCGGCTCCAAGATGTCTGCGAGCGACGACACGTCCGCGATCTTCATGAAGGACACTGCCAAGGAGATTAAGACGAAAGTCAACAAGTACGTCCCGGGTCTCCGGATCATAAGAAGTTTTTTTTTCTTTTTTTTTCCCTTTCGCGGAGTGCAAGTGAACGCTGACGGGAGCTTTGCCCAGATACGCCTTCTCCGGCGGCCGAGAGACGGTCGAGGAGCATCGCGAGAAGGGAGGAAACCCAGACGTCGACGTCGCGTACCAGTACCTGCAGTTCTTCATGGAAGACGACGAGGTAGGTGATCCCGTGCGCGGCCGTGCGCGGCTTTTGCGTGCTGATGGGAGCCGGCTGACGCGTCGTGATGATAGGAACTGGCACAGATCAGAGCCGACTACCTGAGCGGTCAGCTTCTCACAGGCGAGGTGAGTCTTTCTGAAAACTCCTTCCCCCTTTCCCTCATTGAGTCCTTTCTTCCTTGTTCCATCCTTTTGAAGGCAACATGCATTTTTCCCTCGATACCAGACGACACGACTGACATGGCGTCAACAGCTGAAATCGATCTGCATCGAACACCTGCAGAGCTATGTGTCGGCGTTCCAGGGGAGACGCGAGAAGGCCACGGAGGAGGTTGTGACGCAGTTCATGACCAAGCGCCCCCTGAGCTGGAACGGGAACCCGAGGGTGCAGCGGGCGGACCTGGTGGTGCCAGTTGTCAGCAAGGCGGAGGAGGGCGCGGGGGCGGCGGGGCCAGAGGGAGCGGCGGAGGGGGAGAAGATGACCAAGAACCAGCTGAAGAAGCTGTTGAAGGAGCAGCAGATTGCGCAGAAGAAGGCGGAGAAGGAGGCGGCCAAGCTGAAGCAGAAGGAGAGGAATCAGGAGTCGACGGCATAGAGGCAATCAATGAGCAGATCATCTCTTCCTCCCCAGACGATAACATTGCCATTGATCTGTTGGTGATGAACGCTCCCAGCCATTGCAGCATCCATGATCCATGATCAATTGATCAATCCAATACGAGTACGGAGTACGGAGTACCTCTCCCGTACGAGTCGACTGGCAGTCCAAGGACCAACGTCTGGGGTGAGTGCACGTGACCCGAGTTCTGCCGATCGAGGGCGCTCGGGCCAATGGGGATGCAGATGGGCCTGGGGCTGGCATCGAGTCCCCTGAGATGGTGGGGAGCGTGCGGGCAGGTTGCCGCAGGGTGTGGGGGAGCAGAGTGATTGCGACGAGATGAAGCGGAGGATTGATCAATCTTTAGGAAAAGAAGACCAAAGAACCCGACGCCTTGATTCATCAATTGAGCTGTCGATTCGCGATGGTCTCTCATACCTGTACTCCCTACCTCGTGTCCAGCGACGTGCCAGCGGACACCGCCTTCGGATACCTGTACTGTGCTCAATGTGCTGTCGAGGCAGGCACGCTGATGATGCGCCAGTGAGACACTGAGTGCTAGCATCAAGGTCCGCACGGTCAGTCTCGGCTCAGGCACTCGTCCCTCCTTAACAGGGCTTAACAGGATGCCACGCTCAAGACGGTGCGCAACTGTTGGCGCCGAATAATGGAGTACATACGGAGTACGGAGTACTAGGTAGTGCTCCGTACACTGCACGTCTTCCGAGCCTTACCAAGTTGGTGTACCATTGAGGCGAGTCGAGCTGGCACCTGCAGGTGGTCGCGCTACTGGTGGTACGGAGTAAGTACTTGGTACCGGTACGAGGACAGGCCGATCTGCCGGCTCCGCACTCGCCGATACCCTGAGCTCGTCTGTTTTGCGGAGAGACCCTTGTGATTGATTGATCAATCCAAGGATTGGATCAATTGACCTGTCCATGCTCCATTCAGGTCATCGGTGACCAAGTGCATCGGATCGATTGGCCGATCCGTCGAGGGGGAGGTTGGGCGGCTGGGCACACATACAGTGCCTCGCCGGGCTGCGCCAGTCAGTCAAGGTACGAGTACGGAGTACGGAGCACTCCGTACTCCGTACATCAATCCCATTGAGCCATCCTCGAAGGGGTGCACCGCCTGCCTTCCGCTTGCAACACTCACTCCCCCTCCCTTTATCTTCGGGCCCAGTCCGCTCTTCCATTGATCGATTCATCCTCCATCCATCTCCCCCCATCCTCCTCCATCCTCATCCTTCCTCATCCTTCCTCATCATTCATCATCGTCACCCTCATTGACCCAACTCCAGCATTCCTACCATCTCTCCCCCATCTCTACCCCATCAACAACACCTCCGGCTGCTCTCTTCCGCAGCAGCAAGCCATCATCATGCGGCTGTCTACGTCCGCCCTCGTCCTCGGCGTGGCCTCCTCGGCCATGGCCCGCCACGACCAGAAGCCCCTCGGTGGCCCCGCCACCACGCTCGACCACATCTTCAATGACTTCGACGCCTGGTCCGCCTCCATGAAGGAGCACTTTGGCGAGATCACCGCCGAGGCCAAGGCCGTCTGGGAGGAGGTCAACCTGCTCGCCCCAGACGCCCTCGAGGCCGTCAAGCGCCGCTCCCAGAAGATCAGGCCCAAGAAGCACAACAAGAAGCCCGACAGCAAGTACGACTACGTCGTCAAGGGCGCAGACCTCCAGAAGATGTGGGCAGAGGACGAAAACGGCGAGTCCCGCCGCGTCGTCGGCGGCAAGCTAGACAACTACCAGCTGCGCGCCAAGAAGGTCGACCCCAAGTCCCTCGGCGTCGACTCCGTCAAGCAGTACAGCGGCTACCTCGACGACAACGAAAAGGACAAGCACCTCTTCTACTGTGAGTCTCCCGTTCCAGCCATTCCATCCATTGAATCCATGGCAACCCGGTGATGGTGGCAATTCTCTCCACTGCGGGTCCCCATTTCTCCATCATCCTCGAGACAATGTCCAACCGTTTCGTGCTGACCATCCGTCGCTGCTCGCAGGGTTCTTCGAGTCCCGAAACGACCCCAAAAAGGACCCCGTCGTCCTCTGGCTCAACGGCGGCCCCGGCTGCTCCTCCCTGACCGGTCTCTTCTTGGAGCTTGGCCCCGCCAGCATCAACAAGAAGCAGCAGGTCGTCCACAACCCCTACTCGTGGAACAGCAACGCCTCCGTCATCTTCCTCGACCAGCCCGTCAACGTCGGCTTCTCCTACGGCAGCGGCACCGTCCACGACACCGTCGCTGCGGGAAAGGACGTCTACGCCCTGCTCTCCCTCTTCTTCCACCAGTTCCCCGAGTACGCCAAGCAGGACTTCCACATCGCCGGCGAGTCCTACGGCGGCCACTACGTCCCCACCTTCGCCGCCGAGATCCTCTCCCACAAGGACCGCAACATCAACCTCAAGAGCATCATGGTCGGCAACGGTCTCACCGACGAGTTCACCCAGTACGCCTACTACCGCCCCATGGCGTGCGGCGACGGCGGCTACCCGGCCGTCCTCGACGAGGGCCAGTGCGCCTCCATGGACAGCTCCCTCTCCCGCTGCCAGAGCCTCATCCAGAACTGCTACAACACCGAAAGCAACTGGCTCTGCGTCCCCGCCGCCATCTACTGTAACAACGCCATGATCGGGCCCTACCAGCGGACCGGACAGAACCCCTACGACGTCCGCCACGCCTGCGAGCCCGGCGCCGGCGGCCTCTGCTACAACGCCATCGGCTGGACCGGCGAGTGGCTCAACCAGAAGAAGGTCAAGGAGGCGCTCGGCGTCGAGGTCGTCGACAGCTTCGACAGCTGCAACATGGACATCAACCAGGACTTCCTCATGCACGGCGACTGGATGAAGCCCGTCCACCGCCTCGTGCCCAAGCTGCTCGACGAGATCGCCGTGCTCATCTACGCCGGCGACGCCGACTTTATCTGCAACTGGCTTGGCAACCGCGCCTGGGTCAAGGCCCTCGACTGGCGCGGCAACAAGGACTTCAACGCCGCTGAGGTCAAGGACCTCCGCGTCGGCCAGGAGGGCGACAAGTACGGCACCGTGCAGACCGCGCAGGGCCTCAGCTTCATGCAGATCTTCAAGGCCGGCCACATGACCCCCATGGACCAGCCCGCCGCCTCCCTCGACTTCTTCAACCGCTGGCTGTTCGGGGAGTGGCTCAGCGGCAAGAAGGACTCCGAGTAAACGGGTGACGAAGTGTGGCGCAGAGAGAGAGTGAGAGAGTGAGAGAGAGAGAGCGCGCCCCTACCCCCTACCCCTTTCTCACCCTCTCTTAGATCCTAGAGGCCGGAGTCATGTGTGAAGCGTGGCCATGGGCAGGTTTCCAGCTCCCGCTTGTTCTTGTCGCGGGTCTGGGTATTTCTTTGTTTCTCTCCTTTTCCTCTCCTCCATTCCGTGATGATTGATGATGGTGTTTGCAATGGTCAATAAGATTGTCAGCCTTTTCTGGGTAGTACTGCGTATGTATGGATTCCTGCAATGAACAATGAACAATGAGTTAATCTCAAATAAGAACGAGGCCAAGAGTGGCACAGAAGTGTAGCATGTCGTCAAGTGTCTTGTATCCGCCGTCAATGCGAGAGAATATACCTCCAAATGTGCCCGTGTCGACTAGTAACTGGAGGTTCTTGATAGGGTAGGCCGATGTTCTCGACGACATCAATATTCGCTCGTCGCTTCTACCATATGGCACGTACGGACATGGATTCACCAGAGGCTCGGGTCAGGGTCAGGGCCATTCTGCCAAGTACTCGTACGGCCTGCCAGTACTCCGTCTCTGCATCTCAAGAGATCTTTGCTTTCAGCTGCGACCCCGTGATCACATGTGATGCGCTTCATGTGAACAGTGACACTCTCGGTTGAAGAGCCGCGACAAAGGACGGGGGACGGGGGGACGAGGCTCGGTTATTCTCTCGCCCGAAGGTGCTTACTTGCCGGCGGGTGCTAGGATCCCCAACAAAAAGCTTTGGGATAGCCAGGGGGGGTAAAAATCGAGAAAGAAAAAAAAAGACAGTACTCCGTAACTACCCGTTGACTTAGCCCTCCACTTCTTACAGAGCTCCGGGAGCCAACTAAGGTCTTACACCCTTACTCTGCGTAACAACGACAAACCCCGTGATAGAAATTAATAAGGCTTTTCAAATTTGATTTTTATTACGAGAAGGTAGTTTTTATAGAACTATAAAGGAAAATAGAATCTTAATTTACTATATTAATTTCTCATAAAAAATAAACTAGTGATTTGCTATAGAATGTTAAAAGTAGTCTTTTCTAGATCTTTAAAAATGTAAGAATTTCTATAGGATAGGTAGAATCTAGCTCTTTTACTATATATCACGAGGGTTTTCGTCGTCACGCAATTTTGTCACTAACTACGGAGTACGGAGCAAGGGTATAAGACCTTAGTTGGCTCCCGTAGCTCTGTAAGAAGTGGAGGGCTAAGTCAACGGGTAGGGGGGAAAAGGACGGCTCAACACCCTGGTGATGCGGAGCTTGGTGGTCGTGCGGCGTTCTGCAGGCGGCAGGGCGGCTGCACGACGGATTCCAAGGCTGCAGGCAATCGTTCGTTGAGCACGACACCAAGAGCTTAGAGCGGGAAAGACACGGGTAAGTAAACCGAGCCTTTGGTCCTCTCCGATGGAGTTGAGTGTGTGGTCATCGTGGCAGTCGACGTCAAAGCAATCTCGTCGTGTTCTTCCTGGTCACCCATCTCGTTCTTCCAGGCGCGAGTACTGGAGCCTGGAGGATCAATGGGGGCAAAGTGAGCCTCGGCAATGGGTGGGGACGTGAGGAGGGTTGAACGGCGTTAAGAGTACGGATATGCTGAGGCAGCAGCCCGGGCCGATCTGGCGGGCTCTCCGTGCGAGCCGAAGGTGTCGGTTGCACGGGTCGCCGGGAGTGTCAGGTTGTGCGCGAGGCGGAAAGTAATGACTGCGAAAGGGACGACGAGAGGACGATGAGGAGGAAGAGGCAGAGGAAGAGGGAGAGGAGGAGGGAGAAGATTGACAGCTTGGAGTTTCGCCCAGCCGAGCCGGATTGAGGGAGAGAGAGAGGAGGTCAAGTTGGGGAGAAGGCGTGACCGAGTGGGCTAGCGGTACGAACTCAGTACGGCGACGGCGACGGCGACTGCCTTCGAGGCTCTATACCGGTCGTTGCTGCCGCGGATGACGGATCTCATGGGGCTTGCCATATCGCCGGCCATTCGCTCCTTCCCCTACAGCTTCAACTTAGAGCAAGCGCCCAGTACGGAAAGTTACCACTTCACTGTACGGAGTACAACATTCGGGAATTGTTGAAGTCATTGATCCATCCTTAGTGTGACCTGAGGTGCTCCGTACTACCTCTACTAAGACAGTCGTCGATCCAGGTACCCGCGATGGAGAGGTTCGACTTCACGGCCATGCGATGTAGGGAGGCTCGGATCAACTGTCTTCCCTTTGTTGACGGCTTCAAGCCGCCAGTAATCTGTCTGGTTTCGTGGTCAAGTGCTTTAAGTGTAGTACTCCTTAGTAAGAACTAAATACTCGTACTAGGAGTAGTCTCCCGTACCAGTGGCGGATGAGATTGATGACCCTTGAAGCACTTTACTACATCATCGGCCGTGGTGGAGTGAGCCCAGGGCTGAGGGCTCGTTGAACCCCGTCCGTTGTTGACCCGCCTGCACCTCAACAAAAATCTTGGACCTCAAGATTGATGCATTGTTCCTGACCAACCAGCGCCTGTCCCGGCCCTCGGTTTGACTTTTCTCAGCCTGTCTCCGACACGAACCCCATGATACATGTAACTGCTATGAAGTAATAGTATTTTCAATATGTCATGATTTGAGCGTCTTGAATGAGTCTCTCGATATTTCCTCTTGGAACATGATCTCTCACAGGTCAGTGATTCTGGGGGTGGATTAGATACCTCATCTGACCCGTAGAGGCAACTTCCTGGGCTGCAACTTCTAAACTTCTCCAGGGCTCGCTGCATTGCACCTTCTCTCGGGAGCTTGAACCATCGTCTCCCTCGCGATTGCCCTTCTCGGACTGGGTTGAATGCGGAAGGAGGAGCCTTTTGTCGTTCTTCTCTCCTTCCCTTGCCGCCCCCTCCTCCCCTCCTCCTCCCCTCCTCCACCCCCCCTTGCTCGACTCCGGGATTCTTCACGATTCATCATCCGGGACTCCGCATCTTCAACCTCTTTTTTTTTAATGCTTCTTTTTCTTTCTCTTCTTCTTCTCCCTCTGATTCCTCATTTCTGATCTTACAATCACTCGCTTTTTTTCTTTCCCTCCGAGAGATTCAAAACATCCTCGGCTCTTTGAAACTTCGGTTACATCCATTACAGCGCGTCGTTGGCTCCGTGCTTCCCCTCTCCTCCTTCGATACCATCAATACCCTTTTATATTCAAATACAGGTATATCCATCGGGGACTCTGCAGCCAGACTCATTCTCTCGTCTTCAACAACCTCGCAGACACTCAGTACTCGGCGCGATCGACAGGCACAGCCACTTGATCTGCTCGCTGAATACTGAGAGAGCTACCTCGCAGCTCACTGCCTTGACTCACTGGCGCCACTCTCCTCGGCCCTCGATCCTTGGCCAAGATGGTCGACATGTCAGGCGTCCTGGCAACTCTGCCAAAGTCAGACTTGTTTGTGATTCCTCCCGCTCTCGCTCCTGTCCCGCTCGCCCCGGCGCCGCTACCGGCCTCCGTCATGCGCCCCTTCAACATTCCGGAGAATCTCTTCGTCTCGGCCCTGGAAGCAAGAGTCCCCCTGACCATTGCTGCCGTCTACGCCGTCACCGTCAAGCTGCTCAACAAGTACAACAAGGCCCAGGGCAAGAAGTCATGGGCCATCAGCAAGACTCGCCTCTTCTCTGGTTTCGTCGTCCTCCACAACATCTTCCTGGCCGTCTACTCCGCGTGGACATTCTGGGGCATGGTCGGCGTCATGAACAGGACCATTGCCAGTCCCTTTGGCCCTGATGGCTTCGCTGCCACTGCCGACAGCCTGTGCCGAGTCCACGGCCCCGCTGGCCTCGGCAACTCCGTCTACTTCAACGACACCTCTGCCTCTTGGGACTCTGCCTCGTCTGCGTCTGCCGCAGGGCTTCTTGAGGCCAACGGACTCCCCAGCAGCACCCAGATGGGCCGCATGTGGAACGAGGGTCTTGCCTACTACGGCTGGATCTTCTACCTCAGCAAGTTCTACGAGGTCCTCGACACCTTCATCATCCTCGCCAAGGGCAAATACAGCTCCACGCTCCAGACCTACCACCACGCCGGTGCCATGCTTTGCATGTGGGCCGGCATCCGCTACATGTCCGTCCCCATCTGGGTCTTCTGCACGTTCAACTCCTTCATCCACGCCCTCATGGTGAGTCTCCCTCCATCGCTCTCGAGTTCCTCGATCGCCCACTAATTCGTCTCTGCTTCCCAGTACACATACTACACTTTGTCCGCCTTCAATGTTAAGGTCCCCATGATCTTGAAGCGTTCTTTGACGAGCATGCAGATCACCCAGTTCATCGTTGGTGCATCTTGCGCCATGGTCCACTCCTTCATCACCTTCTTGGTGCCCATGACTGCCAGCCCTGCCTCGGCCGAGACCGGGCCCACGCTGGCCTCCAAGGTCGGCTCCATCATTCCCGCCGCCGGCGCCGTGGATTCCATGAAGCATGTCGTCTTCGGCGGTGCCAACGGCGACTCCATGCCCCCCGTCCCCTCTGCCATCGCCAGCCGACAGAGTGTCGGAACCGGTGCTGCCGCTTCGTCCAGCGCATTCCTCACGCAGCCCTGCATTGCCACGTCCAGCGAGACCTTTGCCATCTGGCTGAACGTCTTGTACCTCGCGCCCCTGACCTACCTCTTCGTCAGCTTCTTCATCTCGAGCTACGTCAAGCGCAGCAACGCGGCCAGCAAGCTCAACGGCGCCCCGGGCCCCCAGCAGATGAGCGACCTCGCGGAAAAGGCCGGCTGGGAGGCTGCTAGAAACGTGGAGAGGGAGGTCTACGGCCAGGACGGCACCGGATCCCCCAAGAGCCGCAGTCCCACGCGACGGGCCGACTGAGCGACCTAGCCTGTGGAGCTCCCGGAAAAGAGCGACCAAAGGCACAGCAGCTTGCCTGTCATCCATGGTACAATTCCAAATGACGCAGCATGGGTGTTAGAAAAGTCGAGAGAAACCTTTTTTTTTTTTCATTTCAGCGCGGTTTCGATGCGAAGGAGGCAACAAAAAGATCTTTGATCTTGGGGTTTTGGATTGGCGTTCTCTTTGTGTTTTGCTCTCGTTCTCACACACATATTTACCCAACCCCCTTTGCTTCCTTCCCTCCCCCCCCCCCCCCCACACCCCCCACCCTCTCCCACCACCCACCAACACATCCACTTCCCACTCCCA
>NQYS01000004.1:2828355-2839631 GCA_003055955.1 Escovopsis sp. AC
TCTGCTTATCCCATCCTCGCCTGAGCACCAGGCAGGAGGGGGAGAGGGATAGAGGAGAGAAGAAAAAGAGAGGGAGAGGAGAAGGAAAAAAAAAAGAGAAGGGGGGGGGGGGGGGGGGTTTTGATGATGCACATCCGATGGGTTGATGCCATCGAGGTCTGGAACAGGTGGGGCCAGCTTGACAAGACGCACCAGCCACAGAACATCAGCCACAGAAGCCACAGCAACGAATTAGCGGGGATCGGCGGGTCTTGGGTTGGCAGATGCGGGGCAGGCCCCACTTTGGGAGAGCCGTCCCGGAAAAATGTTGACCCGACGTTTCTCCAACCCTCCATCATCTTGGAATATCAAGATATCGAAGTTATTCCAGTATCAAGTACTCCGTCCTCCGTATGGAGTATTTCGACATGCTGCAGTGGCACTGAGATCTTGAGCACTCGACGTTCGGTCTGCTCATTCCATGACCATGGCCGTCCCAATGGCATCGCTGGCTGGTGCGACGAGATCGCATCTCTCCATCCCATCTCGCCCCGCGTACAACATCCTCCGTGCCCCCCGCGTGTGCCAACAATGCCTGCGCCCGCGGCCCTTCAGCGCGACTGCGCCGCGGGACGCCGGACACAACAAGTGGTCCAAGGTGAAGCACGTCAAGGCCGTCACAGACAAGAAGAAGATGGCCGAGCGCCTCAACTTCACGAAGCTCATAGCCCTGTATTCCAAAAGTCGGTGCGTTCCTAAGAAAGAGACAAACAAACAAACAAACAAACAAACAAACAAATACACTGCCTTGCTCGATCTGGATGACTGACCCCGGGGGATATGTTCACAGTGTACGGTGATGATGTCAAGTCGAACCCGCAGCTGGCGAGCTCCATAGCCGCCGCCACAAAAGGCATGCCCCTCAAGACCAGCACAATGTATCCCTGCGCCGTCGACCCCCAAAAATTCGCATAGAAGCAGAACACCCCCCAATCTGACCACCGCCCCCCCGGCGCAGCCAGCATCCCGAAAGCGCTCATCGAGGCGGCCATCGCCCGCGGCCAGGGCCGCTCCGCCACCGGCGCACAGCTCGAGCCCCTGACGCTCGAGGTGCTCATGCCCCCCAACATCGCGCTCGTCGTCGACGTCGAGACGGACAACAAGACGCGCTCCTTGCACGACCTGAAGTTCGTGGTCAAGAAGGCCGGCGGCGTCGTCGGCTCCACGACCTTTTTCTTCTCGCGCCGCGGGCGCGCTGTCTTCAAGGGCAAGGGCACGGAGCAGGGGCCCTCGCTGACCGAGGTCATGGACGAGGCGCTCGAGCACGAGGGCGTCGAGGACGTCGAGGAGGCGCACCACCACGAGGGCGGGTGCGGGTACCAGATCTGGACGGAGCCGGGGAGGCTCATGGCCGTCACCGAGGCCATTGCGCAGCGGCTCGATCTGGAGATCCTCGAGTCGGACATCGTGTGGGCGCCCAACGGCGACACCATGGTCGACGCAGAGGCGTCGGCGGACGTCGAGGGCCTGGGCGCCATGCTGTCCAGCCTCAGGGAGTACACCGAGGTCAAGGCGATATACGCCAACATCCGGCAGGGCGCCGTCGAGGACGGCGAGTGGGAGAAGATAGAAAGGCACATAGATGTGTAGTGGTGAATTTTTTTTTTACCCCTTGTTCTCTCGCCAAGACCAGGCAGATCCCCGCAAAAACTTGACCCGTCTTGTGCGCTCATCGTGATCTGTCCCCCTGCACATTTTCCGTTCAAAGTCAATCCCGAGAACCAATAACGCCGTCCATGCAGCACCATCTTCTCATCGTCAAGAGTACCTGTAGCTCCGACTTGAGCCAGTCTTGGAGACGGCCAAACCCCCCCCCCCTTTTTTTTTTTTTTCTGTCTCCCCCCCATTCCATACCGTAGCCTCAATCCTCAAAGATCCAGCCTCGTGGTCCCTCGTCAATCATTCGCCCCTCTCACTCCTCCTCGCCTCATGTGCCTGCCTCAGCTTCTGCCGCTCCACAATCCTGTGATACTCCGCAACGACCTCGTCCCGATCCTTGGGAACATGGTTGCACTCCTCCGGCTTCGGCCAGAAGCCTCCCACGGTGAACCGATTGTCGAGGTTCGTGCCGAAGTAGTACATGATGCCGATCGGGAACAGGACATACGTCCCGAACTGCTCTCGCCATTAGCCACGATGCCAACCAATTCCCGCACATTTCGCAAAAAGCCCTGCGCGGCTCAAAACCAGGAGGGTCGCTTACCTTGAAGACTTCGAGATTCAAGCCGCCCATCTTTGCTGAATGCGAATTCCAGTTGTTGGTGAGAGGCAATTGCATGGGCGAGGATCGCGGATGAGAATGAGATTGACGTTGGAACGGATTAGTCATTCCCAGACTCAACGGAGGGAATTCATTATTCGATAACTCGATATTTCTGATAGAGCGATCTATGATTCCGCAACTCACTGGCATCACCATCGCCAGTCACCTTGTCGGGCGAAACGAATTATCGACTTCAACTCGCAGAGGACATGGATATAATTGATGTTTCTTGGAAAACGTGCTTCTAAAAGTACAGTAGCATGTCTATTGATCATGATGTGGGTTTTGGGTTGTTTTTTTTCTAAACAGAATCCGTGCCATCAAGCAGCTCCAGACATGCCCGAGAGGCATCCAATCCGAATCCTACAGAACAATCAATTGATTGATGCTTCATACTCCCTCCCACCCATCCGTCCATCCATCATTGATCCATCCCGCTGCCGCCCATCCCGATGAAATTTCAGCTGCAACGCCATGACATAAACCATAAAACTCATCTCCTGAAAGACGGTTAAAAAAAAAAAAAAAGAGACCAGCCACTTGACCAAACCAAGGGAAAACGAGAAAACGACTCAGGCCAGGCAGAAGAAAACGATGACGGAGGCCAGAGGATTCAGCCCAAGAAGATATGGAACTTCTTCACTGTGGCTGTGACGACTGGTCTTCCCCGCCCACCGTCTCTACTAGTGAGGGTGCCTCGATCATCTTGCTTGCCGATGGTGTCTCCTCTTCTTTCCCTGCGAGAGCCTTGTCCCTCTTCCTCTGCGCCCGGACCTCCTCGAGCTTCTTAATGCGGGCCGCCTCTTTCATCATCTCATCGTGAGCATCCTCCATGATGAGTCGCTCGGTGAAGCTGCGAGGCTCCCCCACAAACGTCGGTGCTATCACGCTGTTGCGGAAGCTGCTCAGATCCCCCTCGTCTATCCCACTCCGGCCATCCAGGCCGCCCACGAACGTGTTAAACTTGCCCAGCGAGGCGGCCAGGGCGTAGACATCGGGGTCTTTGACCACGGGCATCACCACCGGCCGCCCCTTGTATGACCCGATGGATGCGGGTTGGAACTTGTTGACTGGTGGGGCATCAGGATCCGTCCGGGATGGCTTCGAAATCGAGACTGTGTTCGGTGACTCGGCGTGAGCGCCATGCTCGGTCGGCTTCTTCTCGGGAGAAGATGTTGTCTCGTAAGATTCATCATCATCATCAGAGTCCGAGTCCGAGTCGGATGGAGGCGGCTGCGGTTTTTGCTGTCGCGGCTTGGGAGGGGCAGTCAGCCCGCCGGGCTCGAATTGGAACATGTCGTCGTCGAAGTCATCCTCGGATACGTCATGGTCTTTTACTTCTTCCAAAACGCTGGCCTCGCTCGATGCTTCCTGGGGGATGGCGGTGACCACGGCAGCTGTCGCGTATTCCTCGAACGCATCCTTGGGCCGGGGCAGCGACGGGGCCGGGTTCGGGTTGGGGGGATTTCTGGAAGACCTCAAGCTGTACATGGAGAGGTAATCGTCCTCGTCATCGGATGAGTCGTTGTCAGCATCAGCGGCCGCCTCCATCTCTTCCAATGGCAGGCCTCTGTATTGGTCGCTTTCCTCCATGGAGGACCCGGATTCGCTCGCCATCTTGAGGGCTGCAAGTGCCTCCATGGAGTCGCGGGCCCCCATGAAGCTTCCGAGGAACTGCCGCCGCCGCTCCTGCTGCTGCTGCTGCTGCTGCTGCTGCTGCTGCTGCTGCTGCTGCTGCTGCTGCTGCTCCTCCGCCTCCATCTCTTCCTCCTCGATCACGGGGTTGACCACGGTCCAGACGGTGCCCTCTTCCAAGGGTTTCCTTGACAGGGCTCTGAGCGCCTCCGAGGATGAAATTTTGTGAGGCGGCTTCGGAAGACCCAAGTCGCTGTCGAGGATGTTATTCAGACTGATCGATTCGTCTTCCAGGTAAGGCAGCGTCACGCCGGCGGAGGAGAACTCGGATGCCTTGGGGGAGGCTGTGGGCAGGACCTCTGCGCCCATGAACTCGAAGCGGACTCGCCTGGGACTCTGCGGTGGCTTAGATAAGCTTGCCGATCGTCGCAGGGCGCTCTTCCGGGTCTTGGAGTCGCTTTTATCCGAGCAAACGGACGAGGGAGAGTCGCTGGGGGCTCTTCTCCCTGCTTCTGCACCTATGATTAAGACCGTTTGAGGCTCGGGAGGGGTCGCGCCGCACGGTCGATCCGCGAGTCCGTCCATGACGACAATGTCAAAGGTCTCCTGCATCTTTTCCGCGTCGGTGGTTGTTGAGAGTGGGCTTTGGTCACCGGATATCGCTGCCGGTTCTGCTGCCGCTGCTGCTGTAATGATTGTCATTGCCGTTGCTGTTGATATCGCTGTGGTCGCTGATGAAAATGTTGATGTTGTCACTGCTGTTACTACTGCTGCTGCTGCTGCTGCTGCTGCTTCCGGTGCCGATGGGGCGGGTGAGGCCTTGGTAGATGGGATTCTCGCAGGCGATGGGGTGTCCCGCTGGGGATCGGCGCCCTCCAACAGCGGCAGATAGCTCGGTGTGAAGAGGCCTCGCAGATCGTCCTCGCGTTCGCGAGCGGTCTCTCCCTGCGGCGACTCGCCAGGAGAGGAGGCATCGACTGTGGAAACAGGGCCAGGTCCAGGTGCAGGCACGGGAGCAGCGGTCGTTTGGTCGAGGACGGCAAGACCGGGTTGCAGCCGTGAGTCAGCTGGCGGCTCGAGCTCGGGGCGGAGGAAAGGGTAATTGTCAAAGGACGGGACGATGGCGCGCCTGACGCTGGATGCGACGTCGGGGTTCACGTCGTGTAGCAGGCCGCGGCAATGTCGATGAAAGTCGTGGATCAGGTCGCCGCGGTAGGTTCGAATCTTGGCCTCGAGGTCGTCCAACTTGAGTTGGAGGCTGACGAGCAGCCTTGCCTCCTCCATTGCGGCTAACGGGATGCTGCGGGCGGGCTGGAGTGGGAGTGGGAGTGAGAGTGCTTCAACGGCCTCGGGATGCGCATGACGCTAAGCAGCGCAGTCGGACCCGAGTCGGAACTTGAAGTGATCAATGCCGGGCGCGCGGGCTCTGTGAGCTGGCTGGCGGGCTGGCTGGCTGGCTGCGTGGTTGGGTCACCAGAGAGGCATAGATGACTCGGTAGTAGATCGTGCTATTAGAGATGGAACCAGTGTGTTAGATGGAACTTTAGTCGTGGTGGTACGGAGTAGGGCGCACGCCGGCAGTCGGGAGGAGAAGGGGAGAAGGGGAGGGAGGGGGTGTGCGGGTGTGTGTGTGTGTGTGTATGAGATGGGGAGAGAGAGAGAGAGAGAGAGAGAGAGAGAGAGAGAGAGAGAGAGAGAGACGGACGGACGGACAGACGGACAGAAGAGGAGGAGGAGGATCGATGGATCAAATGGATGGATCGATGAATGGATTGATCCGATGCAAGCGCGAGCTTCTCGCTGTGAGTCTCTGCGGAAGCGCCTGGAGAGGCGAGGCGAGCGAGACCAAACGGGGTGTACGATTGATGAATTGATTAATTGATTGATGCAGGTCGGGAAGTAGGTAACCTGTCGCATAGCAGGAGAGCGAGAGTGTGTGAGGTTTGGGCGATTACGAGGAGGAGAGTACGGAGTATGTACGGAGTAGAGGTAGTCGGCGGCGGCGGCGGCGGCGGTGGTGGTGGTGGTGGTGGTGGTGGTGGTGGTGGTGGTGGTGGTGGTGGTGCTAGCAGACCTGACGGGCCAGATCTTAGCTCGTACTCGTACTACTACTAACATTTTGGATGCACGGATTGATGGCTCAATGTATCTATCGTGTGTGTCTGGATCCGTTGGTCTCGCGATGGCGTTGGTGGTGGCTCGACGGGCTTGGATGGATCTGCGAGTACGAGGATCCATTGTGTCCATCCATCCATACATGGACGACCGGCTTAATTGCTTACATACATCAATACATCCATGCATCTAAAGTATCTCAATCCATCCAGTCATGATATCGAGCATCTTCTCCAAGTCGTCGTCGTCGTCGTCGTCGTCGTCGTCGAGTCTGGACTCCCAGGCTCTCCAGGCTCCTGCTCGCGCAACCCCCGCCTTTTCTCTCCCACTGCGACCCCCGCCAGCAGGAATTGATGACTTGATGACGATCCATCCATCCATTGGGACTCGAGGCTACTGGCATTCCGCTATTCGGGAAGAGGAATAGGCCTTTGGCCCGAGTCGGCCTAGCGGAGCCGTCCATCTCGCCCGGGCGTGGCAATTCGTGCCTGGATAGACCCTGGATCCGCGCATCACGATTACTCGTTACCGGCACGGGGTGTCTGTACTCGTACTCGTACGTGATCTGACTCTGCGCATACGAGTATGACAGACGCCTCTCGTATGTCAACGGCTTTGTGACATTGGTATCGAGATACCAGACTTCCTACTCATACGAGTAGAATCATCAATCGATTGATCCCGTCCTGCGTAGCCGAGCGCTAAAGCACCAAGTCTGCCGTGCTAAAGGGACGGGGCTGATTCTTGTGCGATCCTTCAGCGACCAAGTCCCGGCGCGTCAGACGCCAGCAAGGCGAGCCAGCCTGGGCCGAAATACCGAATTGCCGTGTCAGGTATGTATGTACGGGGAACGAACCCCATGAGATTGATCTGTCATCTCTCTGCCGCGGGCCTGGAAGCCACCTACGAGTCAGTATGCACGGTGCCTTGAAGATCCAGGATGGTCGCTCCCATCAAAACCTTCAGGCCATCGATACGAACCGCAATACTATCCAATCCTCTTCATCACAGAGAGAGGCCTGCCTCGTGTCTGCGGATCACCAGCCCTTCGAAACCGGGCGCCGTCGCCGAGCAGTCCGACCCCTACTCGTACTCCGCAGTCCGTCCATTCATGGATCTGCTCTCCCGTCCCATACAGGTACTCGTAGATACCAGTACTGTAAATCCCAGCGTGGCGGCGCCAGTGAGGAGCGTGGGGGAAGATGGAGAAATTGCGGCCGTCTGCGGGCAAAAAGGTAGGTCGGTCTCCATGCACACCCATCATTTTCCCCGCGATGAAATCTCCTTTCCCCATACTCTTTCGCCTTGGCAGTGGCTTCGATAGCCCGATGGCCCGATGGCCCGGTGAAACTTCATCGCACGAAGTATGTCGAGCCTCGATCCTCCCAATCCTCGAACCATTCTTTTGGTACGCCTGGCTGGTGAGGCGCTCTGTAGCACAAGGCCACCCATCGTCGTCCCATGGCGCACCGAGTATCATCCATCTCGCCCTCCCTGACAATTGAATGAGAGGTAAAGAAGTAATATATCGATATCTGTTCAAAGGGGGTGTCAATTCGAGGAGGAGGAGGAGGAGGAGGAGAAGGAGGAGGAGTGGTAGAGGAATTGATCCATCATCTCGACGCGCTGCGAGGGGAAAATGCCCCAAAGAGGGTCCGCTCACCGCCTTTCCTCTTCGGGACGCACCGGCACCTCCAACGCGCCGGATTCTGCCGCTCGCCAGCCTCGCCCGCCGAAGCCGCCAAAGCAAAGGCCAAGGCCAAAGCCAAAGCCAAAGCCAACACGCAACATTCACCCTGAACAGGCATTGAGGCAGCGATTGAAGCTTCGAGCATCCACAGATCCCACCAGCAGGTCCCTCAACAGTCCATACTAATTGATTGTACAGACCACCCTCAATCGGGGGAATTACGAGATCCAGGATATTCCGCAGTCCGACTCATCGACAACCTCTCGGCGTGCAACAAGGATCACCACTCCCGACATTCATTTGATCCAATCCATCAATCATCCATCCCCTCCAGCCAGGCCAGTCATCCCCGTGTCCCGCGTCGTGCCCGGGACCCCCCAATTGCCAGCTTCAAGCCAATCCATCCTCCACCATGTCTACGATCCCACCGTCGGCCCTCCAGTCGGGCGCCCCCCCGACGATACCGCTCGACTTCAACGCCAACCAGCCCCCCAAGGTCACGCTGTACCCGCTCTCCAACTACACCTTCGGCGTCAAGGAGACCCAGCCCGAGGAGGACCCGTCCGTGATCGCGCGCCTCAAGCGCCTCGAGGAGCACTTCTCCGAGCACGGCATGCGTCGCACCTGCGAAGGCATCCTCGTCTGCCACGAGCACAACCACCCGCACATCCTCATGCTCCAGATCGCAAACGCCTTCTTCAAGCTGCCCGGCGACTACCTGCGGCCCGAGGACGACGAGGTCGAGGGCTTCAAGGCCCGCCTCGACGAGCGCCTCGCCCCCGTCGGCCGCATCGGCGAGGGCGAGGAGGCCGCCGACTGGGAGGTCGGCGAGTGCCTCGCCCAGTGGTGGCGGCCCAACTTCGAGACCTTCATGTACCCCTTCATCCCGGCCCACGTCACCCGGCCCAAGGAGTGCAAGAAGTTTTACTTCATCCAGCTCCCCAAGAGCAGTACGTGTCTACTACCCCCCCCCCCCCTTTTTTTTTTTTTTTCAACCTCCCTCAAGTTTCTTCCCCTCTCCTCCCGAAGATCCAACTCTGGCAGCCGCTGACTCCTTGCCCGTCCTCAGAGGTCCTGAGCGTCCCCAAGAATATGAAGCTCCTCGCTGTGCCGCTCTTCGAGCTCTACGACAACACCGCCAGATACGGCCCCCAGCTCTCCGCTATCCCTCACATCCTCAGCCGCTACAACTTCGAGTTCGTCGACGAGGAGGGAAACGTCGTCGCCATGACCCCCGGTGCCGGCGCGCCCGACGGATACGTCCCCAAGACCAAGGTCCTGGCCGGCGACCAGGACACGGACATGGACGAGAAAAACGGGTTTAGCTAATCCCGTGGCTTGCCGCCCGTGCGGCAGCATCCTTGGTGTGTGTAATGTTCACGAAGACGGCGATGGTGTTATGGCGCAATAGGGGTTACAAAACATCTTGAATGAACTCATTTTTCTATTTTTTTTTTGAAAGATCATCTTTTGCAATACTCGAGGGTCTTCTCACTTTCTTCTTGAATATGGCCGGATATGATGGCGGGCCTCTGGCTTCTACGCCTTTTCTCCCTGGATCGTGGCCATGATCCGACGCTGGTGCTTGCTCGCACGGAACTCCAGATACCAAATTCCTTGCCATGTGCCGGTGGCCTGAGGTCATGCTTGTCAGGAAGATGCTCTGATCCAATGCTGGGACACCTCAATGCTTCATCGACTTGTCCACCTACCAGTTTCCCGTCCCTGATGGGAATCGTGATGCTCGCACCGATCAGCGCAGATTTGATATGGGCCTTTGAGTATTTCGTTCGTCAGGATGCATGAATCAATCTCTCACCAGCGTGGCACGCGAGCCATCCGGGAGCACTCACAGGCATATCGTCGGCTCCTTCGGCGCTGAATGCAAGACACGAATGGTCAGTCTTGGGCTTCGCGGCCCATGATCAACAGCCAGAGGCCCAGCACGGAAACAGCTCCATCCCTTAGCAGACTCACTCATGCCGGTAGAGCGTATCGGATTCGGGCGCAATGCGATCCAGCGCATCGCTCATGTCCGCTCTGACGTCCTCATCCCCTGTTCGCATTCACCCAAGCAGATCGATATGGGCCGCCCCCTGTCAGTCCTCTGTCTCCCATGTATGTGAAGAAACAATCAATCTGTGAGCAGGGCCATGGGCAACGCACAGTTCTCGTTGAGGGTGAGTGCGGCGCTCGTGTGCTGCATGAAGAGGTTCAGCAGCCCGACCTTGTAGTTCCTGAGCTCGGGCAGCGAGGCCAGGACCTGGTCGGTGACGAGGTAGGACCCGCGGGACCTGGAGGGCAGGACGATCTGCTTCTGGAACCAGGACATGGGGCCGGTCGAGTCGATGAAGTCGTCCTTGGCGCGGGGAAGGCGGGCGCGCGAGATGATGCCGCCGGCGATGGTGAAGGGCAGGGTCCAGAGGGTGTGGAAGAGGTCCGGGAAGAGCGCGACGAAGAGGAAGGCGAAGAGCAGGAGCGTCGTCGATGCGGAGAGGTTGTACGACTGTTGAGGCGAAGGCATCGAGGTGGTGGAGGACGGAGGATGGATGGATCGATGAGTTCAACCTGCTAAGATAAGAGGATATAGAGAACGCTCGTGCTAAGCTGGTCGGGAGCGGGCGGCGTTGTGTGGTGGGGTTTCTGGGACGTCGACAGTGTGATCTCATCGAGTTCGGCGATGGTGTTGGAAATTGTGGGGTCGCCACGAATGGACGAGAGGATTGATGTTGGCATTGGAGGACTCCCAACTCATTCTCACACATCTTGCCAAAACGGCATTGCGATTGGGAGCAGTCACGCGCATCATGCATGGACCCGTGGTCTCTCTCAATATTGGCTTCAAGTACGGAGTATTAGTATGTAACAAGGCGTTCTCGATGGATGCCCCTGGCGAATGGACGGTTTCCGGAGACGCAGGTTGCAGCTTTCAATCCCACTACACGCGGCACATGCAGCGACTTCGATTTCTGTGGACGGCAATGAATGGTCCATATGTACAATGGCTTATAGAATAGATCTTTTTGGTCACCACATTTGTTCGACCCGAAACAACAAGGGAAACCCTCGATATGTCCCCCACCTCACCATCTATGCCCCTCAACCCAGGCTCTCAGGTACCCGTCCATGTCCGCGACTAGCTTCACTCCAGAGGGTAGGATGTAGCGGGGAGCGATTCGAGGTGCTTTCGGTGGTGCTCGTTGGCCTGTGTGACGATGTCAGTTCCCAAAACACAACCCAGCACCGGGTGACTGTATCGACTGAGGGGGGCCAAACGTACGAATGGGTTTCCGCAGTAGTTGCAAAAGGCGATCTCGGCCTTGTCCGTGTTGATGAAGATTTTGGGGTGGCCACCCGCGCCGCCGCCGCCATCGCATACGACGGTCCGCTCGTGAACCCACTTCACGGGGACCTTATGAACCATCTCCATCGCGGAGAGAGGTTGCGGCTGCACAACAAAGCATCAGATCAGCATCAGTGTCCAGACTTCCTACTGCATGATTCATCCAGTCTCTCCCCGCCCCTTCCCACCCC
>NQYS01000004.1:2915338-2927154 GCA_003055955.1 Escovopsis sp. AC
GGGGGGGGGGGGGGGGATGTCAGCTGGATTTTTCTCTGGCGTTGCGTGTACATGTAGGTAATGAGGAGGTTTTCATGGACGGCTTACCCAGGAGAGGGTTCTCGAGGCAGAGGAGGCGGAAATTCTTGCAGGCGGCCATGATGGAAGCGGTGATGAGGGGGGAGCTGGAGTGAGAAATTAAGGTTCTGGGTTGATGGATGGATGGATGGATGGATGGATGGATGATGGATGTCGTGAGTGAGAAGAATAAGAATGAATTTCTTGTCCGATGCTGGATTGCCTTGTGGTGGAGGAGGGGTTATCACTGGGATGTGGGGGCCACCATGGATTGCACGATCTGAGACGGTACCTCTGAGTACCTTGAGAGGAGGGTTCTTGGTGCGGGCGAGGCGGGTGGGAACGAGCTGTGCGTTGTTCTTTTGAGGTAGCATGGGTCGATGGGTACTTGCTGCGGATCGGACTCCACGCTGCACGGGATCCCGTCATATCGATCTTAGCCTCCTGCTCCATTCAGGGCCATTCGTGCATTGAAAGCCCACGGATGCATTGGACTCAGTGGAGCGCGCGTCAGGTTGTCCGCAAGGACGACAATGGAAGGGAAGTTGAGAGCTACCGGTGGACTCGGTATCAAAGGTGCCGGTATTGTCGAGATTGTGAGGTAGACGGCGGGCCCTCGATGACAACCCTTTTGCGCAGAGTACTAGCTAGTACCTGTACGAGTATGATTCCACGGATCCCTCAGGGGTCACGGAGTAGCATCGCCTCAGTGTCATGTCTCGGCCGAGTCGAGGCGCGCATCGCAAAGAACGACCACTGGTCTTGGAAATAAGTCTTGTATTTGTGAAGCTGCTTGCTTGCCCAGTGTCCATCGCCCGGTGCTCAAACAATCAGCGTCCACGGAGGGGCCACGCGGTTCCAAGTCTCGGCGTGATCCCCCTCCCCGAGTCGCTCGTCTTCCTGACCCGGCAAACATCGGGTATTGAAGGGCTGTGACGTCTGCGTCTGCACAAATCATCAAAACACTTGCTTTGGGCGCCAAAGAGTTCTTTTTACTTTTCCCCTTAGCAGTACCGTCCATATAAGCAAGCCATTGTAACACCATTCCAATGAGACCATGAAATCTAGCCGCCCTACTCCTTCGTCTTCTGGGTACCACGCAGCAGACCCGTCCTTCTGGCGGCAATGAGACCGGCCTTCTGTCCCGCCACGGCGTACCGGGAGATGGTAGACGCCTTACCAATGTGTTGGTGGTTACCCTGTCGGTCTCGTTAGCATCCCACGCGTCCCTCCAGTCGGCTGCGGATCCACTTACACCACCGTGAGGGTGGTCGACGGGGTTCATGGCAACACCACGAGTCTTGGGCCAGCGGTTGCGCTTGACGGCGAACTTGTGCTTGGCACGAGAAGCCTCTGTAGAACTTGTTAGCGAATCTGCGGTCCGGGAGAAGAGCTTCTCCGTCGCAAAGGGGGCGGGGGAAGCTTGTTATGGAGATGGCGTGCGCGCCCCCGCGCGCGGGTCGGGGAAAAAAAACGTACTCAGGAGAGGCTTGTCGGTACGGCCACCACCAGCAACGATGCCGATCATTCCTCGGGATCGGGAGTGGATGACCTTCTTGGCACCGGAGGGGAGCTTGATTCGGGTCTTGCCCTCGTCGGGGTTGTGGCCGACAATGGTGATGTAGCCACCGGAAGTGCGGGCGAGAGCACCGCGGTCACCGATCTTCTCCTCGACGTTGGAGACAACGGTACCCTCGGGCATCTCGCCGACGGGGAGGACGTTGCCGACGGTCAGGGTGGCCTTCTTTCCAGCGTAGATGAACTGTCCGGTGTACATGCCCTCGTTGGCGATGAAGGTCTCGGTGACCTGCTTGAACTTGTAGGGGTGGCGGAACTGGACCTGGGCGAGAGGAGCACCACGACCTGGAAAACGAGAAATGCAACCAATTGTCAGCCCCCAGCCCTCAGGCGCCCGTCTCCCTCTCGCTCTCCCTTCTCGCTCTCCATCCCCTTCGTTTCCTCGGATCCTCCTCGTCCTCGCGTCTCGCCGATGGGTGCAAAGAAAGACTGACCAGGGTCGTGGATGATGTCCTTCACGATACCACGGACGTAACCATGGCGCTCGGCGAAATCGAGGGTGCGGAACTTCGCGGGGGCCTTGTTGAGGCGGGTGTTGGCCGCTGTTTGTCGGAGAAGAAAGAATAAGTCAGAATTCCACTTGATCCCACAGAGCGGACATCGGCGTGAACCGTATCGTGTCGTGTCGCATCGGCCGACTTACTGAAGATGGAGCCACGGCCCTTTCTCTGGTTGCGAATAACTCTACCCATGGCGACTGATTTTCGCTGCGAACAAAAGTAAAACCCAAGGTCAGCGCTCGATCCTCGAGGCCCGAGATTTTGGAGATCGGAGGGGGGGGGGGGGGCCTCTTTACCTGACTCCGGCCGGCTTGGTGTTTTGTCAAAGAGGCGCTCGCTTGGCCTTCCTGATAATTTTTTGTGCGCGGAAACTGCCAAAGTTGAGCGGAGCCCTGACCACGTGACTATATTTTTTCCGCTCCCGGCGCACCGTGCGCATAGTGCTAGTTCGCACTCCGTGCCGCTTCTCCAGGTCGCTCAAGTTGAATCCGCCCCCACATTTCTCAGACCTCACTTGACGTGCTACCTCTTCTCCCTTTTTGCATTTGAGTACGAGGACGATGACACGCGTGCCTGGGCGGTGGACGGACATCATCTTCTTTGTGTCTTGACGGGTCTCGCACAGCATTTCCCATCGAATGCATCGGCCGATTCGAACCCGGATGGATTCGGCCATCTCGTTGCCCAACCGCGTGAATCGTCCGCTGCGGGACTTCTGTCGCTTCCCTCCCCTTTCTAGCGTTGCTTTCAATAATGACACGGATGTGCTACTTGAATTGCTGGTTTGACTAATCCTGTTGCTCGCTATAGATGGTTGCAGCCGCGCATGGCTTGCTCATCTTGAACCCCCGTGGCTCTTGCGCCTCGCTCTGCCCGAGGCGGACAAATCAACAGCCTCTCATCCTGGAGAATTCCCAACTCAGTGATCGAGATCGTCGCGAAGTAAGGAATCGCCCCGATCGCAGGCCTGTCATTCGCATTCTGGAGACCTCAATGTTGTGCGCGTTGCGAATAGCGTGGCCTTGTGCACCTTCTACGACGGGAGCCTTACCTTCCGCCGTCCGAGATCTTTGGTGGGCCTTGTGCCAGCAATGATCGTCCTTGACTTCCCAACGCCTCTTCGGATGCCGGAAAGCGAGGTCAGATTGGAAGACGCTCTGAGGTGGAACGATAAACATCACCAGGGGGAGGTCTCTCATTGCGAGCTTTCAGCAGGCTCCTTCGACGCGCCTTGCTGCATCGCACTGGCCTGGAGGCTGATTCCTTCCTCATCTTCACAGGAGCGGACGATGCGAAATTTGTCACCAACCAGGCGCTGTATTCACAGTGGTGGCATCCTTGGCGATCGCACTTCCTGAAGGGCCGTTGAGATTGCCGTAGGCCTCAAGTCAAGTGACTGAGCTCCGCGACACAGGCCGTTCTTTGGCCGCTTGGTCAAACTGCCGAAATGGTGACTGATCACTATGAGTTCTCAGTGGGTCACCCACAAAAAAAAGGTTATCTGCTGGGCCAGCGGTCTCCGAGCTCAGAATGGGCTTAACGCGTCAGCCGGCATCTCTTGCTCGTGAAGGACGAATCATGACTCGATCAAATTTGCTCGACTCCTGGTTTGCGGAGAGGCCACGGGTTTGGGGCGATCTGCGATGGGCAAGGCCAAGCGGGAGCACGGCTCTGCTGACTTCCTGATTGTGACGGGCGGGGATGGGCAACGCGGACGCCGAGACCACGCCAGGGCTCGAGTTCAAGCTGTGGAGGACAAGGCAGGCAACGGAGGAAAATGATCTGTATTCCCATCAAGGACACACCGGACTGTCGATTCGTACGAGTAGGCGACTAATAGATTAGAGAGGTTGTCCCATGAGAAAAATGAACCGCGATGTCGTCTGGCCTATCAGCATTGACGTGTCTGGCGGTCCTGATAGACGTGGGTTTGAGTTAGTGCATCCACCTTTTGCCTTGAGAAACTACGAGTACGTGTCTCTGCCCTTCACTTCAATCTCCCTCCTCCACACAACCTACCTAGAGCTTTTCCTCTTCTTCTTCCATCCTTTCCATCCATTATCCAACTCGGACCCCTCCCCGGCAACATGCCCTCCGACGACGATTCGTCCGACCTCTCCTCGCTGTCGTCCCTTTCGCCCGCGCCTTCTGGCGACGAGCTCGAGGACGTCGTTCTCGAGCAGACAGCGACTGGGAAAACCACAGCGAGCATCCTCAAATTCTTCCCCAAAGTATCTGGCAAGCCGCCCAAGGAGCCATCGCCGCCGCCGCCGCCACCACGCAAGCGCTCCCCGTCGCCGCCCCACGAATATGTCCTCGCAGACAACCCAGACATAGCCGTAAGTGCTGTGACGAAAACCTTTGCGTGTCTCGCGCACTGGGAGCGCCGTGCCGCAGACAACCCAGATGCCCCTTCGTGTCGTTGAGGCGCAGCAGCATCCGGCGCGTCCCCTTGCCGCCTCCAGCGCGCAATGTCGCGTCCAATGGCCAAAAATTGATCCCTGCTGACATTTTGGGGTGAAAAAAAAAGTTTCTCGTCATGTTCAGAAGCCGCTTCAATGATGCCTTTCCGAAATCGCTGGCGCACTTTGGCCCCCAGGAGCTTGAGCGAGACGTGGTCGAACCGATTCCCGGCGATCGAGTGGAACATTTTCTTTGCGCCCTGCTGGGGCTCCTCCTGAACCGCAAGCAGGACGTCAAGTACGTGGGCGGCAGACCATGTTGGAAGTTTTGATGATCGTCGATGCTAAGACCGAAAACCTTGTCAGATCCGGGCACTATGGGCGGGCATTGGAGGACGCCATCACGTCTCACAAGTCACAATGGCCGCCGTCGTGGGAGGATAAGAACCCTCTGTCGGGCGGCGCGTCCTTTAATACCATGAAGCCGACTGAGCGGGTACGACTGACGAAATCTCGATATACGCCTCTTCTGGAGCGGGGATTGAATCTAAATTGCTGACTCGGTCCAATCTAGTTGAGCCTCTTGCGCAACCTCGTGCTTTGGGCGATGGCGTCTTCAGAAACGCTCAAGGGATCGATCAACCAGGCATACAAGCAAAACCGCCACGAGGACGACATCAACCAGCCGAGGGCGGTCCAGCCCTGGGGCTCCGATGGCGACAAGCGACGATACTTCCTCATTGAGGGCCAAGACGACACTGCCTTTCGCGTGTACCGAGAAAGCAGTCACCAGGGGATGAATCGGACATGGTGGAGCGTTGCAGGGTCAATCGAGGAGTTGAGAACTCTCGCGAACAAGCTCGACAACAAAGACGGCGGCCCGAAAGCGAAGAAGCTGAGCCAGAAGATCATGCAGGCCATCCCTCGATTCGAAGCCGGCGAAGAGGTATTGATCCCCGGAAATCCCGATTCGAAATACCGTTTCGGACATGTGCTGACGAGTCCCTCAGAAACGAAAGCGCAGAGAGTACAGACAGATGCGAAAGGAGCAATTTAAGCGGCCCGAGCCAGGATTTTCTCTATACGAGGGCCGTACGCGAGGCAAGCGCATCAAGTATACCTTCTCCGATGATGAGGATGTCTTCTCGGACTCGACTGGCTATCGACGCTCGGCTCGAAACACGGGCGCAAATACCCCCGCGGAAATTGTCGCACCGACAGTCACAGCCAGCGGCCGAACCGTCAAGGCGCCGAATCGACTGAACGTGGCCACCGGAGAGGATATGCCCGGAAGCGCTCAGGAGGTGACCTCGGAGGCAGATCAGGAAGACTCGACTGGACCGACGGGCAGGCCCCGCAGGTCGGCAACGAAAAATTCCGGCGCCAACGGACGGACCTGTTCTGACCAGCCTGACGAAGACGACGACATGGCCTCCGATGACGAGGCGAGCGATGCTGGGTTCGGGGACGATGAGAGAGACGTCGATGCGCAGATCCTGGAAGAGTCCGAGGAGGAGGAGGATGAATTTGACGAAGACGAGGCCATGGTCGAGGATGACCTGGATCTGGATGAGCCCCGACGATTGGTCGTCAAGCTCTCACTCACAGCACCAAAGCTCAAGACAGCGAAGGACGACGATTCCCGACCCCCAGAAGCTGAGGATCGCGAGGATGATGGGAGCAAAGCAGAAGAGCTTGTTATTCAGATGTCAGATGCCCCGGCGTCCAGCCAAGCAGCTGGGCCGAATGACGCTGCGACGACGACGGCAACAACAACGCCTGTCAAGAGTGCAGTGCGAGAGACGACACCGGAAAGGACGACACAGATCCAGGGGAGCCTTCTCCCAGCGACGGCCGAGACTTCGCTGGCCCTGAGGGGGAGTCCGGAGAAGCCGCATGCCAAACTATGATTCACTGGGGCATGGACATGGCGGGAAAGGAAGAGATGAACATTTATACCACTATTGAGACGGACGAAAGAGACGCCGAGGATGATTGGCATGGAACCTCAAAAAGCATGGAGCACACATAGAGCAGCCGGACCTTGTAATTTCGAATGAGTGGTACTACGCCAGAATAAGCCGAGGAGTTTTGATGATGCAGGGGGTATATATATATAGACGATGCAACTTTCTTGTCAAATCACAATCACTGGCCTCGACTTGACGCTCGCGCTGCGCTCTCTCCGCACCCCATGTCAGGCGCGCTTGGTGTTTGGTATCTTCCAATTGTTCACGCCATACCACCATCTCCTGACCCTGCTGCCCACCGAGTTGCCGTGCAGCCTAGCGTTCCGATTCCAGTGCTGCCAGCCCACCAATGCGAGATTCATCAGGAGGCCCTGGGTCAGGGGCATGAGCACCTGGGCTGCGTGTGAGTCGGACAAGACCGCAGACCACGAACAATGACGGGAAGGAAAGAGACGACTGGCGCCACAGACGAACCTGGTCCCTGAGGGTGATCAAGGCGACCTTCCACCACGTGTCGGCGTGCGCGATGCTGTGGAGGTAGCTCTGCTCGAAGCGCAGGTCCGGCAGCGGGGGGAAGCTGTAGCGCGGCTGCCGCGGCGGGCGCAGGACGCTGTAGGGGATGTCGGCGTCGGCGTCGGCGTCGGCGTCGTACGGGGACTCGCCGCCGCCGCAGTCGCTGCTGTAGCCGGCGCTGTGCAGGCTGATGACCTCCTTGGTGTCGGCGGCGGTGGAGGGGGCGAGGTCGTGCCGCGGGTCGGGGTGGCGCCTGATGTGGCCGGCCTGGATGGTGCCGCTGATGTCTGCGATGGCGGAGGACATGCTGCGGGCCTGGATCGTGGGATTGATCAATCGCTCAAGTGGATCGACGTGTGAAAAGAGAGAGAGAGAAAGAGAGAGAGAGCAGGCTTCTTGGTGCGCGCGCGCGCGCTTGCTACATGCTTCGAGCTGCTTGAGTTGGATGGTCGATGGACTGACTGATGGACGTCGTTGACGGTCTGCGTGTGCCGAAGGCCTTCCGAGTCTCGTCAGCAGTCGCCGTACTCGTACTGTGTTGATGTCAAGAAGAGGTTGAGGTTGTTGTTGAAGTTCTGCCGGGCGGTGAGGACGCTCGGTGAGGGATGCGATGTTGAAGTTGACGTCGGTGATGGTGGGTGGATTGATGACTAATCCAGGCGTCAATTCTCTGAGGTGTTGATGAAATGAAGAGACGAGAGTTCTTCCAAGATGGCCAGACGATGGAATCTCGGTTGCCCGAAATATTCAGCTGCAGAACGGATACTCCATACTAATTACAGAGGCTGTTGGCCCTGCAAGAGAGAGCGTGCTGCATCAGGCAGTAAATGGTGGATGGCATTGATGGATTGATGGGTTTGATCTATTTGCAGGCGGTCGCAGGTGGCTTGTGGGTATCCCGCCTGGGCACTAGTAGGGTAACAATGGACACAAATTAAAACTCAGCTTCGACAAAGACGACAACTTCACTCCCCAAACATCCATACAAACAGACTGGCTGCTCGCTCTCCTCCTCTGCCAGGCCGGTGCTACGCTTCCACGCGAGGACGTCTTCCATCAGGGACTCTGCGACCCGTCGGCTAGCCCGCATTTTCTTGGCGCTCCTCTTTTTGAAAAGTCTCCTCGACCCAAAATCCATCCAAGATGAGCGACCCTCAGGCCGGCGAGGCGGAGCGGAACGTGAGTGCTTCCAGCCTTGGACCTGCCCGGAGTGAGGGAGAAGGAGAGAAAGATACATGGAGCGCGGTGTTGCTTTAAAATGACTTTCCTTCGAGCGAGAACTACCTCTACTACCCCTCTCCCTCGACGCCCCTCATTGACCGACTGCCCCGCGTTGGCGTCGCCCGCGTCTGGGGCCTCACTCGAGATGTCGTGGTGGGCAAGTCGCTAAGTATTTTATGATATTTAGATCGAGATCTGGAAGATCAAGAAGTTGATCAAGCGCCTCGAGGCCGCTAGGGGAAATGGCACGAGCATGATTTCCCTCATCATCCGTACGTGCGCGGCCGTAGCAGCATCAGCAGCGACGATGACATCACGAAGATACTGACGAGATGCAACCGGAAAACAGCACCCAAGGATCAGGTCTCGCGGGTGGCCAAGATGTTGGCCGAAGAATACGTATGACGAGCCCCCTCTCATTTGCTCCAAACTTGTTATTACGCAGAAGGTGAAGGGGCGGGAAAGGAAGAGGGGAAAAAACAAAAACAAAAAAACCTCTGCTGACAGTGTCCCCGGGGTTGGGACTCAAACAGGGTACGGCATCCAACATCAAATCGCGAGTCAACCGACAGTCGGTCCTGTCCGCCATCACGTCGACCCAGCAGCGTCTCAAGCTGTACAACAAGGTCCCCCCGAACGGGCTGGTCGTCTACTGTGGTGAAATCTTGACGTCGGAAGGAAAGGAGCGAAAGGTCAACATCGACTTTGAGCCGTTCAAGCCCATCAACACCTCGCTGTACCTCTGCGACAACAAGTTCCACACCGAGGCCCTCGCCGAGTTGCTCGAGTCCGACCAGAAGTTCGGCTTCATCATCATGGACGGTAACGGCGCGCTTTTCGGCACCCTCAGCGGTAACACCCGCGAGGTCGTGCACAAATTCTCGGTCGACCTGCCCAAGAAGCACGGCCGTGGTGGTCAGTCGGCCCTTCGTTTCGCCCGTCTGCGTGAGGAGAAGCGCCACAACTACGTGCGCAAGGTCGCCGAGCTGGCCGTCCAAAACTTCATCACCGCGGACAAGGTCAACGTCGCCGGCCTGATCCTGGCCGGTTCCGCCGACTTCAAGAACGACCTCAACGCCTCCGACATGTTCGACAACCGTCTCGCCGTCAAGGTCATCAAGGTCGTCGACGTCTCGTACGGCGGCGAGAACGGCTTCAACCAGGCCATCGAGCTCTCTTCGGAGACTCTGGGTAACGTCAAGTTCATCCAGGAGAAGAAGCTCATCGGCAAGTACTTTGAGGAGATTAGCCAGGACACGGGCAAGGTTTGCTACGGTATCGACGACACGCTCAAGGCCCTGGAGCTGGGCGCCGTGGAGACGCTCATCATCTTCGAGAACCTAGAGCTCACGCGCTCCGTGCTCAAGGACAGCGAGGGCTCCGAGATCATCCTCCACACCACCAAGCAGCAGGAGCAGGGCAACCGCGACAAGTTCCTCGACAAGGCGACGGGCCAGGAGATGGACATTGTCAGCCAGGAGTCCTTCCTGGAGTGGATCGCCGAGCACTACAAGGACTTTGGAACCAACCTCGAGTTTGTCTCGGACCGATCGACCGAGGGCAACCAGTTCGTCAAGGGCTTCGGTGGCATTGGCGGCATTCTCCGATACAAGGTCAACTTTGAGCAGCTGGCCGACCTCGATGAGGACGACGATGACTACTACGACGGTGAGGCTGACAAAAAAGAACTTTGGATCATGAAGAACCAACCAAGCTGACCATTCATTTTTTTCCCTTTCAGATTGACCCTCCGATTCCCTCGTGACTGGCGAGGGATCTTCTCAAGGCAATCCGTCCGCACAATACGAGCACAGCGAGAGCCACGACGAGCCGAGGTCAAGATATGCCGCGCCGCCGTCATTTGCTCCCAGCCGCTTGATGCAGGGTCCTGGCCGAGCGGCCCCTCACCAGGCTGGCCAGGCTCATCAGGCATCGCGACCAAGCCCGCTTCGCGCAACCATGACGGCTACTTGAGTTGAATGACTTGCAAGAGAGGAGGTGTGTATCCCTGAGCCGCCTTCTCTGATTTACGATGACCCTGATCCCGCAAACATTGATACTTCTTTTTTTTTCCCTCTCCCTCCACCCTCTCAACCCCTTGAAGGCCTGGTCTGACAGTGTCTGTTTTCCCTACCAGGTTTCATCTGCGTGACTAGAATCTGGCGCGTTGAAACAAGCGCAACGAGAATGGAAGACGAATCAAGATCGATATGGAGGCTCGTACATTTGTCAGGCTCGCACCAAAAAAAAAAATGAAGAGATGGAGAAGTGAAGGATTGAAATACCCCGAGAGATGAATGCGACAGCCGGTCCAAGGCTGGAGCTGTGGCTCGTTTACAGCGACAGGTTCTTTGGATGGTTGCAAGCAGGTAATCGAGACTGTAGAAATAGAATCGCGTTTTTCTCTGGGCTCGAAAGACACGGGCAAAAGAAAATGGCAAAAAGGGAAAAAAAAATCCACCAACGGACTACCAGCAGTGACTATGGACGACAGCATATTTGATCAATTATATCTGTAAAGGGGTTGGACGCTTCACGATGAATTGATTGATGTTTGTACATATTGATGTTCTTGATCCAACTCGAAGCTGAATAGGGTAGGCGGTCTGGGGGGATGTCGCATTGAACTCTAGCCGTCAACTCGAGTCCGTCCTACTCCCGGTAAATAGAGTCATTGTACTCCGTACTTTGTACTTCATACTTTGCGTAAATGGAGCACCGATTCGTCAGTTGATTCCGATAGATTATTTTCCAGATTGGTCCGTTGATGAGAGACGGTCGAGAAGCAGGGCGATGACGCGGCTTGATCCTTTTATTCTGGATTCTCGATAGGTGGTCCCTTGAAGTGCCTCTATTCCCAAAACAGAGCACAGGTACCAATGCTCCTTACCTCAGTACCTACTACTCCGTACTAGGTACTATGTTCCGTAGAATCTGTTGAGATTGCCACTGTGCTCAGGCCCAATCGCACAGTGTCGATGCCTGTACCTGGATGAGTGCCTGCGTCGCAACCCCTGCTAGGGCCATCGGGGCCATAGTGGCACTGTGCAGTGGCCGAGACTCTAGGCTGAAATCACCGTCGATTAGTAGGCCTAGTAGCACTGTGATTACCTGGCCGGGGTGGCTCAGGCCGCCGCGTATGCACATCTGCGCACTGTACAAAAATACGCCAGGGCGCAGCAGATGGGGTGATTGATTGCAATCGATTGATTGATTAATGAGCTTCCACTTCGCACGGAGCAGCCTCAGCCAGTGACCTGTGACCTGTGACCTGTGACCTGTGACCGGCGACCAGTGATCAATTGATCAATCCATCAATCAATCCATCCACCACCACCACCATCAGCTAACCCATCAATCCGTTACGAGGTATGATAGGGGGTCCGTCTGGATCGTCTCGTCATCATTCACAAACTTCTCCTTCGCCAGTTTTCGAGTCGCTAGAACTCCTCTGCTAAACCTGCATCCTCCTCAGACGTCTCTTCGAATACTACTACTACTACTACTTAATACTCCGTACCGCTCAATTTTTCCGATCGACACGATCGCCGCTCTGCCAGCCAAACCCCCCCCCC
>NQYS01000004.1:2927179-2947182 GCA_003055955.1 Escovopsis sp. AC
CAAAAGAAAAAAAAAAAAAACAATCCCTCAAATGTTGCGGCAGCGGTGATCATCTCTTCCCCCCTCTTCCCCCCACCCCTTCCTTTCTCTCCTCTGGCTTCTCTCGTCGCGATGCCGGAAACCACGGGCACCACGGCGGCGGCGCCGAAACCAGCCGACCGCGCCGTCCCCGTGGGCCTCAATGAGGCCGCCCTCGACTCCCCGTCCTTCCGCGCAATGGCCGCCCACTTCGCCGACCAGGTCGATGCCGTCGAGAAGTGGCTGAACGGGTATGTCTCGTCGACCTCGAAGCTGATGCAGGGAGTCAGCGCCCTCGAGGACACCATCAACAGCGTCCTCTCCAAGACCACCCCCTTCCCGGACAACGTCATCGACAACGACTACACCCTGCTCGCCCTGCGCAGGATCGGCGAGGGCCAGCGCGACTTCTGGATGCAGGTTCTCGCCAGCTCCAAGCGCCTCGAGTACTCCGTTGTCGAGCCCATCCGCTCCTTTCTCCTCGGCGAGCTCCGCAACTTCAAGGAGATCAGGAGGGTCCTCGAGCAGTCCCAGCGCTCCTACGACTCCGCCCTCGCCCGCTACGTCGCCCAGTCCAAGACCAAGGAGCCCTCCGCCCTGCGCGAGGACGCCTTCGCCGTCTACGAGAGCCGCAAGCAGTACATCGTCGCCTCCATGGACTACTGCCAGCTCGCGCCCCAGTTCCGCTTCTCCCTCGACCAGCTCCTCGTAAAGGTCTGCTGCGACATCCAGAAGGAGCTCAACCGCTCCCGCGAGGCCGCCACCGCCGCCACAAAGTGGGGGAACGAGATCGACCGCGTCCGCGGCTGGGCAAAGGAGATGGAGCTGTCCGATGGCGTCTTCAAGAGAGAGCTGCAGCACGCCCGCCAGAACCTCAGCGAGCTCGCCTTCGAGCAGTTCAAGCCCTCCCGCGAGCTCGAGGACTACAGCTCCTCCACCGTCCCCTTCCTCAGCTCCCGCGGGCCCGTCAGCGTCGCGCCCCAGGACGACGCCGCCGCCGTCTCCGAGAAGCAGGGCTGGCTCTTCCTCCGCACCGCGACCGCCAAGCCCGTGAGGTACACCTGGGTCCGCAGGTGGTACTACTGCCGCGACGGCGTCTTCGGCTGGCTCATGTCCGCCCCCCAGGGCGTGCTGCAGGGCGACGAGATCGGCGTGCTGCTCTGTAACGTAAAGCCCGCCGCCGGCGAGGAGCGCCGCTTCTGCTTCGAGCTCAAGACCAAGAGCAAGAGCATGCTGCTCCAGGCGGAGACCCAGAAGGAGCTGACCGCCTGGCTCGAGGTCTTCGAGATCGCCAAGAAGAAGGCCTTCGAGGCCACCATGGAGCGCGACAACAACAACAACTCGGCCCCCGGAGTCGACCCCGCTTTCTCCATATCGCCCCCGAGCATCCCAGAGTTCTCCGTCAAGGTCGCCGATGCGCAGAGCACCTCGGAAGAGCCCGCCGGGGCCTCCGAACGCGGCTCCGCCCTCACTGTCGCCGCCGCCGAGGGCGCCAGGGCGAGCTTCGATCCTAACGGGAGCGTCTCTCGCCGATCTTTCACCACCCTCGCGCGGGAGGAGGGCGAGAGCGGGCGCGAGCACGCCGCGAGGATCATACAGAAACTGGACCTCCACAGGAGAGCTACTTTCGGCGCAAATCAGGAGAACGCCCTCTCTAGCTCTGCCTCGTCGGGCGCCCTCAGCGGCATCGTCTCCCCGGCGCAGACCACGGCCGTCCAGTCCCAGGGGATCCTGACGAGCCACATGAAGCAGTCCGCCGGGCCGATGCTGTCCCTTGAGAGCAAGGCCTGCTCCCTCGCCCCGCCGACGCTGGCCAGACCGCCGACCTGCACGCAGCTCAGCCGCACCGCCGTCCTCGTCGCCGGCGAGCGCGGCCACGTCCTCGACGGCAAGAAGCTGCCGACGTCCGTCGTGGCCAACTACTGGGGCAGCACCATCTGGGCCACCGTCCACGCCCAGGAGCAGCCGGGGGCCCAGGACCGCGACGACGACGACCCCATCGGCGTCGTCATGTCCGAGGGCGCGCAGACGTCGCTGACCGACGCCGCGCTCTCCAAGAGGACCGTCGATGCGCTACCCGCGACGTACCCCGCCGAGCTGAGGATCCAGCACGCGCAGTTCCGGCTGCTGTTCCCCAACGCGCCCCCCGAAGAGAGGCTAGTGCTCGTGTTTCGGGCCGCGTGGTCTAGCTCCCTTGAGCGCGGCGCGAAGAGCGAGAAGAGCGAGCTGCTAGCCGGAGACGGAAGGGTCTACGTCACCCCGGAGAACATGTACTTCTACAGCCAGCAGCTGGGCCTGGTGACGGCATACAGTATCAGCCTGGACATCATCAAGGAGGTCACCGCCGCCGCCGGGAGGGACTGCGACTTCATCTTCCTGCATCTCGGCCAGGAGACCAACGACACCGGCTTCACCAGAATAGCCATCAAGGTCTTCCTCGACGACCTCCAGCTCCTCCAGGCCCGCCTGAACCTCCTGGTCGACAACCTCCAGGCCGAGGAGCCTCTCGAGACCCTCGACATTATCAACGCCCTGCTGAGCACGGACAGGGCAGAGCCAGAGAAGTCGAGCCCCAGCGTCGAGAGCTGGGAGGACGTCTCATCCGGCACGCCGCTGGACGACGGTGCCGCCGCCGCCGCCTCCTCCCTGGGGAGGATTGCCGAGAAGAATAACAACCACCTGATCGACCTCCCCCGGCTGCCAGTCCCGGGACTGAAGCTCCCCACCAAGCTCAACCTGCCCCAGCACCCCGTGCACTACGAGCCAGATGACATGACAGAGATGGCGGCCGAGAGGCACTACGAGATTAGCGCCAAGGCGTGCTTCCATGTGCTGTTCGGAGACAAGAGCTTCGTCTTCCCGAAGCTTTACTTTGAGCACCGCGCCAAGCAGATCGCCCAGGGGCCCTGGACCATGGGCGACCAAGGTGCCCCCCGGAGCCGCGAGTTCCACTTCAAGATCGACTACGTCGACGTCCTGGGGAGGTCCAAGACGGCCCAGATCCGGGACATCCAGACGGTCGACGTGTTCAACGACCACACCACGTACGTGGTCACGCACACCAAGACCGCATGGCACCTCCCCCACTCGGACTTCATGAAGCTGGTCACCAAGGTCGTCATCACCCACCAGGCCAAGTCCAAGTGCAAGCTCGCCATCTACGTCCGGGTCGACTGGAGCAAGTCGCCATTCCTGTCCAAGAGCCTGGTGGACCGCCAGGCGCTGCGTGACGTGGCGTGCGACGCCGAGGAGCTGGCCGAGCTCACGACGGATCAGATCCATAAGCTTGGGTCCAAGAGCCGGACGAGCAGGGCCATCCAGGTGTACGGCCATGTCGGCCAGCAGACCCAGGTCGTCGTCTTCTCCCCGGCCCTGACGGAGTCGAGGAAGAAGCAGGCCATCAAGCCGCGCACGCTGGCGGCCATGCTCTTCGAGACGGCGCTCTCGTTCGGCGAGAGCGTTGTGTCCACCGTCATCATGTGGATCTTCGCAGGGCTGAAGAAGCTCTACGACGTCGTGTCGGCGCACTGGCTGCTCATCTTCATGCTGGGCCTCAGCGTCGCGGCGAACCTCATGCTGTCCACGGCGGAGACCTGGACGTGGTGGCAGGAGAGGCGGGCCGTCAACATGATGCGGCGCATCGGCGTGGGGCCGGACCAGATGATGAGCAAAGCCATCTACGTGGCCGACCTGGCCGAGGCGGCCGGCGGCGACGGCCGCGAGCCCCTCCTCCACCACAACAGCACGTGCTTCGGGACCTTCCAGGAGATGCTCGACATGACCAGCATGGACGCCTCGTGGGAGGAGGCCGGCGCCTCCCTCACGGTACCGCAGACGCGCTCCGCGGCCAGGCGCCTCCGCCGGACCCGCCAGCGGCTCGGCACGTACAGGCACGAGCTGCTCGTGGCCATGCGCGTCGTCAACAACCTCGAGCGGGAGATGATGCAGTCCGAGTGGGAGAACTGGCTCGCCAACGAGCAGTCGCACTGCGAGGACCTCGACAGGGCCCTCGACGCGCACGGCGACCCGCCCCTCCGAGACGCCAGCGGGCTGCCGGCGTCCTCGGGCAGTAGGATTCTGGGCTCCATGACCGAGGACCGTAGGCAGGCCCTCGAGGCGTGGAGGGATGACTACTGCGGGAGCTGCCGGACCGACCACGAGGCCGTCATGAGGGCGAGGAGGCTCGCCAGCATGTGAGGCCCATTCCCCTCAAGATGCCTTCTGTACGATGTAGTAAGATATCACAAGTCATCGCCTTGTCTCTTTTTCCCCTTCTTGTCTCTCCCTTGCTTTTCGAATTTTGGGTGGGGGAGGACCTTGTTTTCCATTCTGCAGAGTGTGTTTGGACCTGAGATACCATCGTGGCAGGCACGACCGAGCTTTGATTGATAGATACGTATTCCATTGTATTCTTATTCCATCCAAAAGTCGAATTTACATCAGAGTCTACCTCATCATGGAGATTGAGCAAGGACTGGAATGAAGAGTGCTCGGAATGAATACTCCGTACTAACATACTGGACATAACGTCAGCGACCTCGCGCCGGAGAAGCAGCTCGTGTGTTATCGATAAGGCATGGTCATAGGCTCCGCCAAGTCGCCGCGTCTCGCCATGGACATCCAGCCCAATGCATCACGGCCGGTCGCTTTGCTCGAGGCGCCCGATTCACTGCCCCGAATCGCCGAATCGCTTGCGGATCCTGCTCCATTACACTGGTAGTGGTACGGAGTACTCGTACACAGAACGCACACGCGATCCCGCTCCACAGCCAACCGTCCGTATGAACCCGGCTCGCGGGGACGGAAAGGCTTCGACCTGTATCTCATAGAGGCACACGCGCGCGCGCCTGAAAAAAGTACTACCTCCCCTCAAAAAGGCAAGACAGCACTGGGAGGGGGGAAAAGAAAAGGAAACAAAAGAAAAAGAAAAGAAAAAAATAATATCGAGGAAATGAAGCGCTCACGAGAGCCCGAGGAGCATCTAGAACCAGGCGCGGGAGAGACGCAGTGCGACGAGCCCCCGGCCGACGAGCAGCCGCGGCACGTCAAAACCCCCACGATCGACGACGGCGACGAAGACGGGCCCGAGTTCGCGATGCGGTGCTCGCTGCCGCCGCACAGGGAGGCGATCGGGTTCCGGTCCTACGGCGACTACGAGGCGCACTACCAGAGGGACCATACGAACCGGTGCCTGGAGTGCAGGAGGAACTTCCCGACGGAGCATCTCCTGGGGATCCACATCGAGGAGTGCCATGACCCGCTGGCCCGTGTCGCGAGGGAGAGAGGGGAACACACGGTAGGATTTTCTCTACATTGGATCCTGATTTTTGTTCTTTTTTTTTTATCTCTCTCGTTGGTGTTGGATTGCAATTGTTTTTTTATTTGTTCCCTGGCGGCTTTGCGCTAATGCGAGGCAGTATTCGTGCTTTGTGGAGGGCTGCGCGCGGAAGTGCATGACGCCGCAGAAGCGGCGGCTGCACCTGATCGACAAGCATTCGTACCCGAAGAACTTCTTCTTCGCGGTGACGAAGCAGGGCGTGGACGGGAGGCGGTCTCTCCTGAACGAGAGCGGGGCGCAGGTGCACCGGAGACGATCGTCGTCGGGCGCGGCGCAGCAGGCCCCGAAGGGCGGGCGGCGGGGCAGCACGCAGGAACCGTCACAGGCGCCCGCGGGGCGGCAAGGAGCGCGAGCGAAGCCGAAGTCGAAGCCGAAGCCAGACTCAGAGTCAGAGCCGGGGCCGGCGATGGGAGCAGTGGCAGCGGCAGCGGCAGCGGAAGTGCCGGTCGATGGGGCGGAGAAGACGCAGCAGGACGTGGAGATGGCGGAGCTCACGGGGGCCATGTCGGCATTGCAGTTTGTTCCGCCGAGCGTTCGGTTTGGTCGGGGCCGGGCGGGCTTCTCGAGGAGATGATGGTGTTTCTTTCTTTCTTTTTTTTTTCTCTGTTTTGGAGAGTCACGCGGGGGAGGAGAGGGAGGCAAGCTGGAGAGGGTCGGGAGTGAAGATCAGCATGGTATGTTCGACATAGCGATGTTTTTGGCCAAAAACGAAAGGAATGTTTCTACCTCTTGGCTGCAGAGCACCGTTTCCACCCCTCCCCACTCCGCAACGGCCACAGGCGCCCTCATCAGGGATGGCGCGCGCGTCTGGAGCCTGCGCTCCGCGAAGTGAATTCCAAGCCTGACGCCAAACGCCATGATGATGTCCCGCCTGACTGTGCATCCAGGGCCCTCGGTTGATCGATGATGATGATGATGATGTTGCTGTTGCGCATGAAGAAGAAAAAAAAGAAGAGTGAGAAGCGACGCGCGTATATATTGATCAATCGCTCGATGCGCATCCTCTGCAGCCGCAGCTCACGCATTGAAGGTCGTGGTCTTCTTTCAGCTGCGCTCTCGGGACGCGACAGATACACGTGCTGTTGAAGTTTGTCTCTTTCGTCTGCACGCATCGCAAGCAGCAGAGCTAGTGATCCCGGGGGGGTCAGCACAAAACAAAAGATATCAATCAAAGCCATGTTTCGAGGGAGCGGAGGATGTTTTACCTTCTCGTAGCCCTGCTTCTTCCACTTGGCAATCAGCATCGCGTCCGCGTATCCGTTCTTGAGCAGCCACTCGTAGAGCTTCTTGCTGATGGCCTCCTTCTCGTAGTACAGATCGTAGACGTAGCGGCTCCGCTGGTGGGCAATCTGGAAGACCTCCCATTGCGCCTGGTGCTTGGGGCCGGGAGGAGGAGGCTTGTTCTGCGCATCCTTCATCTTGTTGGCGAAGATGAGGAGGTCAGACTCGATGTCGCTGAAGCCCTCTGGAGGGGGTTTCCGCTTGGACGAGTGCCGGATGGGGGGCATGATGATTCTCTCTTTTCGATATTGAGAATCGAGAATGGGAGAAAGAGTCGCAATGCGATCGGAAGAATGGGCGACGGCGAGGGCGACGGCAAATGGAGATGCGAGATGCAAGACCCGCGATGATGGATTGATGCGTCGATAAAGATCAATGAATGGGAGTCGGAGCGAACAAGAAGTTCGTGTGCGAAGACGTTCTGGTCGAGGAAAGGTCGAGCCAAGCCACATCCGCTCAGGGCGGCATCAAATTGTGGCGCAGCAAGCGGCTCACGTGATCCGCATCGGGTCCCGCCAAGAGGCTGGAGCTCGTTCGCAATGCGGCGGCTCTTCCAGACCGGAGTGCAGACTTGCAGCTCAACGTCACTGCGGCCGTCGTGAGATTCTCCAGAGCGAGTTACCGATTCGAGGAAGAAAGACATCGCCCACAATGGCCATCACGCCGACGCAGTTCGCCAAGAAGACGGCGCAATGTGAGTGGCGGCCCTGTCTTCGCTTTGCAGGAGACGCGCAGTCCGACTGACAATTGCCTGGGCATAGCGGCCAACTGGACCGAGGCCAAGAGACGAGTTCTTTCTTCCTACAGAGAATGGATGCGCGGTGTACGTCCAGATCCATTTATCCGCTGCGAGGCTGCACGAAGGCTCCTCGCGGTTTGATCGCTGTCGAGGCCTGAGGAGCCATGGAGAGAGGAAGAGAGGGGGAGGGAGGTCGTGGGGCAGCTGGGGATCAGAAGATCGCAGGGGGAGGGCTTTGGATCGAGGAAACTGGCTGACATGGAGAGCGTTTTGCGTGTTGCGGAATGACAGGCGCCCGAGATTCAGACGATGTACAACATGCCCATGCCCGTGTCCGCGATCCGAACGAGAATACGCCAGGAGTTTGAGCGGAACCGATTCGTCAGCAAGCTCTCCGTGGTCGATGTCTTGCTCTTCAAGTCCCACGCCGAATACCAGGTTCGACCACCCAAGACGAGAAGACCGGGGAGGCGGCGGCGGCGGCGAAGCGCAATGGGAATCGGTAATGGGAGAGGAGGGAGGCGCTGACCGAAGAACCGACGATTTAGGAGACGATGAACTTCTGGAAGCAGACGACCCACGTCATGTCCTATTTCAAGGAAGAGAACTTCAGAGGGGACAAGAGGCTCCCGTCCACTTTCATGGCTGGTTTCTTGGAGGTAAGTCGAGGACCGCATGCGCGGGGTGGAGGATCTCGAGGGGAAAGCAGAGGGGGTTATTGACAATTGTGACTCCACGTAGGGCCGAAACTAGCGAAATAATAGCATACGTAGATGGGGAAGAAAAGGAGCGTATCTTGTTCAATGCTTGAAGATCTGTCCCTGTTTCTTTTTTTTCTCGGAAAGAACAAAGAGTCTCTATGTGGTAAACTGCTAGAAGAAACGCAAAATGCTATCAAAAACCACCCAAATGCACGAACCCGAGCACCGCGCCCCATCCCAGTGAAAGAGCAACAGATTGATGAAAGACGTGGAGAATGGAGGGCCGAGGGCGAGCGCCCCTCATCGCTCGATGCCATTCGCCGCATTGAACGCTTGCCTGCTCGTCCAGAACTCCTCCGCGACGACGTCACACACGTCCTGAAGATTCGCCAGGCCCTTCTTAAGGGCATCCACGGCCGTCCCCTCTGTGGCAGAGTCAGCGGGACGGAGATTCCATAGAAAGCGGCACGAAGAGGGGAATGGGAGGAATGGAGAAGCGAGCATGAGCCTTACCGTAGGTCTGGATTCTGATGTTCATCTTGGGTTCTGAAGGGTGAGGGATGGCGTAGGCGCAGAACTCGACGTCAGGGCTACAAGCAGGCCGGGGTCAGCACCGTCATGAAGCGGGCCATGGCAGGGCACCAGACTTACTCCTTCATGATGATATATCTGAGGGCGTTTCCTAGCGTGTGGCCCTCATCGATGAACTCGAATGAGGCAGCCGTGTCTGTTGAGCCAGGAAGCTGTCCACCACAGTCAGTCTGAGCACCTCCAGCTTGCTTTGTGTTTTTTTTTCACTGTCTTTGCACCTCAAAAACTCACAATCCTGACGCGCTGTGCCTCAACCTCCTCCTCCTCCTCCTCCTCCTCCTCGGCCTCGGCCGCATCCTCATTCATGTCGGCGTCTTGCTCGACCTGGGCCGATGTAGGGGCGTCCTGCATGAGGGCGTCCTGAGACGACGCCTCTTCTCCCTTTCTTGTCCGAGCCGGCATTTTTTCTCTCGCGTTGAAAGACGGTGACGAGATTGTTGATGCCTTTGATTAGAAAGACCTGAATATAGTAGTACTGATGCGGAGACGAAAAGAGTGTTCATTCCATTTCGTTCAGAACGCGTTCATCATACACCATCGCCGATGGAGAGAAAAAAAAGTCCCCTGGAAAAGAAAAGAGTGGGTCCGTCAAGGTCCTTCCAGAAGATCAATCGCGGATCATTCAGTCAGTTCACTTTTTGACCTTTATAAGCAGATAGATCTCGCAAAGTTGCTAATGGCTCTATGACATTGCCGGATAATAACAAGCCACACGTGGCTAAGCGTAGCCCGGGTAGCTCAATGGCTAGAGCGTGCGGCTTTTAACCGCAAGGTTGGGGGTTCGAGACCCCCCTCGGGCGATTTTTTATTTACATATCTCTTCTCCTTTTTTTTCTCGCATCACGCCTTCGGATTTTCGTCTTTTTTTTTCTCCATACTTTAGGGAGTAGCTTCCGATTCTCAAGTCTGTACTCCGTACGGAGTAGAGGCGGATGAGAAGTCCGAGATTGCCTCCGCTGTCTCCGTTCTCAATCGGTGCCACGGCCCCGGATACCATCATGGCAAAAAGCGCGGAACAGCCTGGGGAATCCGCGATGATCTTCCTCCTGGCTTGGAGATCACAGCGCAGCATCTCGGCCGTACTCCCTACACCCAGGCCAAGAGGTGAGTCTCCCGTTGGGATCGTCACCCGCCGCCGATGATGGTCTGATGCCAAGTCTCCCCCTCACCATCAAAGTTTCAATCACGACTAGTGCTCGGTATACGATTCTGGATGCCGCCAATCATCGTGAGGACTCGCCCCCAAGCACGATGGCATCATGTCTGACACGGGTTGCCGTTTGGATGCAGTCATGCCAATGCCAATGATGATCGTTCTGGAGATAGTTGATGTTGTAGTTGAAGAGGTATATTGGTATCTCGATGGGGGTGACGGGTGATGGACAACTCCCGTCGGTTCAATCATCGCGTTCTCCGTTTTGCCCTGAAGATGCGAGCGCGTCCATCTATCGACTCGCAATTACTACTCCGGAATCCGTACGGCGTACGGCGAAGCTGCCTCGTTGGTTCACGGTACCTGGAACAGATACGGAGTACGAGTCAGGGTGTTGAAGATGATGGGGCGGAAGGGGGCGTTTTCAAACGCTTTTGAAACCAGGATGGAACTGTGATTGAAATACGGAGCAGATCCCGGGGCGTGCAGTGTTGGGCACTGTCACAGCTTCGCACTGTCGAAAGAGAGAATTCGACGAGCTCGCTTCGACCAACACTTCTCAGACTTCTGGCGGGGATCCATGCTTACTCGAGCCTTGCCACAGCGACAGGCCATTTATCACGAAGGAGGCCGAGGGGACCGCTTCTCTTGCGACGATGAAGTGAGTGACCCAAAATCTTGCTTCTCATCGCATAACCCGTGCGGAGTACAGTGACCGTTGGGGAGAAAGCACACGCGCACCGTGAGCGGCCGGGGATTCGAGATGACCCCTCTCCCACCTGTACGGAGTAATCCCAGCCCAGCCCTGCCAGGGTTAACGATGGAGCCCATTCGGGAGGACCCCGGCCCACCCAGGGACAACCTGAGACATGGTTGCGTGCGGTCGTCGTCTCAGGTGAGGCAGATGGGGAATCCGGCATTGGCTGGGACCTACAGCTGCCTACTCCGTACAGGGAGGTATCAAAAGATGTTTTCTTCGCGGGACGCTCGGTATGTACGGGCACCACGAGGACGCTGTATGTACGGAGTACTCCGTACCTGCTCACTCGTATCATGGAGTTTCCAGGCAAGGCCCCCGTGCTCCGCACCACATGGTTGCGCCGGTTGGAAGAGGTGTCGAGATCACGGCATGCGTGATGCATCATGTGAATTGCTCGCTGATTCGCGACTGGACAATCTGAGACTGTCGGTCTGCACGAATCATGTTTTCCGGCGCAGCAACGGACTGGCACTGCCAAGCCACCCGTCGGGCTATATATCAAAGTCAGTCTATCGAGATCCAGCTTCAAACGACAGACGGCTGATGAGGCCTGGGCTTGTGGATATTCTCGAGGCGTGATCTGATGTCGATTGCGTTTGCCAGTGCGCGGAACCACGGCGTAGGTGTGCGCGTGCGTCCTGAAAAGTCCTGCAACGTGCAGGAGGAGGCGACTGCGCGCCTTTCTTGGCGAACGATTCATGACTCCTCGGACGACATGGAATGCACCCCTGAGGAGGGGTATCTTCCAGGCAAATGCGACCTCAAAAATGAAGTACCAGAACTGCCCTGGTGGACAGACCGATATGTATTGGAATATACGGAGGATACTCCGTATATATTGAGTACTCGTATGGAGTGCGCGGGGCCATGATTGGGAGGAGGACCCGAGGCTGCGAGTTCCCGTCGAGCGACGCGAGACAATTTGTGGACGATGATGAGGCTCAAGGCCTCAGAGATTTGCGAAAAGCCAGCCGTAAGAGACTCGTCCTCGTGAGATTGAAAGATTGAGCTGAAGGCCATGCCTGTATGTACCTTATGTATCTTGACGAAGAGGAAGAGCTTGGAACCACTCCTGGGAACAAGGGTGCAGGTTCTGACGCTGGATCGAACTAGGACGACGCAGGAGATCCATTAGCCCGTAGCGCCCTCGGCCGCTTGCGCAGGATTGAGCGGCACGAGCTAAGTCGCCACACGAAAATCCCAAAGGTCATACTCCGTACTCCGTATTTGGCTTGACACTCGTGGCCTGCCACTTAGGAGGCGAGGGGCTCGGTCAGATGGCGGCGGCGGCGGTTTGGCAGCATGCCTTGTGCGACTCGTGCTGGTAGGGATCAGTGCATGTTCTGAATCCAACCTTGAGATCTACTACCGGCACTCCGTACTCCGTACAGATACTCGTACCTGTATACAGTCAACGATCAGCATACATACATCAATACATATGGTATTCCGTACTCGTACTGGTATGGGCAAGAGTACTCCGTACTCCGTAGTAGTATTGCGTATGTAGAGCGTGTCTCGGCAGCTCTCCACAGGATCTTCGGGGTTGCCCGTATTCAACCGAGATAGGGGGTCACGGATACTCCGTACCTCTTGTGCATACATGCCGGTGGCCGGAATCCCTCGTCATTGATGAAATGAAGCCGGCAGTCGGCCACGGGCCATGCTGCTAGCCTGCCATGCAGACTTGGACCCTGATGTGTTTCGCCAATGCTTAATTCACCACTGGATGGCAGGTTTCCCGAGCATGACTCGATATTCGTCGGGTTGATTGACGAATCTCTCTGTGAAGGCACCGCGACCTCCAGGCAAGGCTGCGACGTACTCGTGATGACTCTAAAGTGCTCCAGCTCCGTCCGGGGTTTTTCTCTCCGTCCGACTCAAGTTGAGGGAGCTCGCCATAAGCGATCACGATGGCGGAGGACGATCGAGCACCTCCCGAGAGGAGAAAAGAGCGAGCAATTAGGAGCTCGAAGTAGTACTCGTACTACTACCTGGTACCTGTGCTCGTCGGTCTGCTGAGGTCAGTTAGTCAGTAGTTGTCTTTTCCTGCTCGGAGTACGAGTGAGGTGGGAGGAGTAGGGGATAGTACTCCGTACGAGTAGGTACCTATTGACGGAGGAGATTCGAAGAATCAATCCGTCCTCTGTGGAAATGGCTCTACCAGTGCTGGTCTACCTGTGCTGGTATGGAGTGTCGCGGAGCAACAGCACGGTAGAGGAGGTAATCTCAGCAGCCCGGGGTCGTTTCACCATGAAGCGCTACGGCTCCACCATCAATGGCTTGCTTCATTGTTCGTTTTGAGAGGGCATCATCGGACTCGAGCTGTGTGTACGGTTTCCGGAGTCCTCGAACAGGTAGTAGCAGTAGTAGTGATCAGAGATGCGAGGGGATCATGAGGTGTTCCAGCATCTTCGAAATTGGCAAGAAGATCAATTTGATGGAGGACTAGAATTGGCAAGAATAGAATTACTAACCTCCCAGAAATTGCCAGCCTGCCAAGGCTGAGCCCGTGCTGGCTCGACGGCCACGGAAGGTGAGCTCGAGGCCGGTGGACGCATGTACCTTGTACTCCATACCTCTTACGGAATACTCCGTACTCCGTACTAAATCCTCTTACATAGTACCTTACCTGGTAGTACTCCGTAGTACGGAGTACTACTATGTACTATGGAGACCCCGTGCACGCATACAGGTAGAACGTGCCTGCCAGGTGATCAATGCAAGGTACGGCCAGTACTCCGTAGCTCCTGCTGCGTGGAGGCGGCCGCTGGACACTGCACGCAGCGCTCACCAGCCCCTTCATTGAAGCTGTGCCAGGCTGTGCTGGCACGTACATGTACGGATTGATTGATCAATGATAGATCAAGGAATTCAGTCATCATTGATCTATTTGACGGTACGGAAGACTCCGAACACGCCGGTGAGGCGGAGCCTTGAGGAGCCGACCACTGTACTCATTACAAATACCTGTACTCCGTATTCTCATAGCAGTATTACCTGGTAATAGGAGACACTGCTTTGTCTCCAGTCATCTGAGGTCCGTATGGTATATTCTGGTATTCTAAAAGGAGTACCCAGTATGGAGAAGGTTTAGTGTTACTTGGTGGTGCCCTCTGGGCGCCATGTTCATGATCTTGAATCCATCTTGATAGGCCGAGGTGCTCCGTACGCCGCATACAGTGCCCATCTCAGCCCCAAATTGTGCGTCCAGGTGCCAGATGCAAGCAGAACGAAGGGGTACTTTGTATCCGTACTCCGTACTAGAGTATCTTAGAGGAGGTGATCATGATGGCACAGCACTGAGCCTGGAACAGCACGTGTTCCGATGCAATTGATGCTACTCCGTAAGAGAAGGGACTCCGTACGGAGTACTCCGTACATCGAGGCACGAGTACAACCCATTCTCGAACACACGTCCCCTTTTCGCACCCCCTGCTGCGTCTCAGACCAGTCAAAAGTTGTTCATCCAATCTACTCTTACTCCGTACTCCGTACTCCGTATTTATCCTTCCCGATGGCGGATGCTGACTGTGACGGGCTCGACTCCGTGTCTGCCAAATCCATGTACTGAGCTCATTCTGCGACCTGACTCGGCCCCTTTAATTCGAGGCGGCGAGCCTGTCCTGCCCAGTGAAAAAGGGCTGGCTGGCCCCTATGGGGCACGGGGGAGCCGCTGGAACACGGGAGCTACTGCCGCTAGCAGCTTCAGTGCAGCAGTGCTCGACGCTCGACGCCTGCACCAGACGTAGCAAGGATCAATGCTGCGATTCCAAACCCCGTACGGAGTCTCCAGGACGTACGGAGTATTCCGTACGGAGGGCTCCCAAAAGTATTGATGTATTGAAGTGGTTCCTGCTATGTGCAGGTCCATCGGTGGATGCAGCGTGTTAGTACTATACTCTGTATGCAAAAGCCAAAAAGCCCCCAAGACTAAGGTAAAGTGGCCTTAGCATTGAGGAGGTACTAGTAGAAGGGGGCGAAAAACTTGAAGCCATCCTTGATGATTCGAAAATCCAAAACCGGGTATGTACTATGGAGTAGAGCCCTCCGCACTACCGGTACCTCTAAGTTTGGAGCCCCTCTTTTCGCTGTCGCTCTTTCTCCCCATTTCGTGATTCGATCTTCCCGATTTGATTCATCATTGTTGCTTTGAGCGGCCAAGAAGTCGTCAGTCACAGAAGGCTCGGAGTCTTCCTCACGATCGACAGGTTGGATCATCATCAATACTACAGTACTGCGGAGTATACCTCCAATCCCATAGTACTATAGTACCTCTACTCTTACAGGCAGTAGCAGCAGCCAGAGCCATCTCAAACTGGCAGATTGACGGATTGTCTCGAACCGCACAAGGTGGGCGAAACGAAACATTTATCTGACAACTTGTTGCCCCTCCATCCATTCCTGTCCTGTCCCGTCGCTCGCTCCTGCCCCCTCTCCTGCTCCTGCTCCTGCTCCTGCTCCTGCTCCTGCTCCTGCTCCTGCTCCTGCTCCTGCTCCTGCTCCGGTTCCTCCTTCGTGGCTGCCAGCCTGACCACTTCCTGGCGAGTCCTTCTTCTTCTTCTCTTCGCTCCTCCTCCATCTCCTCTCCCCCTCCTCCTTCCTTCTGCTTGTTCCTCCTTTCCCTTCAAGAACTTCTTTCCATTTCCAAGATCTTCCCTCCTTCCCTTCAACCACTACCACCTCTATTACCGGTACGAGAGTAGGAGCACAGGTCGTACCTGCCTTTACCTCCTCCTGTAACCCCTCCGGCTCCACACTCGCTGCCACTGAGTCGCTCCTGCCCCCCCTGCCCTGGTCCTCCTCTGGCCAGCGCTTCGATCATCTTCGCCCAATTTCAATTCCAACTCCAACTTCAACTCCATCCGATCAACCCATCTCCATCTCCATCTCCATCTCCATATCCGATTCCAACTTCACCGAGTACGAGAATTTTCAAGAATTTCAAGACTTAAGACTCGCTCGTTCGGCACCGGCTCATCTCTCATCAATCTTCTCCACGTCATCTCCATCATCTTCTTCCACCTCGTCTGACCCTGTCGCCAATCGCTTCATCTCAGCAACGAGGCTCATTTCAATCGAAGACAATCGAATCAAACGACCGTCGCCAGCACGCGGGAATAGACGAGGGGATCCCATCGCTGGACGCTACGACTCATTAGTACCAAGAGAATACCGGTAGAACACCCATTCTCTTCACCATCCCCGCCGCGCCCCCCTCCCGCCTTGTCCCCCCCCTCCCCCCTCCCCTCCTCATCCCTCCCCTTTCTGGCGGGCCAACGATTTCGCAGCCCCCTTCGCTAATAAAGTCCCGGCACCGCCTTCGGCAGCCCCTGGTGCGTGCGCGCGTGCATGCGTGGGTGCTGGGAGTGTGTGTGGTGCTCGAGCTCTGTGTGCGCAGCTGCTTCTCGTTACGAGGGTTCTGGACCTGTCGGCGCTTGTCTGTGTACCGGCCACCTGAAGTACCGTCCCGTCTCGGCCATCTCATTCGCGCAAGCTGCGCTCAACTCCTTGGGCTTCTCAGGTACTCCCTCTCTGCGCGACCCTCCCATCGACTCTCATCATTTCACGTCGCTCAGCTAGCACGGAATACCTCCTCCGACTCCGTGCTCCCTTACCGTTTAATATTCACCCGAGGCGGATCGCATCTGTCTCTTGGAATTGCTCACCAGACCCATCCATCCAATTTGCCCTCTTGTCTCTCTCTCGTTTTCTCCCTCCAGCATTCCCTCCACCCTGACATTCGCTTTGTTTTGGCTTCTTCTTCTTCTTCTTCTTCTTCTTGTTCTTCTTCTTTCCTTCTCGTTCTCCTTCTTCTTCATTTCTTTTGCTTTCCTCGGACTCCCCGTGGCGTCCTCCCTCTTTTATTCACTTCGCCGCTCTGTGGATATTATACTCAGAAATTTTGAACATCTAGCAGAATCTCCTTTCTCAACCGTCCATTGCAGCATTCGGTCACAGGGGCCTTCGCCCTCAATCAAGTCGCTCTTTTTTGCTTCTTTCGCTGCTTCGTCCCCCGGTCCGTTCTCGCGCCTCCAACGTGGCACAAGGTGGAATTCATCACGGCTGAGAGACATACGAGTACGATTATCGCACCATTCACAGTGTTGCAAACACAGTCTCCTACTTCTCGACACCAGCATCGGGGACTAGGTCGCCTCTCCCCCCTTCCCGGTCCATAGTCTCCGACGCCGAACCAGCGGATGTTCTGATCTGCCCGCGCCACGATCAACCAATCCATTCTCGCCAAGAACCTTTTGCTCGAAGCGGTCTTCGCCTGGTCCTGTGACAGAGCAACAAAAGCATCACTCGGGTGCGTCTCAGCTACACTTGATCTCGCGCAACGAGAGGGAATCAGTAGTAAGAGGGGGGGAAAAGGGAGGGGACAAAGGACTCGACACAGGGGACCTCTGACTGCTCCGTGCGAAGGGGGAGGCTTGTTGGGATCATTCTTTCACATTCAAAGTCCACCCATAATGAGCGCTGCAATCGCCATGGTCGTCTCATCGCCCGGTCCTCATGACAGAGGAAATCTCCCTTCCGAACGAGCTCCGGCTTCAACGGGCTCTACGTTGCCTTCTATTCAGCGACAGAATGTCCTTCCTCCAGTCTCAACAGGCACATCCTCGACTCCGTACACACCAGGGGAAAACAGCCCTCGACCAGACGGAGGCGTGGGCTCCTCCAACTCGCTCCCAGGCTTAGGCCCCAAAACATCGCCCACCAGCTCGTAAGGCATCACCGCCCCATTTTCGCGTCGCATCTTGCCTTGGCTTTTTTGGCTGTCTGTGCGCTTTCTTCCCCTCTTCGGTCTATTGCTGACGAGCCATGACTATTTGCAGTAGCCGAAAGGACGCTGGCCACCCCAAGATCATCGTCAAAAAAGAACCGCTTTCTCCTGGCCCTCCCTCCTCGCGGCCGCGACCCAGAAGACTGGACCTGTCTAAGAACACTCTCTCGGTCAACTCGTCTTCCGGGCACCCTTTGACCGCCCGTGAGGGAATGGGAATGCACGAGGTTGGGATAGCCTGCTTATCTCCCGGATTTTTGACCCAGGATCCCGTCATGAAGGAGCAGCTACAGCGAAGCATGTCTGTCCGAGAGCAGCAGCGTGTCATCATAGAGGCCAGGCTCCAGCAACAGTCTGCCAAAGGCGACGGCCCCTCCGAGAAGGATAGAGAATCCGCGATGCACTTTGCAGCTAAAACACCAGGGATGTCCCGACGAAACAAGGCGCCTCCTGGACTGTCCATCATCACCCCGTCGCCAAAACAATTCGCCGATGAGAGAGTCATCCAATCTGCTCCTCTTGGCCACAGCTTCACGGGACGACAGCAACACATTCCGCCCTCGAGACATGCTAACGGCCAGTCATCCCACCTGTCGAATAGCTCGCATATCCACCACCTGCAGCCACACCAGAGCAGTGCCGCCACCAGCATTCCCACCAGCAGCAGTCACAACAATAATCGGCTGCCGCCAATTAGTGATGTGTTCGGCCAAAATCTCTCGGCGCATCCCGACAATGCGCCCGTAACCTCGTCACTGTACCCAAGCCATGGATCTGCCAGGCCTCAATTGTCCCCCGGACACCCCCCGCCTCATCACCACCAAGCGCCACTTTCTGCCCGCCCGAGAGACTACAAATCTGCTGAAGAGGCCCAGCATGAGTTGGCTGGTGGGCGACCAGAGCTGCTACCCAAAATCGTCCATTACGGTGGCCATCAGCCCCCGACACCACCCTCGCCAGTCAACGGCGCTCGCAATGCCGAGAGCAGCGCAAGCGCAGGCAAGCGGCGCTCGCGTGCCGAATACGAAGACGGCGGAAGCCCGCCTCTAGGTCACGGCCCAACCCCCACACGACGAGCTGGCGCGTTTGGAGCTGGTCGCGATAGCCCAGAGACTGTACGGCAGAAGAAGGAAGAATTTCTCAAGCTTTGTGAAAGAGCCTGGGATCTCTTCCATTCTTGAGGTGCAGAGACTCACGACCTGCAGATCTGACGAGCCACTTGCAAACCTCGAATCAACTTTCCGCAAGCTGTTCGCGACGGCTTGCTTCTGAAGACGATCGGTCGAACGACACAACACTCAGCCGATAGTTGCCTCGCCATGATGCGAGACAAATTAGGCCTGGCCATTTTGCCAATCTTTTCCTATTTACATGCGCTATCTTTTCTGGCCATCTTAATTGGTTCTCAATGTCGGCATGCCATGTCAAGATTATTTGCGCGGCCTCCTTTCTGTCGTCAACACCTCCACGACTGGATTCGATACAAGTGAAGGAATATCATTCGAAGAATTGGCGCTTTTTTCTCGAGTTCAACCTGTGTCTCGCCTGTTCGTGTCAACGGGTCATGGCAGATGCACGATAGCATGGGCACGAATGATCCAATCTACCGCAAGAGACCACTATTCATTTCCCTCGATTTCAAACACATGCACATTCTCTGCAGCATATCATTCTACATACTTTTGGATGCTTTGATTTGAAAGAAAAAAACAATGCGTGGGGGACGGTTAATCGAAAAAAATATCCTGTAGCCTAGGCCGCCGATCTCGGTGAGTGATAGGAGTTTAGGCATATATGGGAGCATTCGGCCTCTGGTTTGGCGTTGGATATGCAGGCGTACTGGAGGGGATAAGGAGGGGGGGAGGGGGGAGGAGACGGGGAAGCGGAAAATCATATTGGTGGAACAGCCAGTGGAGGAAACGCATGGCGAGCATCTTCGGCCTGTTTTTCGGTGATGGGGACGATGCAATGACTGGGAGGATTGATTTTGCATTCAACTCTGCAGCATCGAATTCAAATGCATTCCTTTTAATCCTGGGTATCGTGTGGTCGCCCACCTACTCAGTCATCGAAAGAGAGGGGGATGACTGGGATGACTGGGATGACATCAGTGGGATGGATGGTTGGGGGACGCTCTGCGCGTCTTGGTCTTCACACCCCCTTTTGTCCTGTCCCGTGCCGTATCGTGAGAGGTTGATCTGGGCTCGCTCGGCCTGGTGCTGAGTGACGCTTCCAGGGGAGCTCGTAATCCTGATGAACAGTTTCCGTACTGCCCATGATCCCTGCCGAGGATTGTAGACGCAGGGTCGTATACGATGTCCAAAATATCAAACATATTGGTGTTGCTCGCTACGAACTGGAAAAAGACTGACTTACAAATTCTCGAGCCGTTGCAGAGCATCCATCTAGCCCTCTGCGTGCAGAAGCAGGAGCAGAGCGAGGCGTCATCTCACGCGGGGGCACGGCAAAGCAAAGCAAGTGTGATTGCAGCTCGAAAGACCCATCTACCTAGGAGCTAGGCAAGCCCCGGCCGCGCCATTTGTCCGTTGCCGCAAGAGAGAGAGGGAGGGGGGGGGGGGGGGGGGAAGGGGGGGGGGGGGGGGGGGGGGGAGGGGAAAGGGGGGGGGTCAAA
>NQYS01000004.1:2947207-2963352 GCA_003055955.1 Escovopsis sp. AC
CCCCCCCAAAACCCGGCAGGACACGCTCCTTCGGCCCGGGTCCGTCTCCTCGCGGTCCCGCTGCGAGCCGTTGCCTCTACCACAGAGCCCTCGTGCTGCTCCCTTCCTCCCGTCTCTCTCTCTCTCTCTCTCTCTCTCTCTCTCTCTTTGCCCCTCTCATCCCCCCCACCTCCCTCGTTCTTTGCGCTCCTCATCCCTCTGTTGTGTTCTGTTCGTCCCGGGGCTCTTTTTGATCTCATCCAAAAGCTGACAGAGAAATCGATTCTTCGCCTCCAGTCTCAAGACCCCTGCGCTCCCTAAACCATTTCTCCCCCACCGTACACGACCGCGGGACCGCGAGGCACGTTTTTCCCCATTCACTGCCTCCCTTTTGCGTCCCCGCGCCTTCTGTTTGACCCGGACCCGAGCCCCGACCCGGACCCGGACAGGGACAGGGACCGCGGGTCGATAGCCAGCCCTCCTGCACCCGCGGATGTGCAAGGGCCGGCCTGCGGCGTACCGTAGCCGCCGAAAAGCCAATGACTCCGTTCAAAAACACCAGAGAAGGATCGTTGAGAGCCTCTTCTCGCTTGCGCATGAAAGAGAGGAGCTCGGAAGGCCGGCGTGTGAGCATTTGATGCAGACACAATGCGCCGTTCAACCAGATTCGCCAAACGCCAATGCTCGTTTGAATATGTGAAACGGAAAGACATGAAAAAAAAATGACAAGAAAAGAAATAGAACAAGAAAGAAGAGAAGAAGAAGAGGAGGAGGGGGAGAAGAAAGAAGAAGAAGAAGAAGAAGAAGAAGAAGAAGAAGAAGAAGAAGAAGAAGAAAAAGAAAAAGAAAAAGTGGGCGCAAAGGGGGTTGTGGGCCGAAAAAAAAATACCACTGGAAAAAATCTCATGAGGATTTTCGAAGTGGGTTGGTTGCAATTGAAGTGAGCATGATGAGAATAATTAGGTGCGTGAAATCGAGAAGAGAGTTCGCGATGAGATGTGACCCGTCTACACGATCGCGGTAGAAAGAACAGGATTTGGGGGGGTAAGAGGCCCAATGCCAGGTGAGATGGCCTCACTGTGATGGATGAGGATCAATCAATCCGTGGCAGATGATGGGTCAGTCATTGCTCGATTGCTCGTGGCATGAACCTTCAGCGCCCGGGCGGTGGAGGGCGAAATTAGACAAAGGGTGGGTGTGCATGGCGGCGCATTGAGCCACCAATCCTTTGGTTGGAGTCCGTGTATTCGCCTTGCGAATGGCAGGACTGGAAAGTAACTGAATGGGGAAAGATTTTTGTAAATGGATGGTGAATGAAGAGAGGAAGAATAGATGAGCTCGTAAATTAAAGACCCTCCTCGCCGGCCTTGCAAAGCTTGATCTCGCGGACCCATTCGGATTTGAGGACCTGCGCCGCGGTCAGCCGGCGGGTGGGGTGCGGGTCGAGCACCGAGTAGATGACATTGCGGCATCGAGCCTATGAAATGGTCAGTCTGCAGCCCCAAAAACGACGACGACGACGACGGCGACGACGACGACGACGACGCCGCCGCCGCCGTCGCCGAATGGGGAACAACGCCCCCCTAGGGCTCGACTTACCCGATGTAACGACTCGATGGGGCCATACCCCTCCTCATCGCGGCGCCCCTCGAGGTATCGTCCGTAGAATTCGTCCTCGTCCTTCCTAGCGAGCCGCCAGAGATGCCGACCGGTGCGCATGGCCATGTAGATGACTCCGCAGGCCCAGACGTCGACGGCACGCGCGTCGAACTCCTTGTCGGTGTACTCTTCGGGGGCGATGTAAGGAGCCGAGCCGCAGAGACCCGAGACCATGTGGGCGTTGGTCTCCCAAGCCATGCGGAAGCATTCGCCGTTGCCGAAATCGGTGATTTTGAGCGCACCGCGCGTGGTGAGCAGGAGGTTTTCGGGTTTGAGGTCTCGGTGGGCGACGCCCATCTCGTGGAGGTACTCGACGCCCCTCATCATCTGCTTGAAGAAGCAGTCGGCCTCCTGGGTTTCCAGCTTGCCGCTGGAGAGGATGAGGGTGTAGAGGTCGCCGCCGGCGCAGAACTCCATGACCTCGCAGAAGTCGCCCTTGGCATCCTTGAGCAGGTCGAGCGTGTGGATGACGTTGGGGTGGCGGAGGGAGGAGGAGATGCAGAACTCGGCGGTGAGGCGCTTGCTGTACTTTTTTTCCGTCTCCTCGGGTCTTCGGCGGAACTCCTTGACCGCAAAAAGCTTCTCGCCGCTGCCGCCGACCTTTTTGTGGGATATCCTGACGATGCCGAAGGCGCCGCGGCCAACGACCTCCTGGCACTTGCCGTACTTTTCGGCGAAAGAGTTGGCACCGGGGCCGGCCTTCTTTTCGGCGGCGTCCTCCTTCTCCTGCCGCAACGAGTCGACCCAATTGGAGACGAGGGAGAGGTCGTTGTCGGGAGGAGGCTCGTGCTTCTTGCCAAGGATGCTTCGAAACATGTCGGACAGCTTCTCTTGCCTGCGGCTCGACTTGAGGAAGTGCTCGTGGCCGCCCTGGGCCTCGGGTTTGAGGACGAAGCGCGTGGAGGGCTCCTTGCCGTTGATGGGCTTTACGGCCGCCGCCTTTTCGACGTTCTTGTCGGATGCGGTGTCTCTGCGCGGGGCGGGACTGGAGGTGCCGGTGCCGTTGACCGATGCGCCTCGAGGGCGGCCGGCAGCGTCGCCATTGGCGACCTTTGAGAGGTCTTTGACAGAGAACATGCGCGATATTCGGTCTTTGAGGGGGGTCTTCTCGGGGGTGGGCCTCAGGATCGATTCGCTCGGGGTGGGGGACAGGCCGGCGCCGTCTTGAGAATGGAGAGCGGGCGATTTTTTGCTGCCATCGTGGGACCTGATGGAGGGCGGCTTGGAGCTGGGGGCCGAGCTCGGTTTTGAGTCGTTCGGAGCGGACGGCATGGCTGCGAGTGAGGACAGGCCGGGTTCTGGGCAGTGGGAGGGAGGGAGGTAGAGAGAGAGAGAGAGAGAGAGAGAGAGAGAGAGAGGAGGAGGAGGATCAAAAGATCGCCGTGACACGGAGTTGGGGTTGCACTGGTGAAGTAGATCGACCGGGGCCCCGAGGCGTAAGGGCGTGTAGAAGAGCGGAACCTGTGTTGCAGATCGAGGAAAAGGCCGTGTGCGGGAGCGACCAATGCGACACAGGGCTCTCTGGGGCGGGAGGTAGTCGGGCGATCGGGCGTGCGAAGGAAGTTCGAGAGAGAGACAGAGAGAGAGAGAGAGAGAGAGAGAGAGCAGTCGCGCCAACGGCGGAACCGAAGCCGAGGCGGATCGAACTCCTCTGTCGAGAGAGACGAGACGCTGTCTGGAGATGTTGACCGAATGTTAGAGGGGGAAGGGGGAGAAGGAGGGAGAAGAAGAGGAGGAGGAGTAGCGGGAGTAGTAGTAGTAGTAGTAGTAGTAGTCGCAGTAGTAGTAGAGTAGTCGTAGCACTAGCAGCAGCAGCAGCAGCAGCAGCAGCAGGAGGAGGAGGCGGAGGAGGAGGAGGAGGAAGAGGGAATCTCTGGGGAAAATGTGGCGAGGGGTGCGCTGCACCGCACTTGCGCTCGCACTTGCACTTGCACTTGCGCTTGCACTTGCACTTGCGCTGCGCTGCGCTACGTTGCGTTGAGTCGGCCGGGGCGTTGGGATTTTTTTTTTTTTGTATTTTTTTTTTGATCTTCTTTTTCGCTCGCTCGCTCCTTCTTTCTCTTTCTCTCACACACTCTCGTCTTTCTTTCCCTTTTTTTTCCTTCTTTTGGCTCTCGTCCGCTCTAGCAGTTTTTCCCTTTCCGAGGTGATGGTGGTGTTTTTTTTTTTTTGTGCTCACCCCCAAGAGATTGTCAGAACTTGCCAAAAAAAAAAAAAAAAAAAAAAAAAAAAAAAAAAAAAAAAAAAAAAAAAAAAAAGAGCACTGGAGTCTGGTGTGATGTAGGGATTGCTGCAGTATTATCCGGCCGATCGCTTAGTGCCTTCCAAGTCCGAGTTCAAACGAGTTGCAGGTACGGAGTACTCGAGTCGGTTCGATGGAGCACTGTTGTTCGAGGCTGGATACGGCACCAGTACGGAGTACCTCGCCCGGAGAGCCTGCCAGACGTGTCAGACGCGGTGGAGCCGGGGCACAACCAGGTAGGCGGGAGGTACCCGAGAATCGACGCCTCGAGCCGCTAGGCGTACCTCCTCTAAGCGCCTGTCCCTCAGGCAGGTAGTACCCCTCTGTAGGTACTCCGTACCTCTGACAGTGCAGTGTGGAAGTCTCGGGCTACTGCCCGCACCGGTGCCAGTACAGGTAGAGGTACTCCGCACTACATAGTACTCGTAGAGGGGCACTGGCACCGTCTCAATGCCAGGCCTCCGAAGCACTACCCGGTACTAACAGGGCCGTGACGGGAGTAGCCCGGTACTTTCTTTCAGGGCGGGATCTTGGCAGAGGCGGGAGGTACTCGACTAACCTTATCAAACCGCCGATTGCCAATTGATTGATTGATCAATTGATTGATTGATTCAATTCGCACTCGCAAGACTCGGACCGGGACTGGACTCGATCAATTTCCAGTACCGGTAAATCGTGCAATCAGCCAGCCCTGCCTGTGCCCAATAGGGTTAGCAGTGCCTCTGCTGGCGCGCAGATAGGCAATTGATCATTCAATCGTATGTACGAGTGTGCTGCGAGAGATTTGAGGAGATCAATGCCTCAGGTGCCAAGTCGACCCTCCCGCTACTAGTACGGAGTACTCCGTACAGAGTACAGGTATCTGTAGAGGCCACAGGCAGAGGTCAGAGGTTGGTAGGGGAGGTGATGGGCAGTTCTTACTGGTATGTACTCCGTAGGAGCTCGCGGTGTCCCGAATCGAATTAGAGAGCGCTGGGCGTGCGCTTTCTTCGCAGAGCGGGCGTGTGGCGTGGGCAATGCACGGCGTGGGCGAGGGAGCTCGCGGACAGGGGGTCGGCGACCTAACAGAAGTTCGGAAGTTGTCGCTGCTTGCAGGCGGCAAGAATTGAGTTGTTGACTGGAGGCGCAACAAGGGACACACTAAAGGCGAGGCTCAACTTTGCTCCGTATGGATCGATGGATCAATGGTTTGGGTTGGGCGATGCCGGCCCGACGACTCGTGCCTCGTAATCGTACAAAGTATACCGGGAATATATACTCGTACGCGGCTCACTGCAGTGGTTGCCTTTGTTCCCGCGAACAGGTGAGATGCGCTGCCGGGACAAAGGGGAAGCACTTGAGGATCAATGAATCAATCAAAGACGTGCTGCCTGGCCCTGCCCAGTGGTATCGAGCGGTGGCACGGAGTACGAGGAGTCTGGTGCAATTTCTTGGAGAAGAAGAAGACGCCGGCGTGATCGCAGCCAAAGGGCGGGGCCACCCAAAGAAGATGTAATCCCGCGATGATGTCAAGGAGTCATTGATCGTCTGTTGGGAGGAAACAAATTCGAGTTTGAACGAAGAAGAACAAAAGAAGAAGAAGAAGAAGAAGAAGAAGAAAAAGAAAGATGAAAGAAGAGGAGGAGAAGGAAGAGGAAGAAAGGAAGACGACCAATGGAAGACCCGGATGGAGAGGAGGAGGAGGAGAAGCCGGTCGAATAGAGGGATGCCGTAAGGCAGAGGGAATAAATGATCATCAACATACGAGTACGGAGCAGTAACAATAGAACTCGCAAAAGCAGAATATAGGACACATTGGAAACTCGATGCGCCTCATACTCTTGTACAAATCATTTATCAATCCTGATCATGTCAAATCCCATTCTTACGTCGAGCTTATAAATGCATTCCTTCAATCATTGACGTATTCTCCTGGCCATACCCAGGATGCTGTACCGAGAACGGAGTACCCGGCATCCACAGTACCTCCTCAGCGTGATACTGACACAGGCTGCTCTCGGTGGAGGCACGATATCAATTTCTTGATACAGGTAGTCCGTACTCCGTATCACGAGGCACTCTTGCCAGAGTCTACCTACTCGTGCCAGTGCGGAACAGGTGTTGTTCGTCACGATGATCCGTCCACACAGTCCAGAGCAGTGGTACGAAAGGGACTCTAGGTTAGGTTGGGGTCCATCATACCTCCTGCAGTGTATTGCACTCGGTACATGTACGGAGTACTCCGTACTCCGACGGCTCTTCCTGTGAGATTCAACGCCGAGAGCACGACGAGAGAGGCGGCAGCCTGGGTCCATTGATTGATCCATCCATCTATCTGATGGACAAGCTGAGTCCAGGGACGAGGAGATTAAGGGAATCAAGGGCGTCGTCGTCGCAGCAGACACGGTTAAAGTTGGGCGTTGGAGACGTGCGATGATGAAAAGGCTTGCCTCGCGTAACGTGTTCCCGGTATGGCAACCCTGAAATCTGGATTAGAGGTATTGATAGAGGTACGGAGAGGTACTCCGTGCGGAACGCTTCGATGATTCAATCTATCAAGATGATGAATGAATCGATACTCCGTACGGAGTACATGGATTGATGCTTGATGGATCAGCGGATCAATAATCTATTGCCTGCCGTCTAACGGTTTCGCCAGTTGCCCCTGGAAATAGTACGAGTAGTACTCCGTACGGAGTACTCCGCACCAGTAGCTCTGGCCGGTTCTATCAATCCATCTTCTTCTTCTCAAGTTCTTCTCTTCTTCTCTTCCTCCCTTCTTACCTCTTCCCTGTGCCATCCGTCCTCAGGCTCCCCAAAATGGTGGACTCGCCGCTAGCACGAAAAGTTGTTGCCACGAACCAATGCTGATGAGCTCCGTAATCCCGCGCTGCGACTCGTCCATGAACGCAGTCGCTGAGCGGAGCATTGATCGATGGTTGATCGCTCAACAAATGCTACTGCCAACCTCTGGGACGCCAGGGATTGGTCAATGGATCCCAAGACCTCCGAGTCTACTACTCGTATGTATGTACTCTTGAGAGTACACGCACGAGTCGATCATGGCCACCCTCGAATGTTACCCCAGCTACTTACCTTGATACCTACTACTATACCTCACTCAAAAGGCATGCGCCGAGAGACGGCGTGGATCCTGCCGGTGTGCGGGAACACACTGCCGGGACTGCAGGGTGCGAGATCACGGCTTGGCAGAGGCGGCGAGGCACTCGAGGCGCATCCTCTCGCTGTCAGCGTAGCAGCCATGAACCAATGGCTCCCACCGCTGAAGAGTTACCACTCGTACTCCGTACATACTACGGAGTACTATACCTACATGTGGGTGAGGCCTCGGATGCTGTGTCATTGAACACGCTGATCAACCTCCAAACAGAACATTGATCAATCGCTCCCACGCGGAGAAAAAGCAACGACATCAGCTCTACTGAGATGGAGCTATTAGATCCAGGGGCCGTCCTGACAATCTATCGAGTGGCTTTTCTGACGGCATTCCGACACGGCGCCGAACGAGACAGCCCGAGACTTTGGTCATGATGACTCCATCGAGATCCTCAATTGCCAAGTAGTAGATTGACTGTCAGATGGTCGCGGCGAGTGCCTCATCTGCCTCATCATCGTACTCCGTAGAGGCACTCGACACAACGGAGAAGATGATGATGGTGATGATGATGGCGATGGATCCCATCACTACAGTACGCCTTCCCGTATCAGTACTGTGACGGTGTTTCGAGAAATCCCACAGCAAAAAGGGGGAAGGAGGCAGGCGGCAGGAGGCGGCAGGAGGATGATGCCAAGAGCGGGAGGCGCGATGGAGCCCCGATTCGACCTCGACGATGATGAAATACAGGAAGGAGGTACGGAGAAGGTTCCTACCTGTACGGAGTACCTCAGACTACTACTAACTTAGTAGTAAATACTCCGTACGGAGTACGGAATACTCCGTACCTCAATTAATATGATGATATCGAATGAATTGGTTGATCATGGGCAGGCGCGGCGCTGCGTCCCGCCGGTGGCACCTTCCACTGGCAACCCACCAGCGCCGTCGACCCGCCGTGTCGTTTGCCTTTTTTCGCTCCTCCTTTTCCTTTCCTTTCCTTTCCATCCTCCTCCCCCTCTTCCTCATTCAATTCCCCCCCCCCCCCCCCGAGCGACTCGTGATCAGTTCCCGGTGGCCTTCACCCCGACTCTCCTACACCCAAGGCCCTGCGCAAAGAGGCACGCGAGGCACGCGAGGCACGGGCTACTGCCGCCGACCGCAGCTTGTTAGCACCATCGCCGCCGATCGATAACCCCAGTGCCCCTTTCCCGGGGCTACCACCTACCCCCGATCCTCGTCTGCCTCCAATCCACGAGTGCTACCACTACGGAGTACTACCGCTCCGGATTCTTCCTCTACGAGTCGGGGTACAGTTACGGAATATGGATGTAGGGGTACTACGAGTAGCATCCGACTCCGCAATTTTTGCTCGAACCCTGAATCGGGCCTCACGCGCCCTCGGCAGCCAAGATGAAAGAGCCCGCTCTCGGCGCGGCGCATTGATTCATCTCAGGACCGCGCATGCAGTGTCATCATCGTACATATCCATATCCCATCTCCTGCTGGCCGTCGTTGATGATACTTACCTAGATCGGATTGGTTCGTGCGACGCATCAGCCACAGACGCTGCCTCCTCCTGACCATCGTCGGGCTGGTGTTTCTGGGCACCGAGGACGGGAATGGAGTCCTCCGTATTTCCTGGATTCATACCAAGCTCCTTTCAGTCTCGCACGAGCACGAGCGCGAGTAGCACGCGCCGCAGAGCGAGCAATAAGCACCCATCGCCAGCCATCCTTCGAGCGTCCATCATGGCTTACCGTTGCTACGAGTACTACAGGTAGTCGATCGATGCCTGTGACACCGTCCCCACGCACTTACACGCATGAGCCCATGCTCAGTCCTGCTCGTGCCCCTGCGGCCCGCCCGTGATATGTGTCGGGCATGCAGAAACCCTCCGTCTTCCAATGACACGGGCATTTCCAAATCCCCCCCCCCCCTTTTTTCCTCTGTCCCCCCTTCCCCCCCACCACCACCATCTCTCGTGTCGAAAGAAGGATCATCTCGAGGGGGTGGGGTCAAGGCTCGCGAGAGCGGCGACAAAGAGACAATCGAGGTCCTGCAGAGCGCCTGAACGCGATCGTGCGAGTGCGGCATTTCTCTCTCCCACAACCCCTCTCCTCCATCGTCGTCGGCGGCGTCGTCATCGCCATCTTGGACGCAATTGAGCAAGATTGAGGCTCGAAACATGACTGGCCCCCGGTCTTCAATCACCAGTAGCATCACGGACGCCTCCTCTTTTTATCGGGCGGATATCGCGGAGGTCGTGGAGGCCACGGAGGCCACGGAGGTCGTGGGCGCACTGCACGCCCCCGTGGACGCTCTCCCCGTCAACCGCCCAAGCAGGCCGCGCAGCGGATGAGCCCTCTGGCACCTCTGCCGTGCCCATATCGATCAGGCAGCCCATTGGCATCATGCAGTGCAACCTATCCCGAGGTGATCCAGCCCTCGCGGCAAAGTACGACGCTGCCAGAAGCCATGTATGTATGTATGTATGTATGTATGTGTGTATGTATGTATGTACATACATCTGGTACATGCTGGCGGCGGCACAGAGCAGACCCCTGACAGTCATCCTGTCCGCTTCTCCAGATGGTTCACAGCCTGGCTCCCGTCTTCATCATCGCCAAGCCCCGTCCGCCAATCAGGTCCCCGCGCCCAGGCCTGCCCAGTGACATTGCCGGTCCTCCACATGGCCCTCCGATCAGTCCGTGCCCTCTGTTTTGCGAGTTGAGATGCCAAGGTGCGCATCACCGAAAGATGCTACGGTAGCACACTTGATCCCGTGCAAATCCGCATGCTCTTTCTCTCCCTCCGATGGCTTGGTTTCGGTCTGCTTATCAATTCGTCTTCATCTGGATTCTCGACCGACTGAGCGCCGAGGTCCAGAGAAATGCCATCTACGCGGCCGGATCGGAGCTCTCTGCTAATGTTCTTGTGCGAGGCACAGCCGCCGGGCAATACATGCATACAACATACATGCCGACACCGCGTGAGACAACGGCGTTCTGGACCGGTTCGACATGTCCCAAATTGCCTTCTCGATGGGCTGCCCAGGGAGCGATTATTGCCTGCATGGCCCAAGCTCTCGGAATGATCTTTTGGGTGTCTCTCTCTAACTTCCTCTCTGCGTGTGTATGTGTGTGTACATATCTGTGTGTGTCCGAGCAGATTATGTATGTACGCAGGGCGTGCTTCGTCTTTGCGTTGTCCGTCCTGGTCCTCCGACGGCAGTACCACTTTGTTTCGATACTTGCCAAGTTCGCATGCACCGAAACAGCCTCGCGACGAAATGCAGGTCCTCTTGGCAGATACGTGGAATCTGCCGCTTATTGATTCTTGGCACCGCGGCGCATGCAGGAGGAGGGCAAATCTCGACGCCGTCCCTCCTCGAGCAGCAGTCTGGACTCCCTCGGACCCGACAAACACGCAGCGAACCCGGTGCGAGCACCGCTTCACGGCGCCATCGCCGTCGAGCATGCAAGGGAGGCGGCCATCGGCTCCTTTTCGAGATGGACGGGGGCGATCGTGACGGCGGCCCTGCGATCGGCGCATTCCGCGCAGTCCTCGATACATTACATACTCCTCCCTGCGGAGTACCTGATCTGAGGCCGCCGTTCTGAGCACCAAGCCGGCCGAGAACCAAGGTCGCATGCTCCGTAGTGCATACAAAACGGGAGTAGTAGTATGCACATGCCCTCCGTCGCGGATCATGCGAGTATGCCGAGCCCAGCATCCACGGCTCGCTGCCTCCCGCGCGCCTTGGCATCATCTCGGCGCCGAGACTCGCACGCACGTACATCGGCAGATACGGATGATTCGTCTATCATTTCTCTCATGCCCCTCGCTTTCTCTCGATCTCATTTCATCATTTCAAGCCAGCAATGGTAGCCAAACTCCCGGTCCCCCATCAAGACAGCCATCCCATAACTCCCCCCCTGTGAGATTCCTGCGAGATGCCAAGTCTCCCTTTCTTCACGGCACAGGCGACTGCCGTGGCGGCGGCGGCGTCGGGGGCACCGACGCGCCCCCGTCCACGAGGTTGTCCAAGCTCCTGAAGTACTCCTTCTCCTTGACCATCTTGTTCATGTACACGACCGGCCGGCCGGCCTGGCTCGGCCGCCCGGTCCGCGTGATGGCCTCCTCGTAAGCCCTGTCGTAGACGTTGAAGTCCACCGCGGTCGGCGAGTCGGACACCACCTCGGCAGCAGCAGCGCCGCCACCGCCGCCCTCAGCCCCGATGCCCGCCCCCGTGTTGATCCCGATGCCGATGCCGAGGAACCGCGGCTCCGGGGTGGTGCTGCTGCTGGCCTCCGCGTCGGGCGCCTGCCGCCGGGCGGCCTTGGCGCCCGCCGTCGCCGTCATCAGGCGCTTCTGGTCGGCGAAGCGCGCTGCGATCTCGCGATTGCGCGCCTTCTCGTCCTCCTCGGCGGTTGCTGCTGCTGCTGCGGCGGTTTCGGGCGCAAGGGGGCTCGGCGCGAGGAGGTTCGCGGCGCTGCTGCTGCTGCTGCTGCTGCTGTTGCTCGGCCCTGGCGTGGGCGCGGGCTTGTTCCTGGCGTGTTTCCTGGCGAGCAGGGACTTCATCTTGTGGATGGCCTTCATGACGCAGAGGATGTGGTCCATCTTCTTGGTGAAGGCGTGGCTGAGCTCCAGCTCGTTGGGAGGCTCGATGAGGTGCGCGCAGTTCTCCTCTGCGGAGAGCAGGCTGTCCGTGTTATCCTTGGTCACCCAGGGGTGTTGCTGTCAGGCGGGGAGGGCAGATAGTCAGCAACGATGAGACATGTCGATAGGGGTGGAAAGAAGGGCAAAAGAAAAAAAAAGGGGGTTTTGGGGGGGGGGGCAAAGGAGAGGCTCTCTCACGCGCAGCTCTTGCATGGTGATGCGGGTGTCTGGGTTCTTGTCGAGCAGCCGGGCCATGAGGTCGACGAAGGACGGGTCCTCGCCGTCGGGCAGCTGCACGTCCCTGTCCTTGATGGCCTCGTAGATCTCGAGGATGCCGGTGCCCCTGAACGGGATGGTGCCGTACTTGAGGCAGTAGAGGGTGACGCCCATGGACCAGATGTCGGCGGCGGTGCCGGAGACCTCGGCGTGCCTGCCGCACAGCTCCGGGGGCAGGAAGGCGGGCGAGCCAGCGGACTTTGCGGTGCGCATCTTGTCGGGCTTCTCGAACATCTCGGAGACGCCGAAGTCGACGACCTTGAGCGCGTCGTCGTCGGCGAGCAGCAGGTTGTCGGGCTTGATGTCCCTGTGGATGACGCCCTGGGCGTGCAGGTACTCGATGCCTAGGATGAGGTCGCGGAACCAGAAGCGGCACCGCTCGGCGTCGTGCGGCGGCGCCTGCTCGTCCAGCCCGACCTTCATGACGACGCCCTTGTGGCACATCTCCATGACCATGTACAGCGAGTCCTCGTCCGGGTCGTCGAGCACCTCGATCAGCTGCGCCAGGTTCGGGTGGTTGAGCTTCTTCATGATGGCCACCTCCTCGCGGATGAAGAAGAGCGAGTCGCGCTGCTCGCCGAGCTGCAGGCCGCTGAGCTGCGGCGCGAGCGGGCCGCCCCGGCCGGGCGCGCGCCGCGGGCCAACGGGGCCCTGCCGCATCGCCTGCGACTGCGCGCGCCGCCGCAGCCGCGTCTTGGAGAACTCCTTGATGGCCTTGGCGGGGCGAGGGGCGTGCGTCAGAGCGGGACTTGGTGTTCAAAAAGGGGGGTGGGGGGCGCTCACGAATTCGTTCCCGAACTGGTCCGTCGCCCTGTGCACCGCGCCGTACGAACCCCGGCCAATCTCCTCCTTGATGACATACTGGTTGATCCGGTGGTGTGTTCGCCCATCCGGGTCATCGTTGGTAAACTCGACGTGCGCGTTGAGCGTTTCCTTGGTTGCCACCCCGTCAGCACCTGCGCCGCCGCATGTAGGATGCCCGTATTCACACCGCGTGAGATGGAGATGAGAGGGAAGGGGGGGGATAGCCGCTCCCACCTTGACCTGCCGATGGGCGCTCGGCGTCCGCCTGTGCTGTCTGAGGGGGCTCGCGAAGCCGTGGTTCAGACTCGTCGTGGACCCGGATCCGGACCCGGTCCCCGTCGCCGCCGCCCAAGCCTGGAAGGGCTGCCGCGAGTCCTCACCCACATCGACCTCCTCGCCATCCTGGTCGTTGCTGAGGACGAGCTTGGGGGACGAGAGGCATGGCAGAGGGGGTCCAGGACTGGGACTGGGGCTGGGACTGGGTGAGCGGCGCCCAGGCCCCCCCGAGCGAGTCGACATGGAGGGGTAGAAGATATATCGCCAAGGAGCTGTGACAGCACGACCTGATTCTCGCAAGGCAAAAGCAGTGAAGCAGCACCCAGGACCTCGTAAGACCACAGGTTAGAGGAGAGGAAGATGAGTTAAGGGGAGAACAGAAAAAAAAAAAAGAGATCTCCCCAAGCATGCCATCAAATCCCATGTGAGGCTATAATGAGTGCCCCGTCGTCGAGGACCTGCCCGAGCTTAGTCATCTACGACTCGACGGTGCCCCGCCAATCGCGCACTGTGTCGCAAAGCCGCGATGCTTCATCGACATCAACATTGACATCGACATCGACATCAGCTTCGACATCAACATCGACAAGACCGGCGGCCGACACCACCCCGCGCACAACCCGTCCTGCGCATCTCAGCATCGACCCGCCGCAGCTGCCGCCGCCTCGATGCCGATGCCCGTCCCTCCATAGCCCGAGCCCGAGCCCGAGCCCCAGTCGCATGGTCACCGCCCGCCCTCGCCGCCATGGTCGTCTACCTCTTCTACATCTTCGACCGCCACAGTCCGTCGTCCCAGATCCCAGATTCCAGATCCCAGATCCCAGATCCCAAATCTTCACCTCATCCTCCGCTCCTCCCATGGCATCCCGCTAACACCCGCCAGCCGAATGCGTCTACCTCAAGTCATGGCTCCCCACGACCCCCTCCCGCTCTAGCCAACCCCCCAGCGACCCTCCCACGATCACAACCTCAACCTCAACCTCACCCTCAACCGCCGGCGCAACCCCCTCCGGCCTCCCCCCCGCGCAGCCCCTCCCATCTGAGCAGCAGCAGCAGCAGCAGCCACCTCATGCCGCTCCTCCTCCTCCCCCTCCTCCTCAGCAGCAGCAGCTGCAGGCCCTGCCCACCAGCGTGTCCGCCGCATCCGACGACGCCAAGCTCGTCTTCGGCACAGTCTTCTCCCTGCGCAACATGGCCCGCAAGCTCGGCGGCGACGACGACGCCTTCATATCCTACCGCACCGCGCAGTACAAGCTGCATTTCTACGAGACGCCCGCGAACCTGCGCTTCGTGCTCATCACGGACACGGCGTCCGCCAGCATGCGCAACGTGCTGCACCAGATCTACATCAACCTCTGGGTCGAGTACGGTGCGTCGTCCCCCCAATTGACATCCCCCTTGTCCTTGTCCTCCTTCTTTCTGCCCCCCCCCCTCTTCTTTCTTCTTCAATGTCCCTGGTCGTCTCCTGCAGCTGACATTGCCGCAGTCGTCAAGAACCCGCTGGCGCCGGTAGAGCACAAGGGCGGGCAGGGGGTCAAGAACGAGCTGTTTGAGCTGGGCCTGGACCAGTTCATCAGGGGGCTGGTGTGATGATGGCGGGCGCGGGGCCTCCCAGGCGTAACAATTGGTAGCTTCACGAGAGATGAGAGATGATCATCAGGACAGCTTTGCGGGGGGACCGCCACCAGAACAGCTTCACGGCGGATCGCCATTGCCCATGCCCTTCACGGTGGATCTTGTAAGGAATGCCGAACTGTCTTGATTCGCAAAGGGCCGTCTTGGGGCCATATTAAAACAGCATGAGAACGTGACTGATGCGTCGTCCGTCGTGACCACCCTTCCCCCCTTTCCACTCCCAGGATAATTTCATGAAGATCCCTAGTATTTTACAAGTTGAATCGTACAAAAGAACATGAAATGAACAGATGCAAATTAAAAAAAAAATGCATGAAATGCAGATGAATCGACACAAAAGACCGCCATGGAGAGGATGGATGTTGAAGGGGCCGCGTTTCATCTCCTCTCTCTTGCCCTCTCCCATGCGCTCTCGAAGCCGAACTCGCGATCGACCAGCACGACGCTGCCCTCGACGCGGCTCGGGTCCCGCAGGGAGTGCGCCTGCTCGGGCGCGACGTGCACGGCGCTGTCCATGAGGCCGTCGCCGCGCATCTCGTTTTCCCAGTTGCTCGAGTAGACGACGGCGGCGAAGGCCTCGAGGTCCCTGACGCCCTCCATGGTCTGGAGGTACTCGTTGGGGGCGCCGCTGCCGATGGCGTGTGCCTGCCGCGTCAGGACCGACAGGATCTTGGGCAGCAGGATGGTCTTGGTGCGCTTGAGGGTGGCATTCGCGGCCTCGGTGTCGGGGAAACCGTCCATGGGGAGCTCAAAGGCCTCGCTGGCGAGCCTGTCGTCGATGAGGTGGGAGAAGCCGCAGTCGAGGAGGAGGGTGAGGACGTGGGAGAAGGCGGGCGACTCGACCAGGTCGGCGGTCTCGTCGAGGAGCCGCCTCAGCGCGAGCGGGGTGGGCGGCGACGACGACGACGACGATTCCTCGACGCCGGCGTCTGCGAGGATGCCGGACTCGCGGATGACCTCGTCCTCCCTGGCGTTGGGCGGCAGGAGGAACTTGAGCCAGTCGGAGCCGGTGCGCTCCTCCGGGGTGGCGCCCTCGATCAGCTTCCTGACCTCGACGGTGAGCTCAGAGACGCGCTCGAAGGAGACCATGTCGCGCGGGCTGAGGCTCCCGAAGACGGTGCGCACGGCGCTCTCGACGCGGTTCATGACGCCCATCCAGCCCTGGTTGAGGAGCCACCAGCTAAAGGTCAGGTATTTGCGGTTGGTGTCGAAGTCGCTGCCGTAGGCCTGCTCGGGGTTGTCGTCGTCGTTGTTCTCGAGGTGGATGGCGCCCGACTGGGCCCCGGTGGCGAGGGCAATGACGCTGGATAGGTAGCTCCGCCGGCCGAGGAGATTGAGCTGGAGGCGGGTGAACATGGTAAGGAGGGCCAAAGTGTATATGAGCGTGAAGGACCTCGTGACGGCTGTGTTAAAGGGTGATGGTCAGCGTGGATCATCAATTCTCCTCAGTCGTCGATATTCAAGCGTACGGGAATGAAGAAAAAAAAAAAAGGGGGGGGGGGGGGGGGGGGGGGGGGG
>NQYS01000004.1:2974880-2986944 GCA_003055955.1 Escovopsis sp. AC
GCCCCCCCCCCCCCCCCCCCCCCCCCCCCCTTTTTTTTTTTTTTTTTTGCCCCTTTCTCCCATCTTCGGAGCATCTCCATCCCTCATGGCACCTCGCCCACCCTCCAGAGCCAAGACATCATCGTCTCAGTACCAGGCACCTCCATACGAAGTACGGAGTACTCCCTACTCGTCCATGGCCAAAATGCCCTGTCGACGTGAGTCTCCCTGAGGGTGGAAGCCGCCCACACTGTGCTCTCCAACGGGCCGCACTCCGTACTCAGTGCTGCGAATGCCTTCCCATGGCCCCGTGATGCGTTAGATTGATGGATCAATGATCAAGTAAACCTCAACCCGATAGGATCCCCCCCGGACCCCGTCATACAAGGACCCAATCCAAAGGATTCTCCTCGGCCGGCACCTGCTGAACGACATGCCCGCTTCAGGCAATGCCCATGCAGAGCGCATGCCGATTTGGAGTAGATCCATCAAATCCATCCATCCATTCATTGATCCTCCCTCCACCATACCCCCCATATCCTGCCTGGCGCCCCTCAAACTCGTACTCGTAGGCACTCACCATGCTCGTGCTCATCTTCCACCACCAAACCATGACGCAGCCAAACGCAAATCCAAAACACAAGCGAGAACCGAGCACAAGAGGTACCCCGTGGAAAGCAAAGGAAAAAAAAAAGAAAAGAAAAGGGAGAAAGGCAAGGAGAACAGACTGACGCAGGGGACACCATGCTCCGATCCCCGCGCAGGTGAGAACTTGAAGTGCTTGCGTCTGCAGGTCCGCATGCATGTCCGCAGTACTACCGAGTAGAAACGCCTCTTTCGTATTGATCAATTGATATGCCACAGTGCGGATTCCTCAACACAGTCCACGGGATCAGGAGTGCTCAGATCAACTCAATCACTCCCCCCCCCCCCCCCCCTTTTCCTCTTCTTACCCGTGCCATGATCATCGTGCCGCGGAGGACTTGGTCGGAGTTGGTGGTCAGTTAATGGGTACTCCGTACTCCGTAGTAGCAGTCAACATCAATGCATCATCGTTACACCCCAGGAACACATGTACGTCGCACGCAGGACGGATCAGGCTCGCCTTTCCAAACATGCGGAGAAGCATCATCCGCGCGGGCGTTGGCCAACATGCCGGATCATCCAGACACACACACACACACACACACACAGAGAGAGAGAGAGAGAGAGAGAGAGAGACATCAAGACGTTTGAAGAAGTCAGAGAGCCACATAGACAGCCGTCGAGGATGGATCGAGAAGTGGCGCGTCGCAGCCGAGGTACGCCTCCGCAAGTCATGTTCTCTGCTCTGCGAGGACCATCGACAACCGGGACGCAACGGCACAGGCCTATCCCGGCGTTGTTCCGTCTTCGATCAAAGTTCAATATTGCGACGCAGGAAGTCTATTACTTTTGGCTTATGATTATGCTGTATGCATATACCTATGCTCCGAGCTTCGCATCCGAAGTCCGGCTGCTGATCGATATAATTTTGGGGCAAAGAAGAAGGAGAAAGAAAACAAGAGTAAGAAGAGATGTTCGAGAAGAGAAGAGACGGCGCGGAACGCACACCCGATATGCCATAACCAAAAAAGACGAAGAAAGGCACCGTACTGCCCCGAACATGCGTGGGGGATGCATAGGAGGTACTGCTCTCCAGTACTCCTGCATCGCGCGTGGCCGTGAAACTCCTCGTCGATGAAGAGTCGAGACTCCGTCAAATGACAGCGAAAGCACATCATTCCGTTCCAATATGCATCGCGCAAAACGTAATCGAGCAGAAGGCGCTGGCTTATCCTCTCTAACTTTAGTCAGGGACAGGGTAGAAACATCCCCCCCGCCCAGGACGAAAAGGTGCAAATAAAAGAAGAGGCTGGTCTGCGAGGCGGGCGGCCGCATCATGCGTGCATTTACCGAGTGCGCCGTGCCGTGGCACGAGCAGCATCTTGTAAGTAATGCGCCCGATCCCACTTCCACACCACACCACGCCACCCATCCTGGCATCTGTCTTGCGTCTGTACTCATAACCCCGTGCCAGAGAGGAAATTCACCCTCTCGCTCGCTCGCGACGCGCCTCTGCGTGATTAGTCCAAAACACGCCCAGCAATCGCCGCGCCGCTCTTGTCCTTCGTCACTGTCTTCTTGAGCGTCATGCCGGCCTGGATTTGCCCCAGAAACCCTGCAGGCCTACCGCCTCCCCCGGGGGGCGGCGGGGCACCACCTGACGGAGGAGGGGGTGGTGGTGGGGGAGGAGCTCCTCCAGCAGGCGCCATCGGTGGAGCCGGAGGTGGGGGGGGCGCCCCTCCAGAGGGAGACGCCCCAGCTTCGGGCATCGGTGGAGGCGGAGGGGGCGCAAGAGGCGCCGCCCCCCCACTGGGAGCTTGCGGGGAGGGCAGGGAGAAGGCAGAATCAGGGATCGGGGTCGCTGGCGAGTCCCGGCCCCCGGTGGCAGACAGTGGTCTCGGCGGTGCCATCGTTCCGAACAGGATAGACGCGAGCTGGGCCGCGTTGCCGCCTCCCGGCCGGTCATCATCCGACTCATCGGAGGAGTCGTCGTCCTTGCTCGAGCCCCAGTCCTCCGAGTCGGCTCGCTTGCGGATAAAGGGTTGAGTGGGTTGCGTCATCCGGTGGAAAGGATTGTTCGACACGTCTGCCTGCGCGGACGCGGCGGGCGTGGAGTCCCTGGCCACAATCGCAGGGCTGGCTTCCAATGAGTGCGACATCATCTTGAAGTAGGGATTCCTGCTCTCCGTCTCGGCTGGTGGGGACGTGATGACAGAAGGGGTTGGCGCGGCATCGGGCACGGTGATCTGAGGGCTCGGCTGTCGCTCCGTCTCCTGGCTCCCTGCGCCGCCGTCTCCCTGGGTAGGGGTCGAGGCTTGAGGGGTGTTCTTCTCCGGTCCGTCCTCGTCATCGGAAGACGAGCTGCCGTCGTTCATGGCGTCCAGCTGGCGCTGTAGCTCAAGCTCTCTCTGCTTCGCGGCCTCCATCTCTGCTCGGCGCGCGGCGAGCTTGGCCTCCTTCTCCTTTGCCTCCGCCAAGGCTGCCTTCTTCTTCCTCTTCTCCTCCTCCTTCTTCAGCTTGCCCAGCCTGACCTGCTCCTCCAGAGCCTTCAGGCGGGCCTCGGTCGCTTGCTGTTCTCCCGCGAAACTATCCTCTTCTTCCTGGATTGCTTGGCTGGACAATCGGTCAGTATTGTTGCACCGGGTCTTTCTTGTTTTTTTTTTTTTAAAAAAAAAGAAGGAAAGGAATGGGTTTGCTGAATTCGACTCACCTCATTTTCTCCGTCTCTCGTTGCTGCTGCTCATGTTCCTTCGCCAGCCGCTCTTCCTCCGCCTTCCTTGCGCCGCCGTCAAATGACTCGGGCCTCGCGCTGCCCTTTCTCGACGGCGGCGGCGGCGGCTTCTTGGAGTCGGCTCGGGGAGAGTCCAGCGCCGGAGGGGCGCCCGACTCTTCGGCGATGCGAGCCTGTCGATCGGACTCCCGGCGGGCATCCTCTTCCTCGGCCTGACGCAGCTTCGCAGCCCGCTCGGCCCGCTCACGCTCCATTCGCTGCGCGGCGGTCTCGCCGGGCTTGGTCGATGACCTGATGCCCAGGGCGGCAAGACGCTCAGCCATGCGCTGTTCGGCCTGCTGCTTGATGAAGGCAGCGCGTTCCTCGGGTGTCTTATAGGCCGAGTATGAGGCAGCAGCGGCGGGGCTGGATGTGCGCGACGTGGAAGCGGGGCTCTCGATCCGTGAGATGGCCTTGTCCTGGATAGGCTCAGAGGCCGAGGCTGAGGCTGTTGACCGCGAGGATTGCTTGTCCTGGGACCGAACCCGAGCCGCACGGCTTTCGCGCTGCAGATCGAAGATGAAGTCGCGAACCTCGTCTTCGACGCCGAGGGCATCCTCCCACCGTCGCTTCTCATGCTCACTGCTGCTGTCTTTGCCTCCCTCGTTGAGACTGTCCTCGATGCCCCGGGCGAATTCGCGGACGCTATCCTCGACATCCCGAACCATCCTCTCATTGCTCTCCTTCTCGCCCTTGACTCGGATGGTCTCTTCTTCGAACCTCTTGGGCGCATCGAGATCCTCGGGGGCGGTGTCGATCTTTCTGCCGGTCAGGGCGGCTGTTCGCTGCTGCATCATCGCCCTGGCCCTGGCCTTGAGCCTGTCTGCCTCTGTCACAGAGCCGCCCGGGCCGGTCCCGACGATGTTGGAAGCGCTTCCGGGGTGGGCCTTCGCATCCTTTAGGCGGAACAGCTCCAGCCGTGCGTCCATGATTGCCTTCTCGGCCTTGCGCACCTGGGAGGCCAGCTCGGGGATCCTGTCGGTAAGCTTCTGAAGCTGGCGCTTCAGGACACGTCTCTCGGCATCCGAGTCGCCGACGGCCAAGGCGGCATCCGGGTGAGCATCGATGTCGCTCTGGATGCGGCGAATGCGGCGGTACAGCTCCTCAGCTTCGCGACGATCACGCCTGTCCAAGATGTCATCCTCCTCGTTGTTCTTCTCGTCATTGAAATCCATGGCATCGAGCAGGACCTGTTTCTCGCGAATTTTCTTCCTGAGCTGGTCAAGGCTCAGCTCCTCGTTCGAGGCGACGGACGCCGGCGACTCCGGGCGCGCAGTGTCGTTACCCACCCTGCGGCGGGCGCTGGATCTGTAGCCGAATGTCTCGTCATCGTTCCTGAACACGGTCGCGTCCTTGCGGCCTGGGACCGCCGGCGCGGCGCCGTTCCTGAAAGAGCGGTTCTTCATGTAGCTGACGCCAGTCTTCTGGGGCAGCAGAGCCGCCCCGGAGTTCTTCCTAATATCAGATTCCTCGTGCAGCATGTTCTTAAGCGTTCCAATGGACTGACTGAAGTTCCGCGTGGAGGGAGGAACGAGCTCCGAGGGCAGAGAGTTTGGGAGGTCGTAGCCGTTGAGCTTCCTGTAGATCAGATGCATGGCAACGGCAAACTCATCCAAATTTAGGCGGCCCTTGTTGCCATGGTCAGCCAAAGTCCACACTCGTTCAAGGTCTGGCTTCTCTAGCCCACTCTGTCCGAAGATCTCGATGGCTTGGTCGCCACCAATGTAGCCCTTGTTGAGGCCGTCCCAGGCCTTGAACAGCGCGTCGTATCTCGTCTTCTCCTCCTTCGTGATGGCCCATGGAATGACGGCATTGCCCTGCAGGCCCTGGGTGGTGTAGATCCCGGCCTCGCGTCCCTGCTGGGGCATCATCCTAGCCTGCAGCGCATCAATATTAGGCAATCCGGTCGCAGGAGCGTTGACAAGGCCCCACTGCCCCGGGCGGCCGGTGGGCTGGGCGTTGAGCGGTGCGACCATGCCTCCGGAGTTTGGACCGAGCGAAGGGCCATACCCTGTCGGCATAGGGGGCATCGGAGGCAGCTGGCCCTGGTAGCCCGTGGGCTGCGGGTTTTGGAAGTTTGCAAAGCCGGTCTGCTGCGCAGGGAATCCCGTCATCTGAGACTGGAGCAACTGTGAGTTGGACTGCTGGGGAGCCTGCTGCTCCTGGACGGCGGGGACCGTCGTGACGGTCGTAGTGTATCCGGACGAGCCAGTCGCTTGAGAAGTTGGAGGCGCATCATCTCCGACACTGAAGCCGATAATATCGACCATGCTAGAGACCTCGTTCTTGACATGCTCTGGCAGGGTCTGCGGAAGGATTTTACCCGTGAGCTTCAGATTGCACAGGTACATTGCGAGAGCGAATTCCGGGAAGTAGAGCTGTCCCGCGCGAGTGGTGTCTGCGAGAGTCCTGCAGCCAAGATATCAGTCACCTGCACGTCAAGGAGAGCCCCATTCAGAGGGGAGGAAGACACAACGAAAGCCGGCCTCCTCATATGCAGTGTTTGCATGCCTACCAGATGTGAGAGAGCGAGTCGCCGTCGAGCTTGGACCGGATCAGCAGGTCCCTTGCCTTCTCGCCGGACATGGTGGCTCCGTTCCCCACGGCAGACCGAAACAGGGTCTCAAACTTGGCCTGATCCTGGGCCGTGATAAAGGACAGCCTGATGTTGGGGATCTTCGAGACCTTCCTCTCGTGCCGGCGACCCTGGGGCTTGGCCGTCCCGCCTGTCTGGAAGGACGCGGCCATCTCCTGGAAGCCGGTCTGCTGCGGCTTGACGGGCGGCGGCGGGGCGATTCCGCCGGAGGAGGAGACGGTCGTGACGGTGGACGAGTAGCTCGTCTGCTGGGGCGGCAGAGGCGCCTGGGGAGGCGGTTGCTGCTGCTGCTGCTGCTGCTGCAGTTGCTGCTGAGGCTGGAATTGCTGCTGCTGCTGCTGCTGCGGCGGCGGCGGCGCTTGTTGCTGCGGCTGGAACTGTGGCGGGAGGGAGGGCATCGGGGGCACGCTTGACGTCTGGAACCTCTGCTGCTGCAAGTGAGCCTGTCCCGGGAAACCCGTGAAGTGCTGCTGCAACGGCTGGGCCGAGGGCTGGAAGCCCGTCGGCTGCGACTGCATTGGGTAGCCCGTGTACTGCTGCGTCAACGGCTGCTGTCCGAAGCCGGTCGGTTGCGGCGCAAAGAGGCTGGGCTGCTGGCCGCCGGGCTGTTGCTGGCCCATTCCCATCCCCATCCCCATGTTGGTGTTGTTGAAGGGGCCGCCTCCATATTGTTGCTGCTGCGGCGGCGGCGGCGCGCCGGGGCGCTGGCTATTGCCGCCGAGGAAGGCGTTCGAATTGGAGTACATCGCGAGGCGACTCGATTTTCCTTCTCGGCACGACGATGAGGAGCAAGGCGGGTCGAAGGCTCGTTGAGGCGGGTTCTGAGGTCGTTCGCGCGAGCTCCGAGGGCCAACGGACGCAATGGACGGAGGCAAAGGGGAGGCGAAGGCGGAGGAGGAGGAGGAGGAGGAGGCCAGGCGATGGCAAGGAGCGACAGATCAAAGTACTAGAATAAGGAGGGCGAGAAGAAGAAAGGAAGAGGATCAAAAGACGAAACGGAGCAAATAAATTAATCGGGAGGCATCAACTTCGTAATGGAAGATAGATGTCGACGGCCTTGCGACGCGAAGCGAGGACCTCCAAGCAGTGATGACGAAAACGTCTTGCCTGTGATGGCAACGTGTTGATTAAATCACCAACCACTGCGAAGCACGGAGTAGGTAAGCAGTACGAGAAGTAGTTCGAGGTACCCCGTGGGACGCAGCGATGCGGGATGAGGGCCAAGATCACTGCTGAAAGAGAGGAGAGAAGAGGAGGAGGAGGAGGTTGGAGGATGGGATGGGATTGGATTGGATGGATCGAGGTGCTACTACTCCGTACTAAGTTGGAGATGCAGCGGAGGAGGCGATCGAGAGGCGAGCGCAAGGCGGAGAGACGTGCGGGCTCCGTCAGATTGCGTGGCTGAGTCGGCCCTCATTACGGAGTCAATACGGAGTACGGAGTACATACGGATACAGGTAACTCGTACAGGCAATACCCTGTATCCCGTGTTGATGGAAAACTCCGGAGTATTTCCCAGACTCGATCTATTGGCGCGCCTAAAGGGGGCAGCTTCCAGGGAGCTTACAGGGGGCTCGCGCCGATAGGGGGGCCGCTGGGCCGTGCTTCACGCGGCTGTGGCTGGGCTGCCGTCCAAAGGAGCCCGGGTAGCGGACCCAATGCGCTCCAGCCACACATCAATCAAGCTCGGATCTCAACATTGCACGAGCAAGAAGTAAACAGAGACCACATACGATGGGCCACGGTCAAGATTGTTCCTCGGGAGCAACAATTCGTGAAAAGAAAATGATCAATTTACCCGTCAATCAATTCAAATCATGAGCTGGAGATGCTGCCAATGCCATCAATTCAAGCGCAAGCGCAAATGGAAGGGGTATCTAAACAGGGTTCGCACAGCAAGCTATCCAATCAACTCCCAGGAAACGCCGCATGGACTCGGGCCTCTCGCCCTCCCCCTCAGGCTTCATTTCTCCACACACATCCCACACGCCCACCCACCCATAGGAGGTAGCTCTTCCCACTCGGCTCGGCCGTGCATGGAATCGCGTTCGCGCCATGCGGGCGGGCATGGGGACCTGTCCGTCCCTTGCATGCGTCGACGACCTAACCGAACACGATCGCATCTGCCTCGGCTCTCTCGTCTTCCTCCTCGATGCGCTTCGCGATCTTGCAAAGCATGCGTCCATAAATGCCCATTTGCAATACCGCGTTGTCGTCGTCGCTGAGAAAGTGATAGGCGTCGTCGTCGCCCTTTGAGTCGTCGGGGATTGCATCCTTCTTGGACGACTCCTCCCAGGCGTCGGGAGACCCCTGATCGATGTCAATGACCCGCACTTCGGGCGGCGATGGCCCATCTGGCGACGGCCCGCATGACGAGTCCATGTACGCCCTTGTGCTGCTGGACAGATCGCTCGACACCGCCGAGCTGGATTGCAGGATCGACTCAGGGGGCTCCTCGTCCGGACCGTCGAGATCGTGTAGACTGGCTGCCGAGAGGAGGGCCAGACAATCTTGCAAAGAGCCGCCTGCAGCTTGCAGAGGTATTTCGGCCACGGGAGACCCGGCCCTTGGAGCAGACGGACAGAGGTCTTGCCGCTGCCGATCATCATCATCATCATCATCATCATCATCATCACCATCACCATCACCATCATCATCGGCGGCGGCGGCAGCCTCCGCCGACTGCTTGCCCTTTTGGTGTCTCATCTGATTCCGCTCGAGGATCCGAGACAAGGCTTTGATGGCAACATCCCATTCATCCTGCAATCGCTGCTCTAGAGGTCTCTCCCCTGCGAGTAGGCCCTTGTCGGCCTTGAGTTTGATCATGACCGAGGCTCGTCGGGATGTCGAGGCAGCGGTCTCGATGGGGCTCGTCGAGCTCTGGTACTTCTGCGCCAGCTCCTGGCCCGAAAACGCCGAGAAGTAGCGAATCGTCTCATTGCTTTCAATGTGTTTGATCAAGTGCCAGAAGTTTGACAAATTGAAATCGTTCCCCTCGCAGTCGACGGTATGCAGCGTCTTGTTGTCCGAGAGCGCTTCGGCGAGATCTCCGATGTTGACGTTGAGCATCTGATCCCTCACCCGGAGGTGCCCGATCCGCTTGTTCATGCGCAAGCCGCTCAGGGCCTTGGAAAACTCCTGCCCCAGCCTGCCCTCATCGAGCTTTGAGACGTAACCGGAAATGTCCAGGAAGCGCACCGTATCGTTGTGGGCGAAAAAGTCAAAGACGGCCCTGCACGCGGCACTGCTCAGGGCGTCCGACGTGGCGGTGCCGGCCAGACTGAGACACTCGATGGTTTTGTTCGCGGTCAAGGCCTGCAAGAACTTGACGTAATTCCTCTCTTGGTAGAATTCCGTCATCGACACGAACAAGCTCCACGGCCCGAGCCCAGAAGCAATGGCTTCGCACAGATCATCGATCCCCTCGTCGAGCCGATTCGCGTTCATGTGCAGGGTGAGCTGTCTCGCTTGGCCCATGCTGCGAAAAAGCCGCGCGATCTGAAACCCCGTCAAACGCGAGTTGTTGAGGCGGAGCACCTGGAGACTACTTGATATATCCGTTTCCAAGTAACAAGCAATCGCATTGACCGTGGCATCGTTAAGCTGCAGAGTGTGTTAGCGCCTAGGCTGAATTTCAGGTGCTTCTCGTTTGCAGACGCACCATGATATCAGACAGATCGAGCTCGCGAAGTGCCCAGCCATTCATCACGTCTTGGACGAACAGTGGCTCTTCGCCACCGAGGCGAGTGTTGCCCGCGATGTTGAGCATCTTGAGGTGTCGAAATCGCGCCAGAGCCTCATGGATCACGTGTGATTTCACATTTCCTTGATTGTTCGATGTGTCGAGCCATTCCAGGGTCTCTGCCTGGCCCGCCAGCGTCGACCAGACCTTGGCCAGTCCCGCATCGGCAAGACCACAGTGTGCCAGCTCTAATTTTGCAATGCTCATTTCATGCAAGTCGAGAATATTGCCTGCACGGCCATCCCCCCCCCCCCCATATGTCAGCACATCAATGAGGGACAAATGGGTAGAAGGTGAGGAGGAGAAGACACATACCCAGTTCGTCGATGTCGGGACTGGCAAGCAGGTTCCCGGATAGGGAAATGCTGTGGCAGTGGCAGAGCCTCCTCCGGAGCAGCATCAGGATGGGACCAATCAACTCCGAGCTGACGAGCTTCGCCCGTGCAATGTTCCCCCGCCCGAGGACTGGCTGTCTTGCAAAGTCGATACTGCGAATCGATTCCGACGCAAACAAGATGGCGTGAACCTCCTGTTCTAGAACCGTGCTCTCGAGAAGGATCTTGTGGTACTCTTCGGGAATGCCCAGACCTACGGATGGGGGTTAATCATCAAAGGAGATGCTCTAAGGGAGGACGAAGATCACCACCTACCACTAACGGAGGTGTACACCACGCAATCTCCAAATTGCGAAAAGTCTTTCTTGCCGGCCAAAGAGGACAAGCTAACGTCACGGAAGGAAATGGCCTTGAAGAAGCTGTTGTATCGAAGGGAACGAAAGACCGCAAGGAGCTGAAGCGGGGAGTATTCGGGCCCGCCCGACGGGAGGAGTCTAAAGGCTGGCTGCGATGGGGTGTTCCACTCGATCGTCCACGAAGGGATGGCCACATTGAAGGCGGCACAGTAAGCCTGAAGACTCACTTCCAGCCCTCCGAGGTCATTGCCAGAGGTCAGATGCAGCGGCGATGGGAGTCCCTTGATCTGGAAGATGGCCTGCTGCAGATTCTGGGGCCACATCGGCTTCAGGATGCGATCGACCTTTGTCAGTGTCTCGATGATACGACGATAGAACACGCTGGCGAGATCAAAACGATTCTCGCGGCCAAACGGCGAACTGTGATGGCACATGGATTAGCAAGGCATGACCCGTACCGTACTACCGATCAACTAAGTCCATTCTCACCGGAAAGTCATCGTGAATCTCTGGTCGTTCGACGCCACAGACGCCTGGAACCGGGTCAGGGTGACGGTTCCGAAAGGGGTGGTCTTGAGTCTAAGGTCCCCGGGGGCTGACGCGTAATCTGCACTCAGGATCTCGATCAAGTAGCACAGGCATGGTCCGACTACGAAGAAGAAGGAGGAGCCGTCCGTCAGGCCCTGGAAATCCTCTGCCGGAGCCCCCTTCTGGGGCGGGCCAGAGGCACGCTTTGCGACGGGGAATATGAGTTGCTGGGAGCCGAGGCTCGTCGGATTCTCTGCGTTCTGGATGGCATGGCCGATGCGAACCCTAACGTTATCAGGTACGAGGGAGTTGATGGGGCTCCTCCTCAGTCTGATCTTGTGCGCCTGTTGAAGCGCGGCGAGCCAGTCATTTCTCTCCTTGGGCAACGCGAAATGCAGCTGCGCCCGGCAGTACCCCAACCTGGGGGCTGGCGAAAACCACCACACGTCAATGCTGAACCTGGAAGAGGAGACGTCTTCGCCGAATATGGCGACTATGAAGCGGAGGGGTATCTCGAAGCGGATCTCGGGTGCTATGGATTTGAACCTCGAGGATTGAGAAGACGGCGTCAACTTGAGACGGGTGTCCATCTGCGCCAGCTGCGGGAAGACGATCCTGGCGGGCTCGGCCCCGTTGAACTTGAGCAACGCGTGGTCTGTCAACACGAGATACTCAGAACGCGACTTGAGAAGGAATCCGTCTGCCTTGAGCCAGCCGCATCGAAGGATCTCCATGGACTCGAAGGGGATATCGGGCGGGCCGCCGAGAGACTCTGGGGCCGAAATGCTGGCGGAGGATTCCCTCGAGACCCGCCTGTGAAGCCTCTCAATGACGGAGCCGGATCCGGAAGACGATTTCTGAAGCTTGCGCATGGAGTGAACGGTCTTGAGCGGGGCGGACGAGGAGGAATCCATCGAGGAGTTGCTGAGGGAGCGGAGGGCCCTGGAGAAGGCCCGACGGCGCCGGTTCTCGGTGGGCTCCGGCGATTCCAGCTTCAAGAGCGTGTCTGGGTGCAATGTCGCGGGGGACGTCCCCGTCGAGCTGGCGGGCGAGGGCCTCCACCTCCATTTTTCGGTGTTCATCTCGAAACGTGGTCGCTCCCGACGAAGGCCGGGAGATGCTGATGGGTGTCTCTGGCGCCGGGGACCGGGGGAAGATGGGAAGGGGGGGGGG
>NQYS01000004.1:2986969-3011264 GCA_003055955.1 Escovopsis sp. AC
GGGGGGGGGGAGGGAATATGGCGTCGCGCGGCGTCCGGGCAGGTTATGGGCAAACCATACCGCGACGGAGGGGAGAGAGCTCGACCCCCAGGATGGAGATGTTGGACGATATGAGGACAGGAATCAAGGCCAAAGCGGCGACGGCCTTGTCAATCGGGAGATGTCTCAGCCACAAGAGGCAGGCAGGCGGGGTGCTTTATACTGAGTCCCAATCCGGTCAGCACCCCCTTCGTTGCGCAACCAACAATGCCGGCACGCAGAGAAAGGATCACGGAGACTGTCTGTTCATACGAGCACGAAGCAGGCACGCCGACGGATGCCTGGGCGAGACTCGTCTCCGAGGCTGGATGAGGAGACGATTGAGAGCAGATGATGCTGTCGTCGTCGTTGTCGTCGTCAGGGCGATTCTGGTGCTCTCTGCTTTCTGCTGGCTGCTCGTTCTCGGGCGCAACTTCCGAGGCAGGGCGCGCGATGGTTGCGACCTGGATATCTCCCTCGAGCACTTTTCCTTGCAGTTGACGCTTCCGAGGAGGTTGGGAGACGCGTCCTGGGAGCGAACGGGCACAGCGGCGGAGCAGTTCTGGCTTTCGGGCAGCTCGTTGCGGGAGATGAGAATGATTTCCAGTCTCTGTGATTGCGAAACTCTGTTTGCTGCCGGTGGCGCGGCGATGACCGATCGAAGGAGCGCTGACGAGTCGCGAGAATCCGAGCACGAGCGGCGATCCCCAAAGGCGTGCTGGATTGGCGCTTGGCGATGCCGGCACGAGAGTATCGATGTATGTACGAGTACTCGTATGGCCGTGGGAAGTTGCAAGGACAGCACAGGTACGGAGTATGTGGATCAGATGCGGCTTTGCATGGATCTAATGCATTCCCGATACAGAACGACAGCGAAAGCGACAGCGACAGCGACAGCGACAGCGACAGCGGCCAGGCGTGAGCAGTGCGGGTGAAGCGTCGGGTGGGAGCTGGGGTTGATGACGAGAGACCGGAGAGAAGAGAACGAGGCTGGCGGTTTCATGATTGTCGACTCCATTGATTGATGGAAGAAGCTGGTCAGCGGGATCCCCAGCCAGAGGTTTCCGAAAGCGGCAGGTTGCTCGAGGTGCCTCCAATTTCCAGCTCGACGTGATCAAGTGCGCCTCGCCCGTTACAATTCTTGATCTATCAATCGATCCATCGATTCCATTGATCCATTCATCGGTGGTCACTGAGACCAGCAGGTAGTAGGTAGTATGCAGAAGGCGGCAACCAGAATGGATAGACAGATCAGATTCCATGGTCCCCGAGGATACGTCCATTTGTCAGGATTGATGATTGATCCATCAATCCGTGGCATTTCGTCTACAGAGAGAAGCAGTCCTCGTACTACGGAATGCATCTTCGACCAACACGATTCAAGCTCGATCCTACATACGGCATCCCTATATCGATCGCATCGTTACGGCCCACAAAGGCGACGACAAAAAGGCCGCTCGGGTGTAGTGTCTGGGCACTCGGAGGGGGTGGCAGCATCCTGGAAATACGATGGGTGTGCAGCACAGAGGATGGAAGGGCCTCCCATCATGTGTACATATTCCCATGGATGCATGTTGTACGAGCTCCAAGGGCCAGCAGAGGAGCTTCGCGGCTGTCAGTCGCTCGTTTCACCTACATACCTGTACTCGTATGCATGCATGTATGCCTGTCGGGGAGGATGCAGATGACGAAACGAACTCGTCTGGAGGACAACTCGATACGAGCACGATCTGCTCCCCTCGCGCACGGCCACTCGTGGATCTGTAGGTTGGTGCATGTCTGCTCGGGTATCCCGCAGCCCGCAGCCCGCAGCCCGTCTCGAGATGGTGCATGTCTGCCGCCGTGATCTGTGGGCTCGTGATTGCTCGTGTGAGGCAGAAAGCCAATACCTAGTACGGAGTACTTCGCATACGAGTACCAACTAATCCGACCTGTCTGAGCAAGACGTGTCAGCCTCTCGTGTATTCAGGCATCTCCCGCTCTCCAGGAAACAACATTAAACCAAGTCGTGCCTTGTCGGGGAGCTTTCCGGCGCGAACGAACGACGACCTGGACTTGGAGATTTCACAAACCATCCAAGCTGGGTCTCACATGGGCGATCGAGGACCGGGGTTCGGGTCTCAGAATCTTACATGTGTAACGCGCAGCGCCAGCGCCTTGTGCCGAATGCTATCATGGTGTCACCCATGGTGCATTCATTGCCTTTGGACTGCATGCCCTCGGTCGAGGTCGGTGAGCTGATGAGTCGCGAGCGCAAGACCAGGCACGGATAACGAATCTCTCGCCATGGGCTCTCGCGGTGCATATTGGCTCATGCTCTGTCTCAGACCTGGACCTGCGCATCAGTGTCTGGAGACGACGCCGGCACGACAAACTCTGGAAGATGGCCCCGACCTGCATGTCCTCATCGCCTCGCACTGCAGGGAGGAAGGGGGGAGTTGCGACGATGGTGAGGTCTGTGTCGCGCACCCTCGCGTGCGGTTTGCGATTTCGAATCGGGAGAGCGATCCCGATCATGGGATCTGGGCATGGACGATGCCTATCGTACGGAGTAATGGCGACTCAATTAGGAGCTCGGACCGCTGCTCGAGGAGGGATACGGGCACAAACCGTCTCCATCTCACCTCATCCATTGATGGATCAATCAAGCTTGTCGCTGGGGTTGGAATGCTATGCTCTCATGCTCGGAACGACCCGTCCACGTGTCCCCTTTGCCTCGTGAGAGTGTCTCTGTCGATACATGTACTCCGCGCCCTCGGATCGCTTCGAGAGGATGATTGTTGACGCAAGAATGCGCATGGCGCCGATCAAGATGCTGACGTCGAGCTCAAGGACTGGAGCTTGGAGGTCAGGAGTATCCTCCACTTCGAGTTCGCGGCCTTTTGTCATTTCTTTTTGCTTTCGCTCGGGCCGAAAGTGTGTTCCAGCAGCAAACGAATGTTGGGCGAGTCCGGAGAGGCCTTGAACCAGGCTTCGATGTCCGCAAGGGCCTTTGTCGAGAATCGGTGTTCCGGGAGGAGCGTTAATCCGGACGTTGCCGCGTCACCTTGTTGGTATCGCGAGAGGAAGTCGGCGACAACGTTTTCCGTGCCAGTCCGGTATTCGATCACAAAGGAGTTCTGGGAGAGCTCCTGCCACCATCGGGCGAGTCGTCCATCATGGGATTTCAAGAGGTTTGTTGAAACCATGAACTTCGCGAGGTTGCGGTAATCAGAGATAACCCGGACGGGTCCGGCGCGGGGCTGGGCGAGGAGATGCCGGAAGTTCTGGAAGGCGAAGACAATGGCCCAGAGTTCCTTGTCGTGGATGTCCCAATTGACCTCGTGGCCTTTGAACTTGTGATGGAACATCACGAGGGGGCGGATCTTACCGTCGCAGCCTTGTTGGGAGATTACCCCTCTGTAAGCCACGTCCGAGGAATCGGTCTCGAGGATCAGCGGAAGCGCCGGGTTAAAGGCGGCCAGGAAAACATCCGTCCGGACGCATTGCAGGAGGGTCCGGAAGGCCTTCTCGTGCTCAGCAGTCCATTCGAAAGGCGCGTCTTTGGCAGTCAGGGCATTAATGATGGCGCACTTGTCGGAATAGTGCGGGATGAAACCTCCATAGAAATTGAGGAGGCCCATCACTTCCCTGACTTCTCGGACGGTCTGCGGGGACCGGAGATTCTGCATTACGCGGACTTTGTCGTCGGACATCCGGATGCCTTCTCCCGCGACCACGGTGAACCCAAGAAAGGAAACCTCCTTCGCGTTCCAAACGCACTTCGAGGGCTTCAGGTGGAGATTGTTCTTCTCCAGGGCATCCAAAACCAGCCGTACGTGTTCCTCGTGTTCCTGCTCGTTTTCCGAGAAGATGATAATATCATTAAGGTAGGCGAAACAGAAGAGGTCTAAGTACGGGGCTAAGACGGTGTTGATGAAGCGCTGGAAGACGGCGGGAGCGGTGGCGAGACCCATCGGCATGACCTGGTACTCGTAGAGCCCCAGGGGAGTCTTGAAAGCCGTATACTTCTCGGAGCCGGGCGCGACGCGGATGTTGGCGAAACCGGAATGGACGTCGAACTTTGTAAGCACCTTCGCCTTTGGCAGGCGCGCCATGATCGTGCGTGTCAGGGGGATGGGGTACTCATCGAGGATGATCTTTTGGTTTAGATCTCGGTAGTCAACGACGAGACGGAGTTGTCCCTGATTTCGCGACTCGCTAGGCGGGTCACGGACGAAGAAGGCGGAGGCGGAGTGCTGCGAGTCCGATCGGCGGATGAATCCTCGGGCCATTTCCAATTCGACGAGCTGCCGGCAAACCTCCAGTTGCTCTTGGTTTATGTCGTAGAGCTTGGCGTTCTGGAGAGTTGCACCTTCTTTGACCTTGATCTCGCAATCGATTCCAGGTCGATGGGGGGGCAGGTCGTTGGCGGCGGCGTCCGAGAAGATGGTGTCGGCGTATTTCCTGAAAACCTCGGGGATGCTTTCGAGCTATCCTTCCTTGTTTCTAGTGAGCCCGCGGACTCCGGGGTCATCATCCTGGGTCGTTGCGGTCGAGACGAGGCGTACGGACTCCTTTTCCCATCGGCAGAGGGTGGCGCTGGCTTCCTGGATCGCTTGGAGGTTCACGAGACAGCAGAAGGCTTTTTCTTCGGCTAGCTGTCGGGAGGCGATTTCGGCTTCCGCGGCGCAAGACACCCCCCCAGCAGAAAAAGCCGCTGTTGGATCAGTGGACGGGGGCAGGGGAATGGGAGATTCTGGCGTTTCAGGGGCGAACGACACGGTCTTTCGGGCACGGGCATTGGCGGGAGCACGGGGAATTGAGGGTTTTCTGAACAGCTTGATGTACTGCATCGCATCCGGTATGTGTTTCTTTAGCCATGGGAGGCCGAGGATGGCGTCTTAGTTAATTCTAAGAGGGCACACGAGAAACTGTTCTTCGGCAAAGTAGTCATTGTTGAAGCGGATGGGTAAGGTCACAGCAGAGCGAATAGAAAAACCCGTTTTTCTGGTAACGCCGGCGATGGAGATGGGGGATCCCAGGGGAACGGTGACAACGTTCTTGAGGCTCGCTATAAACTTCTCGCTAACTAGATTGATCGCTGCCCCTGTATCCTTCAACAGCCTGATCCTCTTCCCCATATCCTCCTCAAGTTCCAAAGATCCTAAAGATTCAAATGAGTCAGCGATTTCGGCCGAGAACGCGGAGGGGTAAACGATTGTCTAGGAGCTTGGAGCAGCAGCGGTCTTTGGAACGGGACGGTTCGCCCTGGAGGGGGCTTGGGAAGAGGGGAAGGCAGAGGGCGGGGGTGGTGCATACATAGTATGCGGGACGGTGGTGGGTTGAGCCTTTTTGGTCTTGCTCAGGACGGGGCAAGGGGAAGGGCTAGCAGGGGACTTACAGTCTTTTCCGACACTTAGGCGCGCTGGGGGCGCCGGAGCGCGGCCCCCCTAGGCGGAACGAAAGGGGGTGACGGCCTTGAAGGTCGTTCCACGGGGGTGCTGACTGCGGGGGCGACGGCAGGCTTCGCAAACTCCTGCGGCCAGGCAAGCCTTGTTTCGGGCTTGGGCGGCAGAGTTTTCGTCCGAGGAGGCGGAGTCCTTGTGGTAAAGGCTTCCTCGGAGGGCGGCGGGGACGGTGGGGCTTGGGGAGTCGTAGGAAGATCGGAGTCCGCAAGCACGGGTGCGGAGCTCCGAGGGAGCGGCGGGGGCGGCGGCGATGGTCTTCTTGGGCGTGGGCTGGACGGGGGCGGCGCGGGCGGTCTGGGGCTGGCTGACGGGCTTCGGCATGTTGTTCCAGATTCGGATCACCAGCGACCGGAGTTCTCGCAACGGCAGGCTGTCTGGGTCGGCGTGGAGCTGGTAGACCGAGGTGCGGACGTCCGTTGGGAGGACGGCCAGGACCTGTCGGATCAGTTCTTCGTTCGAGATTGCCGGTCGGGGAGGCGTGGCGAGAGCTGCGGCTTCATTGTAGTTGAGATGGCGGTTCTCAAGTTCAATGAAGAAAGCCTGGGGCGTCATGGTGGGCGAGGGTCGGAAAGCTTGGAAGCTCTTGGCGCAGTCTCGGAGGAACTCCGGATCCAGGAATCGGTCGTCAAGCTCTTGGATGAACCGGGCGAGGGCCGTTGGCCAGTCATTTCCGTTTGCCAGGGAGTTGACGTCCCAGCGTTGTCCGACTTCCGCCAGGTTTCCCGTGAAGCGAGAGAGGATCCGGTTCAGGGCCTGGGGGACCGCTGCGGGCGCCACGTTGACCGAGTTGGTGAACCGTCGGAACGCCGATCGCCAGGACCAGTAGCTTTTGGCGTCCGTGAACTCCGGGACCTCGGTGGCCGAAAAAAGGCCGGTGGGGGTGCTCTGGGGTGCTGTGGTCTGGAGTTGGACCAACAGACGTGCCTGCGCGATCGAGTCGAGGGCATCCTGGTCTTGATCCCTTCCGAGCGCAATTGCCAGCCTTCCGGGTACCGCAGCCAAGCTTCTCACCTTTTCAAGGAGTTCCTCCCAGGACAGCTGTTCGTCTTCTCCGAGGGCGACAGCGAGGTCTGCGTGGGCCTGGGTCGCTATCCCGGTCATCGAGGAGGCCTTTGAGAACCTTCGGACTTGCCTTTTTGCCCATTCCAATGTTTCCCCTAGGTTGGCGTTCGTCGGGGGTGTTCCTCCGATGAGGTCCGCCACTCCCTGTCGGAATTCTTCGACTTTGGTGGCGATTGTGTTGGCTAGGGTCGTCGAATTCATCGGCATTGGTCTTTCCGAGGGCGTGATGAGGTTGGCAATGGGGGCTAAGTCATTCGTCTGCCGGAAGGTTCTCAAGAGGTTTTCGAAGGTTACCGGATCCACGGTGTTTCCTCCGGTGAGAGCTTTCGAGGCCTTTTCCCATCCGAGGATCTGGTCGGCCGTCAGGGCGAGTTTGTTCGTGACGTCGTCCTCCCGAGCGGCTGCCGCGTCGTAGTCCTTTTGGGCCTTGTCTCTCTCCTGGTCCATCAGGGCAAGGGCGGCACGAGTGTTGGCTTCTTCTCGGACCAACATTAGGACATAGGTTGCCCAGTTGTTGGTGTTTTCGTTCTGGAAGAGCTTGGTCTCGTTTTCCAGGATTCGTTCCGCGTACCTTCCGACCGTTTCGTCTTCCTTCATCTTTTCGAGGATGTCGTTTTGGGTGAAGGTCTGTCGGAGGTTGTCGCGGAGAGCAGTCTTTCCGGCCGGGGTCTGGATGTCGGAAGTTCTTCCTGCGCGGTAGTCGAGGGCCTTTTGGAGGTTGCTTCCGTAAAGTCCGGCGAGCGAGAGGCAGGCGATTGTGAAGTTCCCGAAGAGCTTTCCGAGATCTAAGAATGTCTAGTCATTGGGTCCGAGGGGGGCGTCGGGGTTAACTGCGGAGACGGCGAGGGACTGGCAGAATTCGAGGAAGAGGCCGAAGATGGAGAGGGCGACGAAGAGCTGGAAGAAGCCGGCAAGGGATTCGGGGAGCGGGACCGAGCGGCGGCCGAGTTGGCCGTGGGCGGGGAAGGAGGCGAGGGGCGAGGCGTCGGAGTGGAAGCTTCCAGCGTGGAAGAACGTTCCCCAGGGGTACTCGGTGTGCAGGCGAGGGGCGCAGTGGTATTGTCCGCCGCGGAATCGGCTTCGACCACGCCCCTCCTTCACGCCCCGCCCCTGTCTCACCGCCCTTTGGGACAGGCGCCTAACAAATAAATAAATCAATCAAAAAAAAACATTGAAATCAATCAATTGCATTGACGGTCCATCCATTCTCCAAGCTACCCTAAAGCGACCGCCTGGGACGTGCCGTCGCGCCGCCTGAACCCGCTGCAGACCCGAGCGACCAAGCCCTGAGCCCACTGAAACATGAACAGGCTCTTGAAGCCTGAGCCTGAACCTCTGGTTTTCTGATTCATCAATGGATCGATTGATCAACAATGTCGGTCGTCTTCGCAGTCCCAACGCGGATAGCCGCAGCCTCATGTCAGATGATTGAAACAAAATTACCAAGTCAAGAAAGTACCGTCACCTGTCGCACCGATTCAAGATCCAGAGTCCGCCATGCCCCAACAGCTCGAGACGCCCGCATCTTGTACGGAGTACGGAGTATGGATCAATGGATCGATGCTCTCATCCTCGCACATGCGGCAATGCGCGTCATCTCCCCCATCCAAAGCACGGGCCCGACCGGATTATCCCCTGCGCCGAACCGCTTGCGCAACCGTCCAATGGGAGAGTCGATGAGGGCTAAGCGAGAGACAAGAGGGAAGGGGAAAAAAAAGGAAAGAGCATGAAAGGTCCATCCCTGCGCTGCGCTTTCCCCAACGGCAGAATCCCGCCAAAAATCCAGGCGGCCCAATGACCGCGCGAGCCTCGGACCCAGAAAGAACTTGCCTGTCCCGCTTCAAAGAGGCCAGACGACAAGACGACCTCTTCGAGCTTTTCCCCCGGGCCGCCAGCATCTCGAGCCTGGGAGATCAGCCTCTCTCGTCAACCAACCTTGGTCTTCCCTTGATCGATCGCTGGAGGGGATACGATCACAAGTTCACAAGCTCCGTCCGCCGGCAAAAGGGAATGCAGATCCGATAGACGAGATCGCCTATCCCACTTCCCTCGGCCGTCACAATGGCTCCTCAGGCTGACGAGTCGTTGCTCGCCCGGCACTACATCGACTACATCTACGTCCCCGCGGGCCTCCTTGTCGTCGGCACCTTCATTGTCCAGCGGGCCTTCACCCCCTACGCCGCTGCGTTGGCCGTCGTCCTCGGCGTCTACAACTACTTCAGCTTCCGTACGTTTCTCTTCCAAAGGTCCCGCAGGTTGTTGTGTGTGCGTCTCTGCGATTTTCGGCTCACACGCAGGTCTTGCAAACCCACCAGAGATCAAGAAGATCCTGAAGCCAGACGTCTTCCAGGACTTTGCCCTTGAGGAGAAGACCATCGTCTCCCACAATGTCGCCATGTACGTTCCCCCCCCCCCGGCGATCATCATCTCTAGCTCCCCAATCGATCATGATACTGACATGGCCCCGTTCGTCGCGACTACCAGCTACCGATTCAAGCTCCCCTCCAACAGGACCGTCCTAGGTCTCCCTATCGGCCAGCACATCTCCATCGGCGCGTACCTGCCCCAGCCCGACGGCTCCAGCAAAGAGGTCGTCCGCTCCTACACCCCCATCTCCGGCGACCACCAGCCCGGCTTCTTCGACCTCCTCATCAAGTCCTACCCCCAGGGCAACATCTCCAAGTACATGGCCTCCCTCCAGGTCGGCCAGACCATCCGCGTCCGTGGCCCCAAGGGCGCCTTCGTCTACCAGCCCAACATGGTCCGCCACTTCGGCATGATCGCCGGCGGCACCGGCATCACCCCGATGCTCCAGATCATCCGCGCCATCGTCCGCGGCCGCGAGGCCGGCGACAAGACCGAGGTCGACCTCATCTTCGCCAACGTCACCCAGCAGGACATCCTGCTCAAGGAAGACCTCGACGCCCTCATCAAGCAGGACAAGGACATTCGCATCCACTACGTTCTCGACAAGCCTCCCGAGGGCTGGACCGGCGGTGTTGGCTACGTCACCAGCGAAATGATTGCCGTACGTTTTCTTAGTCCCCCCCTTTTTTTTTTCCATCTCAATTCGACTTTCTTCATGTCACTGACCCATTCCGCAGAAATGGCTCCCTGCTCCCGCCGCCGACGTCAAGATCCTTCTCTGTGGTCCTCCTCCCATGGTCAGCGGTCTCAAGAAGGCGACCGAGAGCCTCGGCTTCAACAAGGCCCGCCCCGTCAGCAAGCTCGAGGACCAAGTCTTTGCCTTCTAAGGGTCTCGAACCCTTCTCCGTTTAAAATAAACAACTCAAACAAACAGGGCAGAAGAAGAGGGGAAAAGAAAAACAGAAAAGCGCCGGGCTTTTTGATTATCAGAACTAAAATATAAATGCATGGTTTAATCTTGTTTTGGGTCACTTGGGTCATATACAGGTAAACGCCGGAAGGATTTGTTCGGCGGGTTGAGTTGTGTAGTAACGAGGATGAGCATTTTCGCCAACCACCAATCAACCGAGTGGGTGTCGCTTTGCATTGTCGAGAGACATAATAGAGACACTTTAAGGCACGCATCCGATTCACACGAGACTCTGTTCTTCAATGGAAATTAGACGCTGTTGCTCTTTTTTTTTTGCTTGCCTCCATATATCTGTAAGTGTGCGGGACTACTGGTACGAGTATCAACCTGGCTCTACTGAAGTCAAAGCTGGATTTCCTCAAATTGCCATTTCTCCTCATCCCTCAACTGGACTTGTCGCCCTCGTCCCCGGATTTGGCTTTACTGGCGGCAGGCTCCGCGGCGTCGGCGGCATCCTCGTCATCGTCGCTCTCCTCCACGACGCGCCCCCTCCGTGCGCGCTTGTGCTGCACGCGTGGGGCGTCCTCGTCCTCGTCCTCGTCCTCGCCGCCGCCGCCGCCGCCGGGGGTGTTGCCCGCCCGATCCTCCCGGTCCTCGTCGACGTCCATCTTCTCGCCCGCGTCGAGCTCCTCGTCGAGCTCCGAGAGCGGCGTCTCGGCCTTTTCGAGGTTCCTCTCGGCCCGCTCCAGGGCGTCGTCGTCGTCCTCGTCGTCGTGCTCGTTGAGCCGCTCGTCGTCGCTCTCGACGACAATCTCGGCCGACTTGAACTTGGCGTTCTCCTTCTTGGTTAGCCGCCTCTTCTTCTTGGTGTGCGCTTCGGCGGCGGCGGCCTCGTCCTCCGAGTCCGCGTCGTGGTCGGCCTTCTTCTTCTTGGCGGATCGCCGGGGCTTTGCCTCGCGCTCTCCCTGCGAGGCCCGCGGCGCCGCCTTCCTCTTCCGCTTGATCTTCTCGCCCGTCTCCGAGTCCGTCGTCAGCTCCGCCTCCGCGCGGGCCCGCTCCTCCTCCGCACGCTGCTCGGCGAGCAGCCGGTCGCGCGCGGCGATGGCCTCGCGCTCCTTGCGGATCTTGTCCTGCCTCTCCTTCTCCTTCTCCAGGATCGCCTGCCGTTCGGCCTCGCGCCGCTTCAGCTCGGCCTCCCGCTGCTCCTTGGCCGCCAGGATCTTCTCCTTGTTCTTCTCCTCCCACTCCCTCTGCTTGCCGAGCGCCCTCTCGAGCTGCTTGCGGAGCGTATTGCGCGCCATGTTGGCGCGCTGCTCCACGTCGTGCTTGGGGTAGGGGGTCTGCGGGTGCGCGGCGATCGCGTCGAGGGACTCGATGGCGGCCTCGAGGCCCTCAGCAGCCTTTTCCAGCTGCTCCACCGTGCGGCCGTTCTCGGGGAGCGCCTGGATCGTCGTGACAAGCTGAATTTGGACGAAAGCGACGTTGAACTGATAATGCACTTGGTCGGGTGCGACCTCCAGAGCCTGGCGGTTTCATTTAGTTGATGCAGCATGGAAAATCAGGGAGGGGAGCCCAGTCTCTTTCTTACCTTTTTGGCACACTCGAGCGCCTTGTTGTACGAGTCCACATCACGGTCGGCTCGTCCTCGGTTCAGCCACGTCCGGCCGAGGCACGCGAGGATTGACGGGTCGTTCGCCTTGCCTTCCTTGGAAAGCGCAATCTCGTAGTGCTCGATCGCCTTGGAGAACTGCTTCAGCTCGGCGTAGATATGGCCGAGGTTGACGTAGATGTGCGCCTCCTTGACGGTGTCGCGGACCTTGTTGAAGATGGCGAGGGCGGACTTGAAGTCCTTCCTGTCCTCGACCAGGGCGATGGCGACGCCCTGGGCTGCGTACGCATTCTTGGGGTCGAGCGAGAGGGCCTTCTCGAAAAATTCGACTGCCTTGGAGTACGTGGCACTGCGCTTCTGCTTATCCGATTCCGACTCGCGCCTCATCTCTCTCGCCTGGAAAAGATACAGGTTTCCCATCCCGACCAACGCATACCTGTCGTGCTTGTCATGGTGCTGCAGGGTGTGCTTGTAGTGCCGAAATTCGGGGTCCTCTGTGATATTGGCCGGGCGTTTCCTGGAATGGACCTTGCCGAGATACCAGCCGTAGAGCGCTCGCACCTCGAGATCCCGGGGGTTGTCCTGGTACAGCTTCGCGACTGCGTCGGGGCCTTCTTTGTTGGGGTTTTTCCTCAGCTTGATGTAGGCAAGTCTCGTGCGCGCATCTGCATAGTCGTCGTGTCGGTCGAGCAGGCCGGTGTAGACCTCAATGGCCTTATCCAGCAGGCCCCGGGCCTCGTAGCTCCTGCCGAGGTTGAAACTGATAGTTGTCACCAAGGCATCTGTATCGATGGACGGGTCCTTTTCCCCAGTCTTCATGCAAGCCCCCAGTGCCACCTCGAACATGTCGCTGGCGAGCTCATACTTCTCCGACTGGTAGTGGAAACAGCCAATGTTGTTCAGGAGCTGGGGAGGGAGCAACTTTCGCAGGGCGACCTGGCGCTCTGCATCGGTTTCCGCACTAGCAGGATAGTCTGAGGCGGGGATCTGGCCGACCTCGAGCTGCTCAACCTGCTGCAAACACTGGAGGGCCTTCTCGGGGCTGTCTGACTCGTATAATCGCGCAAGGTTGAGCAAGACGGAGGCATCCGGCGCAAGCGTCTTCTTGGGGTCCTTCCAGGCGGTCCTCACACCCTCGAGGAGGGCAACGGCCTTTTTCATCTCGGCCGTCTTGTCCTCTTTGATGTCGCTGGTCTGGCTTGCAAAAACCTCCTCGGCGTAGATCGTGCCCAAAAGGATCATCGCCTCCTGGCTCTTCGACTGCTGGATCATCTTCTCCAACCGGAGCTTGGCCTCGCCGAGGTCATTCTTCATCACCGACAATTGCGCGACACCGAACTTGGCGGGGAGATAGCCGGTCTCGGTTCCGCCGCGGGCATCGTCTGCGCGGCGATAGAAGTCCGTAGCCTTTTCCATGTCCCCCTGATAATGTGCCTTCCTCGCCAGTAGATACCAGCCATCGCTGGCAACGGCATTGACATCGGTATAGTGGATGGCCTTGTGTGCCAATTTGTCCACGTTGTCCCATTGTTTCCGCGACAAGAAGTAATTGGCGAATGTGGAGCAGGTGATGGGGACCTCTTTCCCGAGCTTGAATGATCTCTGTGTGTACTCGACCATTGCTTTTTTGTAGAGGCTGAGGAACTCCTCGCTGTTGACGGGGACGTGACCGCTCGAGTCGAGGTAGTAGAGTCCCAGAAGGATGTTGGCGACCTTGGACTCGGGGTTGATCTCCAAGGATCTCTCCCACGCTACCTTGGCATCGTCCTTGAAACCGAGCTGCCAGAAGCAACAGCCGATTCCGATCCGAGGGTCCGGGTCCACCAGATCAGGCATCTTCTGCAAGACGTCTTGGTACGCAGTCAGCGCCTCGGGGAACTTGTGGAGGGAGAAGAGCGCCCGCGCCTTTCCCATCAACGCCAGCATGTTCTTGCCCTGGGAGACTCGCAGCGCATCGTCGAAAGACTTGGCCGCCGTCTTCAGAAGCTCGTTCTTGCTTGATCCCGCGCCTGCCGCTGTCTTTGAAGGAGCCTGCAACGAGGCCCTCAAAAGGAGCAGAACGCCCCGGGCGAGGAAGATGGGCGGGTAGGACGGGTTGAGCCGAGCCGCGTCGTTGAGGGAGGACGTTGCCAGCTGCAAGTAGTATTCTTTCGTTTTGGCCTCGGAAACGCGGACCCCATCGGGGACGATGCGCGGCGCCTCTCGACTCTTGAAGAGGTACATCCAGCACAGGCAGCAGATCATGCTGACCTTGTCGCGCGGGTTGCTGCTCTGCACTGCGCTGCCGCCCCTGATGAGCATCTCGATGGCATGGTCGATCTTTCGCTGCTTCGCATAAGCCAGCGCAACCGTCATCCAGTACGTCTTCGCCGCATGCTCGTTTTCGAAGAGGGTGCACAACTCGGTGGGGTCGTCGACAAGGATCTCGAGGTCGATCTCGACGGCTTCGTCTTCCTGGTCGCCTTGCACGGGGATATCGATTGCCGATGGGATGTCTGAGAACCTGGCACTTCCCGGCTTCGTCTTGGCATGCCCATTTGTCGCCTCGTCGGCTGTGCCGTTCTTGGAAGCCATGACGAAGGTCTGGGCCGAGGACGCAAGGGATCGAGGTGACGCAGGCTATGTAGATGACTTGCCCAGGAGGCGATTCGCAAGGACGCGTCGGCCTGGGAGGTCCCGCCCGGGGGGGGGGGGGGGTTTGAGGGGAGGAAGAGTTCGTGTGCCGCGACGGGGACTCGTCAGCTTTTTATCGTCGAGCGCCAATTGAGAGCATGACAGAATGCAGCCGGGTCGGATTGGGGTATTCGGCGGGCGGAGAGCGAAAATTTCGGGCGTCGAGGGAGTGAATCGTACACCGCGGAGTGTCGAGATGATGGAGTTGAGCTTGGGAATTTCGCTGCGATCTTGCCATTGAAGGGTGGCCCGTGCGTGCGTTGACGTCGAATGGCCAGTGGCCCAGGCCAAATCGTCGAATTGATCTCTCAGTGGAGCGTCGCAGTGTCAGCCTGATGCATCATGGACCTGCATGGACAGGCGGACTTTGGCGTGAATGGAAAATTCTCACGCAATGGATGGATTTCATCGTCTCCTTCACGAGGAATGGAAATGGACTTTTTCTAAAGCTTCAAATCTCATGGATCAATGCGACGCTCGAAATCTTTCTAGCATTTGATGACATAAGCCGAGCCTTGCCTTCCTCCTGAATCCTGACACTATCAATTTTTTTCACGTCAACGCAGAGCAAAGACGCTTTGTTTGCCGCGATCCGACGCTCAAAAAAGTAACCGAGGTTCTTCCGAGCAATGAGCTGCTTAGTAACCCGCGATGTTCCTCGATGCGAGCCCCTGAATGCCTTCGAGCCTTTACTGCCTTAGTATGCCAGGAGGCTCAGGAATTGGTCTTCATCCCTTTTTTTTTTGGCAATGGGATGATTGAAGAATCTTGAGATTTGATGAATGTATTGATTGGAACAAGCCTCAATATCTCTTAATTTCTTGCATGAATTCTCGCCCGTGGAAAAGGGATCAAGAGATTCGTCCATCGTGGAGCAGTGACTCATTGCCGGTACTCGCCATCATTGTATGAATAGTATTGGAATATAATTTGCTAGAAACAGATGATTATCCTATTTAGATGGCAATCTGAGCTATTTGGGCATTCATGTCTTGTTGCCGTCTTCCTGGATAATTTGCACACGAGACCACGAGCCGCTGCGAAAAGGCTAGGCTTAAGACTGTCACAGCCAGCCGCTTGATCGGCCAGCAGAATCCAACCACAACAATGCACAGCGTACCTAACTATTCGAGTTTTAAGAAGCACACGAATCGAGGCCAGCTTGAGTTAAAGCTCACTTGAGCTTCTTGACCCTTTCCGATCCCCAATGGATTCTTCGGCATTCTCTTTGTGGATGTTGGGCGACGAGCCCGCGGCCCGCTGCTGACGACGTGCTTCTTGCAGACTTCGATCGCGTCCCACCAAGCGAAAGAGAATTCTGTCGATGCAACACCTATCAGCAAAAAAAGATTAAGCAGTGCCGAGGATCATTGTAGGGTCCCGGCCAGAGATGGCACGACATGATATTGGCAGGGCAGGAGAAGGACTTCTTCGGAGACGTCTCGCCTGTCTCGGATGGCACTGCCTCACGCGAGCCGAGCAATTCGGCGTCGTCTTCTCGACAGTCGTCGTCTTCATCATCATGTCGATCGCATACATGTATTTCCTCGGGCACATGAAGATCGCTCGCAAGAATCGCACAAATGCTCGGCCACCAAGCAGCAGTCAAGTTGGCGGCCTCCCGATTCAAAGTCAATCGGGGGCAGTCGTCCCGATTGCCCACGCCCCGCAGCATCCAGCATTTCCTCACGGCTTCGCGTTCCACCCGTCAGGGTACTATCATGGAGGTTTCCCTGCTCAAGTCTGTCAGCCGCCGATAGCGATGAATCCTTACCCGCAGCTGCCCCCTCCTCTCCTCCCGCAAACAGCTGCCTATCCACAACAGTTTCCATACTACTATGGGCCGGAAATTCCTCCAGTAACGGTAAGGTCGGGTATGCAAAACATGCAGCCTCCTAGGAACTCATCGCCGCCGCCGCCGCCGCCACCCCCAGCAGCCAATGCCGAAGGCCCTCACGAATCGTGGCGACAGCGGCTACACCGAATCCTTCGAATGCCCATGGGCAGAGCTTCCACTATTGCGACCGCTTCCTTCTCGAGATTCTCCTCTTGGAGCAACTCATTGTCCGATAGGGAAGGGTTGGATGAGCCCGAGTCAAGAGAGCGGCTGAGGGATCGAGCAGATGCCCAACGAGGCAGAGGGCAAAGCAGAAGGGGAGATGGCCCATTGCAGGATCGCCGTACACAAGCGACCAGAGGGCGATCGCCAGCCTTTCCGTCAGCACGTCGGAGCGACGAGGTGCAGTCCGTCCGGAGTGACGCTGCAACAGTTCGCAGCGACGACTTCCACATGGTGAATCGGCCGCCCCCGACGGGCCCCCGTCAGGGGCATGCAGCGGATCAAGCGGGGAGCCATATATCGCCTAAGACCAATCCCAATGCTCCTGGAATTGTACCAGGTGGCAACATCGGTCCAGCTCCCAGCGAAAGCTTTTCCATTCCGTCCGTCTCGTCGGTCCAAGAAGCGGGCGACCCAATCCAGGGGAGCGATCGGGAGAATCAGGAGACTCAACGAAGCCGCAGAGATGGATTAGAGGGAGGCCCTTCAAGATCGCCAAGAAGAGCACCAAGAAGCGTTCCTTTGTGGGGGTAAGTCCAAGCTCCATCAATAGGTTCAAGATTTGCTCTGACAGATATCAGGGAGTCTGCGTCACCTAGGCAGGTAGAGAGAAATAGCCGGCCTCACTTGTCAGCGCCATCAACCCCGATAGTGAACGCTCTGGGCAACAGCTGGGGAGGGCAAACATTTCTATCGCAAGCCGACGAGGCCAATCGATTAACAAGACAAGCGGCGAATCTCGACAGGGAGGCTGCGCGGGAGGCTGCGCGACGGCAGTGGGAAAGAGAGTACGTGCCTTTGTGAGACATAATGGAGTGGAAGTGCTTGCTGACGCGCTACCTGGGCCGGGAAGCAGACATCAAAGCTTCACGGAGAGGGTGGGAATGAGCGACGACGACGGTCCCCTGACACCCCGACCTATCCATTAAAGAAGGCCCGCTGCTTGGAGCTTCGGTAGGGAGACGGCAGATGGAGCGGCTGGAAGGTCAACGCAGCGACATTCATGGATGGCTTGGAGGATGGATGTGTTCAATGTGAGGACTTATTTCCTGACACCCCGTGGATCGCTCGACGCTGAATGTAACCTCGCACAAACCTCAATGTATCTACAGCCAAGGCACGAGATTCTTGAAGCTTGAAGTTGAATCTGATGCTGCAGTTGAAGTTGTAGATGAAGATGTCTCGGTGATTACATAATGCGGAGTATTACATAATCGTTGGCGGCGAGCTTGAGTGGCAGCGACTCCGTCGACGCAGTGACGCAGGTGGCCTGTGCTAGAGCATCCGCCGTCATGCGTCGCTCAGCGAGTCTTCTCTACCTTCCTGGATGGTGCATCACAGCAGTGCCTCTATGTACTGGAGACCCCGCCGGCTCGAGCACGGGGCACATGCAGCAGACGAGTCGCAAGCTCAAAAGGCGCCTTTCCCTTTGCGGCCAGCAATGCGCCTCTCGTGCCTCATTCTCTCTGAGGTCTCTCTCTCTCTTTCCCACTCTTCCCTCCCACTCTTCCCCACCGCAGTGACCAAACCAACCTGGGAGAGGCTCATTGATCGCTTTCGAACCGCAACTCACCAAGAGGCAGAGCCTGGATCCATCCATTTCATGCCACTTCCTGTCTAGAGGTAGTACTCCGTACTACGAGGTACTTGTACGAATACTCCTTCTGTCGAGAAGAGCTGCGCGAGTACTACTACGGAGTACTAGTACATACGACCTGTATCCAGCTTGAGCATCAACCACCTGCCCACCGCCCGCCAACAAGCAACTCGCCCTCCTTCCTCGAGCTCGGTTTGCCTGCAGAGCAAGATCTTATCTTCATGATATTGGTCGTCCATCCCGTCTTAGACTGCGAAACAACCCCCCGACTGATCTGCGCGGAGAATGGCGAGAGACCTCCCGCTGGCTTACGTACCGTGACAGCGCCCGCCGACTTCGCCCCGCGCTACCTACATATCCTGCCGCATACAGCTTGAGGACCTTCAAAAGCATCACCAGCTCTTACAGCAGCTCGCGCAGCTTGTCGTCGTCGTCGTCGTCGTCGTCGTCGTCGTCGCCTCAAGGCTCGAAAGATTCGCCTCGCGTGTGACCGAGCCGCCTTGTCCCGAATCGACGACTGAGCGTCCTCCCTTCGCCTCACATACCAATCAAGAGCTTCACGCAAAGACGCAGGTCGACTCGAGACTCACCTCCCGCATCCCGTCCCACTTTCGCCGCGAAGTCGTCGTCATCATGTGGAACGACGAGGATAACAATCCGTACGGCACCAGCTTCGACCGCCGCGATTCGCAGACATCGTCGTCGGCGAATCCAACCTCCCCAATCTCTCGAGAATGTAAGTTCTCATTGGCGCTGTGCCAAACTCCCCGACCAGGCTGCGCAACTCTGGCCCCGCCGCCGCGTGGCAGCGAGCGTTTGGCACCGGTAGACTTGGATCGTGTGCTGATCTCACATCGTCGGCCCGGCAGATGGAATCTTCGAGCCACCGCAGACCCCCTCGAGCGGCAGCGACGATGGCCATCTTGCGCACCCTTACTTCGACCACGACGCCGGAAACACGGACGACGAAGCGATCGTGAAAGACGATTCGCCACCACGGCGGAAGCCGGGCGGCTACGATAGCCGCATCGAACAGATCCTCTACGAAAATCCCGATATGCCCATCATGATCACGGATGCTGGCAAAAGCATGGAGAGTGGTGGCAGATACATCGTGTACACGATCCGGACTGGGGTACGTTGCCGCGATCAGCCCCGGCAAGGGAGAGAGACACCTCTGACGCACGAGAACAGGACCTCGAGGTTCGACGCCGCTACTCCGAGTTCGCATCCCTGAGAGACGCCCTCACCCGTCTTCATCCCACGCTCGTCATTCCTCCCATCCCAGAAAAGCACACAATGGCAGACTATGCCGCCAATCCGACAAGTGCCAAGCAGGATCAACAAATCATCGATCTGAGGAAACGGATGCTCACAGTCTTCCTGAACCGTTGTCGCCGCATGGATGATGTGAGAACAGATGGTGTGTGGTGGAGATTTCTCGACCCCAACTCCAGCTGGGTAAGCAGGCCCTCCTTGTTTGAAATCGAAAGATGCACGGGGCAAGAATGAGTTCCCGAAAACCGGCTGACAATCTACAAGAGCGAGGTTCTTCATTCTCATCCCATTGCCTCGATCCCCAAGTCAGTCCTCAAGGCTCCGCCTCTAGATACCGCGAACCCGACCCCAGCACACAATTTCCTGCCGATTCCCTCGAGCTCAGCAAAGCTCAAGGCCACAGCAGGCCCAGCCCAGGACGTTAACACGACCACCATACAAGGCGCAGCCAGTGCCATCGGGCACTCAAATCCGGATGCGTCCAATGAACAGGAGCTCGACTCGTACTTCATCGCATACGAAGCGTCCATTAAGGAACTGGAACAGCTTCTGACCGGCCCCATGGAGAAAGTCAACCGGAGAACCCTCAACCACCTGTCGTCCTTGGCCACGGATCTTTGCGAACTCGGCTCGCGATACAATGCATTTGCGCTCTCGGAGCAGGCGCCTTCTCTGGGGCCGGCCATTGAGAGAATAGGTCAAGCCGCGGACCTGTCATACATTGCCACGGAGGAGCTCTCCGGGTCCCTGGGCGCTAGTTTCGCCGAGCCCATGAGGGAGAACGCGCAGTTCGCCGGCGTCGTGAGAAATGTGCTACGATACAGAGTCCTGAAGCGTGTGCAGCAAGACCTCACCACAGAGGAACTTGCCAAGAAGAGAGCGCTCCTCGACCAGCTCGAGCGAAGCGAGGCAGAAGCAAGGCGCATCGAGCAGTATCTATCTAACAGCCAGCAGATCTCCCCGCCGCATCGGCGGTCGGCGAGCGCACGGGAGTCTCCGACCCAGCTCCGCAGAGACGGGGGCCAAGACGACACGGAATCCATCGACTCGGACTTTCCTCCCTCACACGGCGACTTCCCATCGGTGGCCCCCTCAGCAAGCCAAGGTCTGCCAGAAAGGAGCAGCACCAGCGGCCATAGGAAGATGCCCAGCACCAACTCCATCACCAACAAAATCTTTGGGCCCCTCCGCCATGCAGTCCAGGGAGTCGTCGACGTCGACCCGGAGCGAACCCGTCGAGATACGATCGGAAAGACGCGAGAGTCGATCGGACAGCTGGAGCAGGCCCAGATAGCATCCGAGCGGGACGTGAAGGACGCCAGCGCGAGCGTCCTCAAAGACCTGAAGCGGTTTCAAAAGGACAAGGAAGACGATCTACGACGATACATGGTAAGCAGCTGGCCCACAGTTCCAATTCTACGACTACCCAGGCAGGCGATTGATTCGAATAATAATCTGGTTCTCTGCTGACGAGATGCACCGCAGTTGGCGTACGCGAAAAGCCAGATTGAGTGGGCAAGGAAGAGCAAGCAGCAGTGGGAAGAGGCCAGGGCCGAGGTTGACAAGATAGACGAGAGCTGATCTGTTGTGATTGATGGAACGGTAGTTGACGAAACGGTCAACCGGGTCGGATCGCCGTGGCTGAGCAGTATCACGCAAGAGCCTTCCATCTGCTCTTTTCTCCAGGTCCTTAATCATCCTGCTCCATGTACTAAATACCAGACAAAATCTTTCTGTTCCGTGGGCGTTGGAGTCCAAACTATACCTGTGCCAATACTCCATACAAGAGCTAAGTTGGTAATGTACGAAGGTTCGACTGCGGTGACATTCTCAGGTTCGTTGGCCTGGCCATGAGCATTTCTGATTGGCCCGGCACGTGCATGAAGCCATTCCCAGTACGATGGGCCTGTGTCTCTCTTATCGATAACATGAAGATGCGCGCGTGCGCTTCAAGGGCGACATTTGAGGCGCCCCGGAGCCGGGCCGGTCCTCCCCAAGTCCAACCTCAAACCAAGCCCGGCTCGACGAAAGGCCCAAGCCGTCGACCATCGAAACACCACCCCTTGCCCCCGAGAGTCCGACGCACGCTTTCGTTCCATCCCCTTCCCCTCTCATTCACAGTCTGTTCCTCTTGATCATGTGTCGTGGCCACCAAAGAATTGACGCCCCAGCGATTCTTCCGACCGCTATCCGCAGAGAAGACGACGTGGTCGAGACCCGCGCTTGAGAGAGAGCCGGACGCAGGCCTGGGCGCCCCAACTGCGGGAGAGAGTCAATCGTCGCCGCCGGCAACCTAGGGGCACGCAGAATCATCATGGACGGCCAACAGGATGGGCCGATCAGCTCGATCGAGGAGCCCGGCATCCGCGCCGAGGGCCAGCTCCTCTTCACGATGCGCAAGGAGGTGGCCGAGCTGTTGGGCAGGACGCAGACCAGCTTCCCCGGCGCGCAGCCCGTGAGCTTTGCGCGGCAGCACCTTGAGGAGATGACGAAGCAGGAGTACGATGGCTCATTTTTTTTTCTTTCTTTGTTTTCGCTTTCTGTTGAATCATCGGCTTGGCTGACCTTTGGCATCGTGCCCCCAGCTACTACGTCTGCGAAAAGTCGGACGGGATCAGGTACCTGCTCTACTCGACCGAGGACGAGAGCAAGCGGGAAGCGCACTACCTGATCGACCGCAAGAACGACTACTGGTACATCAACAACAACTGCCTGCACTTCCCGCTCGAGAACGACGTCAAGGCGTTCCACACGGACACGCTCATCGACGGGGAGCTCGTGTGGGACGGCCTGCCGAACGGCAAGAAGGAGCCGCGGTTCCTCGTCTTCGACTGCCTCGTCATGGACGGCAACAAGCTCATGGACCGCACGCTCGACAAGCGGCTCGCGTACTTCAAGGAGCGGCTGTACACGCCCTACCAGCGCCTCTTCCGCGAGTACCCGGACGAGCGCGCGTACCAGCCCTTCTTCGTCGAGATGAAGCCCTTCCAGCTCGGCTACGGCATCGAGATGATGTTCAAGCAGGTCCTCCCCAGCCTCAAGCACGGCAACGACGGCCTCATCTTCACGTGTCGCAACACCCCCTACAAGCACGGCACCGACCCCCACATCCTCAAGTGGAAGCCCCCGGAGGAGAACACCATCGACCTCCGCATGCGCCTGCAGTTCCCCACCGTCGAGCCCGACGAGCTCGAGCGCGCCGACGGCGTCACGGAGCCCTTCGTCGACTACGACAGCGTGCCCAAGGCAACCCTCCACGTCTACCGCGGCGACGCCGGGCCCGACCGCTACGAGTACTTCGCCGAACTCACCCTCACAGAGGACGAGTGGGAGACGATGAAGGGCCTCGGAGACCCGCTAAACGACCGCATCGTCGAGTGCAACGTCGACGACCACGGGTGCTGGCGCCTCCTGCGCTTCAGGGACGACAAGGCAGAGGCCAACCACAAGAGCACCGTCGAGAGCGTCAAGGTGAGCATCAACGACCGCGTCTCCGAGAAGGATCTCTACGCCGCGGCCGGCAAGATCAGGGACATGTGGAAGGTGCGTCAGGCTCAAGAGAGCAAGCGGAGGCCCTAGAGGCCCTGTCGGATGAGGGCATACAAAAGGGGCACATCACAAGGATGGTTTTCCCACTGCTTCCCCCGGGGCTGTATTTCGTCGCACAGCCGTTGTCTGCTACAGAGAATTCATTCTAAAAAAAATCTGTTCACAATTTGGATACGCAATGTTTTCATTCCTGGTGTATTATTTCCTGGTAGCTAGACAATAGCCTCGAGGGCATCGTGATATGGAACGCGTCTCAAAATTTCCATCCAGTTTCATATCTCTCTCTCTCGATTTCTCTCTCTCTCATCTCTCTCAAGAACAAGAACTAGTGCAGTGTGAAAAGGGGGGAAGGGGGCATTGGTGTGGGCAAAGATGCAACAAAGACAAAAGGGGGATGCATGCAGGGAGAGAGAGAGAGAGAGAGAGAGATGAGCAAAAGCAACATCAACATGACCGCCGAAATGAGTCGTGGACCTATATGTCCTGCGAACGATGCGAAAAGACGTCTTGAAAATCACGAGCTTTGAGGATCATCCCGTGGTTCCGCTTGGTCGCTAATTCCCTCAGTGAAGTGGAAGAAGCAGACAGGGGGGAAAGGGGGTCAGAGCCATCAAAGTGTTCAAGTCGTAGATGGGAGAAGAAGGAAAAGGCCTTCATGACAGAAGCTATCAAAGCACGCTCTTGTTGATTTAAAGTGCGAACATGATGGCCGCGACGATGATCATGAAGCAGCCAAGCTGGCCAGGGCGCGAAGTCATCTCTGACTGCTTCGTGCCGGCGGAAATGACGACCACGGCCGGGGTGGTCGGCGTCCCCGTGCTGCTCGCTGTGCCGGACGCTCCAGTCTCGACGGTCCTGTTCCCAGCAGGGTAGGAGTAGGAGTGCGAGTGCGAGTACGAGTGTGAGACGACAACCGGGGTCGTCCAGACCGTGGTGGTCAGGGTAAGGGGGTCGGCGTTTGTGGTGGTGAGGACCTCGGTGACGGTCGTGTCGACGGACGAGTCCGAGGGGGAGGGGTAGGAGGTGACTGTGACGACGACGGGGGGAGGATGGACCGTGGTGATGGTGGTCTTGACGGTGGAGAACTCAGTGACGGTGACGAGGGAAGGTTCGGGTACGGTCCAGAGATCGGTCATAACGATGGTTGTGGAGATTTGGCCGTTGGGGTACGTGATCAGGGCCGTCTTGGTCCGCAGGTCCGTCACGGTGGACGGGTTGCCGGAGACGGTCGCGTCTGGCAGGTCGCTCGTCAGGGAGACGTCTGTCTGGACGTTGGTGACGGTGGTGGGGTTACCGGACACGGTCACGTCGGGGAGGTCGGTGGTGAGAGAAACGTCGGTCTGGACATTGGTCAGGGTGGACGGGTTGCCGGTGGCGGTGACATCCGGGAGGTCGGTGGTGAAGGATACCTCGGTGTTGACATTTGTGACGGTGGAGGCGCCAGCAGTCACGGTGATGTCGCCGAGGACGGAGCTTGAGAGCCACGAAGGGTAGATGGACGAGCTGGCTGTGGGGATTACGGTGTAGGTGATGGTGACGGTGGAGATGACGTTGGAGCAGAACGGGATCTCGGAGGCGACGACGAGAGTGGTAGTCGTGTTCGAGGGCTCTGGGCGAGGCCTCACGGTGTAGATGGTCTGAGTGTGCGTTTGCGTCCTGCCACCACCAATCAGTCAGCCCGTTCCCTCAAACCGACAAGAACGAAAAAAAAAGGGGGGGGGGG
>NQYS01000004.1:3011289-3027540 GCA_003055955.1 Escovopsis sp. AC
GGGGGGAGAGGCACTTACGAGATGGGGATGCTGATGACCGAAGTCTCGCTCTCTGGCTCCTCAGTCGACTGAGTGAGGACGGCAAAAGCTCCATCAGTCCCGACAGGGGTAGCAGAGACGACGAAAGAGGGGAGAGTAGAGACGAGACCCGGGATTTCGGTGGTGGTGCAGTCGATGGCAACATCACGACGGTCAAGCTGATTCGCGGCACCGCTAAGAGGATCCTCGACGCTGACGAGAGCGACTTGCTTTGCACCGCCGAATAGTTCCTCTGCTCGAGAATGGCTATTAGCCTCTTGCAATGTTTGTCTAGAATGATCTTGCTTTTGGGGGGGGGGAGACGAACCGCAGTGCGAGACGATGAGGCCGATGCCGAAGACGAAGGTGAAGAGGAACGATGCGCAGCTGGCAAGAGTGAGGACCTGCCAGATATTGAGGCCTTCCTCTCGCCTGATGAGCTGGTAGAGATTCATGGCTCTGGCGCGCCTGAAGGTGTTGGCTTTGGCCGAAGGATGGTTCTCGTTGTCCACTGCGAGGAGAGGGTCAGTGTCTGGGGCGTCCAGAATATTTGTAGGAGGTCCGCGGGTGCAACGTACTGGCTGACGGGGTGTTGATATGAATTTTCAGAGGTGCCTTGGAATCGTGATGGACTGTAAAGAGGATTGTCAGTCGAGTCTCGTGCCGCGTGCCAGCATCGAGGGAACGCGCAGGCAAGAAAGGACCAGGAGCGAGGGAAGAAGATGATGAAGATGATGAAGAAGAAGAAGAAGAAGAAGAAAAAGAGGCTTGGGGCAGGGAGCAGGAAGGAGAAGTCTTTTGAACGAGACCGCGATATACATACACGAATGATGGGACGAGGAGGATCAGAGGGAGAGGGAGAATGAAGTTATTGATAGATAGATGTTGAGCGTTGCAGGAAAAGAGGGAGGAGGGGAAAGCGGGAGGAGAAAAATACTCAATGAGGGGAAGGAAGTTGAGGGAGAGTTGAGAGAAGGTCAAGGTGGCAGAAAGACAAACACAAATCAAAGCTGCTCGGATTTATCTCCTCAGGGTGTGTGGGAAGAGACGCACAATCAGTCGCTTAATTTTCCATCAATATTATAATTCTTCTCAAAGATTCTATGTGGCAATTTCTTTTGTTTATTTGTTTTTCCCACGCTCGCCAGTCGTGAATCATCGGTTGCCACAGGGCCGGGCGGTGGCAGCCGGCAAGTCGAGGAGGATGTAAAGACCAGACGGGGACTGCTATGCGGTCTAAGGGCCTTGAGCACGCTTCCGAGGAGGAGTTTCAGGTGTTTGAAAGGCGAAGAGCCCGGGCGATTCGTGGACAAGTGGTCTATAGAACTCGAGGGATGCGGACCTGAAGGACTCGTCTTGGGGGGATAGGTATATCTGGCAGACGAGTTCTGTGGCTACTTGGATTCCAGCATCTACAGGAACAATGGCAAGCTCTCTTTTCTACAACTCAGATGTCACGTTCTGAATCAAGGATCCGGGTTGATTCTCTGAGAGAGACTCCCATTCAGGGGCCATTTGTCCGGAGTTTGGGGCCTGGCGTTTGACCATCTTCCGATGACGAGGCGGCGGTCCCCCTTCTCTACATACCAGAAACACCCTACGTGATACTGCCTGTCTGTGAAGCGTTGAAAACCTTGGTAGTTGCACAACTGGAAGTGCGCAGCAGGGAGAGCAAGTCACAGCCTCGCATCTGACGGGTAACAGCCGGGGGCTCCAAATCTCCCACGTCGTTCAACAAACACGATTTCGTGGCATGCCTTGGCTCATCAGCTTGATCACCATACTGTAAAGGTAGATCGCAAACTTATGGTCTGCGTAATTGGATCTCGGAAACATCGAGTGGCTTTTGATGTCGTCCTCGCCCTCGGGGAGGGTCTTGTCATGGCCAGTCCACCATCACACAACGCACCACAACACCGCCATCTCGTCTTCCATGGCATTGGGAGCGCAATAGTCAAGGCTGATGCAGGTCTTGCTTCGAGCTTTCCTGTCCGTCAAGACTCGGGCCAGATTGGACCTGGAAAGGAGCACTGTCCCCGGGGGACTTGAGGAGTCGGACTGCACAGGTTGGCTTTAGCATCGAGTGCTACTCTTGTAGCATGGGGGATGCGGAAGGACATGTTCGATCCCAAGCATATCGGAGGGTCTGTACCGGCGGACGATCAGCATGTTTGCCTTGATTCAGAGTAACGGATATCAGGGGTTAGGAGCAGCTACGACAATGGTAGATGAGTCTCTCGCTGGATGGAGGAAGATTCGCGGCGATGTCTTCACAATACGCAAGATACTGGAAGGAACCTTGAATGATTATCATTTTTCTGAGGTCTTTGAGGTTTTTTTCCGGATACTTGGCGCCGAGTTCACGAGGTTGAGATGCGTCCATGGCGGGCGTCATGGGATACCCCTGAATATGGAGGTTGCAGTGGAGGACTGAAGCAGATGAGGATCGAGACTTAATGCTGGATCACGGGAGCCGGACGACGACAACCTGCACAAGATAGCAGGGGACCTCGTCTGTCGCAGCGTATGACGTAGTATACAGTGGCCGTGGCCGCGGGGTGTCTGTGCTTGGCGTGGAACATGAAGTTGAGGTTGATCGTGATGTTTGGGACACATCAAATACAGGTATGTTGAGGCGTATGTGCGTAGTGGGCAGAAGGGATATAGGGTAGGCAAACATTTCGATCGAACATGCAGCGACACTGTGCAGATAGGGGCAGTTCGTGCAGCTTTCTTACAGTGCGAATTGATATTCCGAGCCCTGATGTCCTCTCAACGGCGACCTGGAAGATGGATCATTGATGGACCGGGAGATGACAATTGATCTCGTGGCTCGACGGTCAGATGTGCATATGGACTCGGGTAGAAATGACCGAGCAGTCTGGTGCATCTCGAGCTCAATTTGTCGCGACGCGTTTCAACTCAATTGCATGATGGCTTGATGGGATCGATCATTGATCAATGGATTGATGGATTGCTCGTCTTGATGCTGGGCGCACTGAACATCTGCCGCTTCAGGCGCCGTCCTCGCTGGGATGAGCCCTGAAGGTGGCATCAATGGCCTCTGCGAGCTGAAGTACGGAGTCCATGCACAGCGTTCAGTCCAATCGTCTCCAGGGTAGCTAAACAGATCAATCAATCCAGCATTGAACATACAGACATATGTTAGTATGTATGGCACCAGGATCCATTTCAAAGATACATTTGATGTCCAGCCATGGAGATCACATTGATCTTTGATCAATAATTTGTACGAGGATGCAAGACGCTCACCCAAATTCTACTCGTGTAGACCAATCCCCATCTGCCTACTCCAGGTAGCAATTCCAACCTCCATCTCGGAGCTGGCTTCATCCATCCATCCATCCATCCATCCATCCATCCATCCATCCATCCATCCATCCGCTTCTACCACCTGGTATTGCCACCGCCAACAGGAAGCTCCAAGAGTCCAGCTTGTTGAGCCGACCAAAGACCGCATTGTCGCGCACTCCACGTTTCGGTCGATCTACTATCTACATACCCTTCTCCGTCCTCCACCCGGGACGCATTGCCTTTGCTCATTGTGCAATGCTGTGACCCGCGCGCCGCTTCAAGAGATAACAAACTCTCGCGCCATCAGCCAATCAACCGTCATCGGCCGCCATCGCGGGTTTCGACGAGCTGTTTGCCCGCTCGCTCGCTCGCTCGCACGCACGCACGCACGCATAAAGGCCCTCCTCACCACCACGCACATCGACATCTCCCGCCCGAGCGCGACATGGCGCGCCGTCGCCTTCGCGGCCAGAACAAGGCCGAGGAGGAGGAGCAGGGTGCCCGCGTCCAGGAGAAACCTCAGCCCGTGGAAAAGGACGTGGACATGGACTCGGATCGCGAGCAGGAGCACGAAGCTGCCTCCGACGCAGAGGCTGAGCGGCCTGAACCCGAGCCCCGTGCGGGCAACGACGGCGACGGCGACGGCGGCGACAACGACGACGACGACGACGACGAGGCCGCCAACGCGGAGCTGCAAAGTCTACAATTCGACCAGGAGCTGGCCTGGCGGCCCGCAAAGCCGATTCCCAGCGCCACTCTTCTCGCCAGGCTCGAGAGGCTGTCTAAGGAGCTCGCCGATTTCGAGCAGGGCGAGGTCGACCTCGAGTCCCTCAAGGACGTCGCCGCCAAATTGGCCCATCGCAATCTCCTCCAGCACAAGGACCGCGGTGTCAAGGCCTACACGGCCTGCTGTTTGGTCGACATCCTGCGATTGTTCGTCCCAGACGCCCCCTTCACCGACGACCAATTGAAGGTGAGAGAAAGAGAGAAAGAGAGAAAGAGAGAAAGAGAGAAAGAGAGGAAGAGAGAGAGAGAGAGAGAGATATGGAGAGACAGAAAGAATGAGAATTGAGATTGCGGCATTCGTGCCAAAGGCGTTCATTCGATCAAGATGCTAACCTGATCTCGCGCAGATGATGTTTGGGCTCTTCATCAAAGACATTCTCCCCGCTCTCTACGACCCCAGCAACCCGTACGACAGCCAGCACAAGTACGTCCTGGTGTCCCTGACAGATGTCAAGAGTATTTTGCTCATCTCCGAGATCCACGGCGCCGACGACCTCCTCCTGCGCCTTTTCAACTCGACATTCGATGGTGTCTCGACGAGCTCCAAGCTCTCCGCTGAAGAGCAAGTCGCCAAGGACGTCGAGATCCATCTCACGGACATGCTCATGCAGCTCATCGACGAATCCCCCGGCAGTGTGCCTGCGAGCGTCATCGATGCAATCATTAGCCAGTTCCTGCGAGCCGCCCCTCCAGGCGGTAGTCGACCCAAGGATCAGAACGGCAAACAGTCCACCCTGCTCCACAAGACCGAGCCGGCCGCCTATGTCATGGCCAAAAACATTTGCAACGGGTGCGCGGACAAAATGGCGCGCTATGTCAGCCAGTACTTTAGTGATGTGATCTTGAACGCCTCCGGGTTCGCGACCAAGTCCAACGGCTACGGCAAGGGCGACGAGTCCGACGAGGAAGAGGCGAACGCGGGACCCTCGGACGCCGATCTCAAGAGCCTTCGCCAAGCTCATCTGCTGATTCGGGAGCTTTGGCGAGCGGCGCCCGCGGTCCTCCAGAACGTCATCCCTCAGTTGGACGCCGAGCTGTCGGCCGACAACGTCCACCTGCGCCTCATCGCGACCGAGACGTTTGGCGACATGATATCCGGCATTGGCGCTGCCGGGCCGCCTCAGCCGCCCGTCCTCGACCCTACCGCCTACCCCCCTCTCCGACTCATGGACGACTTGACCAACGTGGCGGGTGATGCCAACGTCCTCACCAAGCCGTACTCGCCCCAGTCGTTTGCCCAGTCGCACGCCGCAACGTATCGAAATTTCGTCGGCAGAAGAAACGACAAGACGGGCACTATTCGTGCCGCCTGGGTCACCGCCGTCGGATACATCCTCTCGACCTTTGCCGGCGGGATCGGACTCAGCCGGGAAGAGGAGATCGAGCTGGTCAAAGGCCTGGTCGACAAGCTCAACGACAGCGAGGAGAAGGTTCGTTTGGCGGCCGTCAAGGCCATCGAGCTTTTCGACTTCAAGGACGTCATCCTCAAGCTTGGCATCATCGGCGGCGTGGACAAGGAAGGGTCCGTCTTCGCCAGCCTGGCAGACCGGTGCCGTGACAGGAAGCCGGCTGTGCGCGTCGAGGCAATGGTCCTCCTGGGCAAGCTATGGGCTGTGGGTGCGGGCGAGATTGCCGACGGCCAGGAGGCCGTCACTGCGTGCCTCGGGGCCGTACCGTCGCGGATCATCAATGTCTTCTACGCCAACGACCCCGATCTGAACGTCCTTCTCGACCGCATCATGTATGAATGCCTCATCCCTCTCAAGTATCCCGTCGTCAAGGGCAAAGGAGGCAAAACCACGCCGTCGTCGTCTCAGGGCAAGACCGCCACAGGGCAGGCCGACCAAGACAGGATACGGACGGAACGACTGCTGCTCATGCTGAAATCGCTCGACAATGCGGCACAGAAGGCCTTCTTCGCGATGCAGGCCCGTCAGCCGCAATTCGCCAAGGCTGTGCAGATCTTCATCCAGCAGTGCGAGGCGTACAACGGAGGTGTCATCGAGTCGAACGATGAGAAGGTCAAGTCGAACCTCAACAAGACCCTCCAATGGCTCGGGCAATACTTCCCGGACCCCCTCAAGGTCCGCAGCGATCTTCAAAAGTTTGCCAAGCAAAACGATAGGCGGAGTTACCAGCTTGTCAAGTATGCGATCGAGTCCGAGAGCGACTTCAAGACGGTACGAAGGGCCATCGCAGAACTCATCACCAAGATCTCGAGCAGCACGGCAGCCAGCTCGTTGGACACGATCATCCCCTTGCTCTACCGATCGAGCTGTCTCATGTTCAACCGAAGCCACCTGGCCACCATCATGGATTACTCAAAGAGCGATCACTACGGTCTCGCAGGGGTTGCACACCAGGTGCTCAACGACATTTCCCAGCGCAACCCAGACATCTTCAAAGCGCACGCGGAGGAGCTGCGCAAGGAGATCGTGAAGCAAGCACCCACAGATACGAAGCCCAACGACCCGACCGTGGGCGATATCCTCAAGGCTTATTCTTCCTATTCGAAGAGATACCCCGATGACATGGAATCAGACAGGAGCTTCACGCAGACCCTGATGAACTACGCCCTCTACGGTGCACCGGTCAAGACGCCCAAGTATGCCGTCAACATCCTCCTCGCAAAGAACGACGACAAAAGCAGGGTCACGGCCACAACTCTCCTCCGGAAGGCAATGATAGACTGGGACTATGGTACACCCCATTTCATCAACAAGCTCGCCACGGTCAGCCAGCTCGAGCGTCTGGCCCCCACCGTGACCGTGGATTCGGACGGAGCCATCCACGACCTCACAATCAAGAAGATCCTGCGCAATGTGAGGACCGATGCCACGGACAAGGATCCCCAATGGGTCGATGATGCCGACATTGACGAGGAGCTCCAAGCGAAATTCCTTTCTCTGAGGATCCTGGTCAACCAAGCTCTGGCCAACTCGGAACAAGCGGACGCCGAGGAGCGGGTGAAGGCGGTTCTCAAGCTCCTCAAGACAATTGTCGTCCAGGAGGGCGAGTTCTGCAAGGTCAAGGAAACGCCGCTTCACCACAAGAAGCGCTTGAGGCTGCTGGCTGGCCTCTTGATTCTGAAGCTGTGCACGGTCAAGAAATACGATAATCAGCTCGACCACGCCGGCTTCAACAAGCTCGCGGAAGTGGTGCAGGACACGGAATACCATGTCCGACGCCGTTTCCTGGACAAGCTTCAGAACTATCTCATTCGAGGCAAACTCAGACCGCGGTTCATCACGATACTGTTCCTGGTCGCCTTCGAACCCATGCCCGACCTGAAGAGCCGGGTGGAGACCTGGCTGCGATCGCGCTCGCGCTATTTCGCGGAAAACGACAAGCAGATCATGGAGGCTCTGCTCGGGAGGCTGATCCCGTTGCTGGCCCATCATCCCGACTACAGCTCCCAGGCGGACGACCTGCTCGATTTCGCAAACTACCTCTTGTTCTACCTGGGCGCGGTGGCGACGGAGCAAAACATCTCGCTGATCTACAAGTACGCAGAGAGAGTCAAGCAGACCCGGGACGGCGTCGACTCGACCAAGAGCGACAATCTGTACGTCCTGAGTGACCTCGCGCAGACGGTCGTCCGCAAGTTCCAGGAGAAAAAGAATTGGAGCTTCCAGGCGTTCCCCGGCAAAGTCGGGCTGCCGACCGGCCTCTACACCGCCCTCCCCTCGAGCGACATCGCCCAGCAGATCGCGAAGAAGCAGTACATCCCCGACGAGATTGACGAGAAGCTAGACGAGCTGATCCGGGCGATTGACCGGAAGAAGGTGAGTATCGTGCCGGCCGAGAGCGAGAGAGCACCAAACTGACAAATACCCGTAGAAGCGGAAGTCGATCCACGAGCCGGCGGATCCTCCGTCCAAGAGGTCGAAAACGCAGATCAAGACGGTCATCAGGGAAAAGCCAGAGGCGAAGGCCAAGCCCAAGAAGCCCGCCGCTAAGAAGGTCGCGAAGTCCAAGGCGGCATCGCAGCCGAAGAAGGCGACGGCGTCGCCGCCGCTGCCAGAGAGCGAGCGACGCCGCAGCTCTCGCTCCCACAAGGTGTCCAATTACGCGGAGCGGGACGACAAGCTCGACGAGGAGGAGATGCTCGAGGGCGTCGCCGAATGGGACTACGGCGTCAACGATGAGGACGACCAGGAGAAGGGCTCCGAGCCGGAAACCGGCAGCAACGATGAAGCAGAGGAGCAAGCCCCCAGGGACTCAGAAGAGGAAGAGTCGGCAGCCGGCTCGGAGGCAGACGAGGGCGAGAACGAAGAGGCCCCGAGCAAGAACGGGAGAAAGGCCCCCCAACCGCCAGCCAAGGCAAAGGGCAAGACCGCCGCCGTCAAGGCTAGCGTCCTCTCGAGGGTAGGAGTACGTGGGGGCCGGTCAACGCGGAGAGGCACCAAGGACACGTCGGACATGGATCTAGATGACGACTATGATGAGTGATCACAAAGTTTGACCGACGGGGACAGAGACAGGGACGTGTCGAAAACATACGGAGGGCCAGCGCGGCCTTCTTTGGGGTTGACGTGGGGCTCCCCGTGTCTTTTTACATCTGCCTAGGCTTCTCAAGGTCTCCTGACCTGACCCCGTTTCTCTAGGATGCCGCCCTTATATTTTATTCTCTCTCTCTTTCTCTCTCTCTCTCGCAGTGTCGGCTTTGAAGGGGATGCGGGTTCGACGAAATTCCTAGTGGGCTTGGACATGGGGGTTTTTGCATGATGAGAGAAGCGCTCTATTGTGTATAATAGGGGAGGAGCAGAGGATCTCGCATGTGAAGTTTTCTCCATGCGCAGCTGTGCATTGTTGATTGAGTTCCGCGAACTGAGGGTTGCCGAGCAAGAACCTACTGCGTGTGAGGCAATCCAGAGGAATTCCAGACCTTGTGCCCGGAGGGAGCTCATCTTCGCCTTGTTCATCGGGAAACGCAGCAGCATTCTGACTGAAAGCACTTCAGATGATTATCAAGACTGAGCTACGATTATCACGACGTGAAAAAAATCCGCATTGGAGGGACAGCACTGCAAATCATATGCTGGACGGAACCGAATCAAGGCGTTGCTCATATTTCATGGTAGCTTTCCAATTGTATCTCTTGTTTCCCCCCCCCTAGAGGACGTCATATTATACAATTCTTTCGATACCGACTAAGCACGGAAAGAAGAAAGAAAAGGGGGGAGGGGCGCCGGCAGCGTCACCGCGTCGGGAAGAACATCTAACTCGCCGCCGACGCCGACGCCGACGCCGATGCCGACGCCGAGGTCCCGGGCGCCGCGCCGGCCCCTGCCGCGGCCGCGGCCTCGGCGGCCAGCCTGGCATTGACCTTGTCCCTGTGGCCGGTGAACTTGAGATGGATCTCGAACTTCTGGGCGGTCATGTCCGGGCCCGGGGTGTAGAGCTTGGTGGTGCAGTCGAGGCAGCGGATGCGCGGCAGCCAGGCGTACTTAACGCCGTCGGGGATGGGGTGGACCTGGGTGGGGAGCTCGGTGACGGGGTCGAGGTAGGAGTACTTCATGATGGCCTCGAACTTGTCGCCGTGGGGGTACAGCTTCTCGAGCTCTTTGAGGGCGGCGACGAGCCATTCGGGGGGCGGGGGCTGGACGAGCGTTAGTGGTGATTTTTTTTAATTTTATTATTTCCTTTTCAGTTATTTTTTTTCTCTTTCAATTTTTTTTCAAGAAGACGAAAGACGTACGGCTGGAGGGGGCGATTGCCCCGGCACGAGAGGAGGGGCGGGGAGGCGGCCGATCTGGCCGGGCGGGACGTTGCTCGACGCGCCGGCGCCGCTCGGGGGCGGGACGGAGGGGCCGGCGGCGGGGGGTTTGGATGCTTTGGGCGGGACGGAAGCCGTCTGGGCCCTGGTGCCGGGCTGGGAGGAGGGCGTGCCGGGCTGGGAGGGGATGCTGCTGACGCCGCGGTGGTAGTCGCCGCGCAGGAGCTTCCTAAGCCTGTCCTTGTTGACCTTGAGGGAGACCCAGAGTGAGGGGGTGTCCTCCGTCTCCTCGCGGAAGCGGCGGGAGGTCCTGGTCTCGTGGAAGTGCTCGGGGGTCTCGGAGCGGCCGAGGTTGGCCATTCTCTGCTGGGCGGCGGTGGCGGCCCCGCGCATGTTCCTGGTGCGCGCGGTGCCGCCGGTGATGTGGGAGGGGGCGGGGGAGTCGGGCCCGGACTCGTCGCTCTCCTCGGACTCGGAGGCATCGCCGTCGCCGCGGGGCGCCTTCCTCTTGGGGTTGTTTGCGGCCTTCTTGAAGAGCCTGCTCTCGTTGATGTCGAGGGCGGCGCCGGGAAGGACGGAGGAGACGATGAGGGTGCGGACGGTGCGCTGCCTGTCCTTGAGGTCCGGGAGCTGGGGCCCGCCCCTGCGGTTGATGGAGCGCTTCTGGCGGCGCTGGTCGCGGGGGAAGCCGGCGTCGTTGCGCTCGAGGTCGGCCTCGCTCATCTCGTACATGTAGGGTGCGTACTCCTTGGCCTGCTGCTGGGGGCGGAAGACGGTGGGGAGGGGCGTCTGGAGGAAGGCGGCGACGAGGTCCGAGTCCTCGATGGGCCTGCCGTCGAAGGGGTGGCCGACGCTGTAGAGGCTCCTGGTGAAGAGCTGGGACTGCTCGCGGATGCAGTGGGCGATGGCGGTGGTGAACTCGCCGGAGAGGGAGAGGTCCCTGGCCATGCTGGCGGCGAACTCCTCGGGGGAGTTGGCCGGGTTGTTGATCTCCCACTCGAACTGGTCGACGAGGGTGTGCTGGCCGATGGTGATGTTGAGCTTGATGAGGACGCGCATCTCGTCGTTCTTGTAGGCGGAGTAGGGGAGCTCTGGGTCGAGGGCGTCCTCCTCGGAGAAGGCGAAGGGGTAGAAGTCGTTGAGCTGCTCGCGCATCTGCTGGACGACCTGGTCGTAGACGGGCTGGGAGGCGGGCATCTTGAGGCCCATGTCCTCGACGAGCTGGGCGGCGAAGAGCTCGACGGCGAGGACCCGCTCGTGGAGGTTCCAGGTGAAGGTGTCGCGCAGCTTGACCTTGTCCCACTCGACGTCGAGCCTGACGGGCACGAGCTCCTCGTGCTGCTCGGCCTGCTTGAGCATGTCCCTGCGGCTGTACTTGAGGGCGGGCGTGGTGCGCCGGCCGGGGCGGGGCTTCTGGGACGGGTAGACGACGCGGGCGGGCCCGTGGCTCTCGGTGAATCCGTTGCCGAAGCCGCCGTAGCCCTCGCCGTAGAGCCTGCTCGGGGGGAACCACTGGGCGTAGTTTGTGCGGACGGACCGGTACTCGTTGATCTTCTCACGCGTCTCGTGCGACGACGACACGGTCTGGCTCAGCTGCTGGGTCAGCGCGGCCGCGGCGATGGAGTCGCGCATGGTGTAGCGCTCGACCATGAGCCGGCCGAACGACTCCTTGGTCCGCGCGACCCGCACGGGGACGGGCGTCTCATCGGGCGCGGGCTGCGAGGCCGCGCTCGACGACGCCGCGCTCCTTGCGGGCGACGTCGAGGGAGGCTGCTGTACTGCCGCCATGACGGATCCCCGAAGGGGGGAGAAGAGGGGATGGGGGGAGGGTGATGGGGGGTTTGTTTGGTCGGGCGCAGACGCGGCCGAGTCGCCGCAGCAATGCGACTGCAGGGATCCGGGCCGATTTCTTCAAATGGACTCGATGGCGCCGGTGTGGTCGCAATGGATCGATTCGAGGCCGCCGGGCGTTGGGCAAGGCTTGATCTAGCCCCGTTGGGGAGGTAAAAGGGGGGGGGGAGGGGAGAGGTGGGTTCAAGGGGACGTCGTGTTATGTTTTCGTTACTCGAATCGCGATCTCGTGGGAGAGAGAGAGAGAGAGAGAGAGAGAGAGAGAGACTGGAAGTTGGCTCGGCGTCAGCGCAGGGAACGGGTCGAGGGTATTCCGTATATCTGGTCGTCTTGAAGGTCTCGGAGTCGGTTACTCGTACTCGGTCGGCAGCGCTGGACAACGCAGGCGCAGGGCGAATCGATGCGGGCTGGAAGACGAGGATGGAGCACGGAGTATGGAGTATTGAGAATGGAGTCTGGAATTGCATCTCCAAGGTCGTCCGGCACATGCGTCCAAGTCGAAGGATCAATCAATGCGAGGAGGCCATGATGGCATCTCATTGGTCGCTCGCGATGCGGACCGGCTTCGACGCCTGCTGAGCCGAAGATTCCCCGAATGTGATTATGTAAGCCTTCATGACGTCGATGAATTCGAGTTCAAGTCGATACGACTTTAACACGATATGTACTCGAATTCCATGCTCCTACTCCTATTTCATGTTGGATGACCTCTGGTACAGCTCCGGTTGCCAAAGTAGGGTCAAGGATGCTCAAACGTCATCGCGAACGGCTCTGCTCCATACACGAGTATCCTCTGGCATCTCTGCCCCGCCTCATTGGCCGCTGGGTAGGCGTCTCGGCTGCAGATGTGGAGTCTGGAGCGCCTTTTGCTCCGGTAATGAATACGAATACGGAGTAGATTCAACTGGCGATGAGCACATGATGTAGTGCCTTTTCTGGGGAGATCAATTTCAGCTCCTTGGTGAATTAAAGGGAATCAAAGAATCGCTCAATCGATCAATATCAACATTGATCAATCAATACATGCTGTCAAATGGCTGATTCTGCTTGATTGGCGGCCGGGCGGGCCTTCAGGCGCCGTTTAGCGACGGCCAGCGGGCTGAGAGCACTAGACGCCGCCTGTAGTGCTCCGTACTCGTAGGTCTAACCCTAGAGCTCGCCTGAAGCTGCTCGAGCTCTTGAACCGTGCAGACATTGATTGATTGATCGATTGATCCATCAATGGAATCAATTGATTGATTGATTGATTGATTGATTGACTGCTTACCTAATCATCAATCTCGCCCGGTTAAACAGCTGTTGATCCATGGGATGCGGAAAGAACGACGACGAGGTCTAGATGCTCACGCTGGATGACTGCATTTCAGCCAGCTACCGAGTCGACAACGCATCTTGTGGACACGCTGAGGGGAACGGATGCTAAGCATGCGAGACAGAGCATCCATGATACATTGAGAAATCCATTGATGAATCCATCTGCTACCGGCCCTTCTTTACCATTGAAGTGCTCCTCTTTTGAGTCCCCCTTTCTTAAAGTCTTCGACGACCGCCGGCTTTGGTCGGGTATCGATAACGAGAACGTGTTCCTGTCCGGTACCGAATACCAGCCTCGCGATGGCCTGCACCCGTGATCAAGCACGAAAGGGCTGAAAGGGCTGAAAGGGCTACTACGCCCGCAGTACCTCTACCTCCGCGATACCCTCCCGCCCCCATCCAAGCTGACGGCCACTCGACCCTCACTAAGCCCGTCCCGGCCTCGACCCCTCCAACAAGCCAACCCCCCCCCCCCCCGTACAAATTCTCCATCCTGCGCACCTCTCGCAGCTTTTTGCTTGTTGGCACAACTCTGCTTGTCCGAGGAAAATCCTTTTGCACAAGCACGAATCCGACTCTTCTCGTCCTCTCCGTATCTACCCTCCCTCCCTCTCTCTTTTCTTCCTCCAGGTACTCCGTACACGGCTCCGCGTCGCGTCGATTTCTGCCCATCATGTCGGACGAAAAGGCAACCGGTACGCCCCCCCCCCCCCCCCCCTTCTCTTCTCTTCTCTCTCTCATCCTCTCTCTCTCCCCTTCCCCCACTTCCACTGCTTTGCTTGAGTTTGCGGCTAGGCCTGGACGACAATCGGGTTGCTCGGGGGTGGATGGATCCCGCATTGAGAAATCGGGTTCATCTTGGACTGGCGCTGTGACTGGGACTTGGATTGGGATCCCGACTCGGACTCGATGCTGTTGGGGCCTCACTTGGCCGGTCCTGCGTCGTCCGTCCGTCTCGAGCAAGTTGCTGTGGCGAGCGCTGGTCGTACTGGCAGAGATCGATAGATCAGCCCGTGCTGCGTTCTTGGGACCATACGGCCCGGATCTGCCAGAGCTGTTGTCTGACTGCCGACGCCCTCCCCACCAATAGCAAGCTCAAGCTCCCTCCCGCAAGCAGCTGCCGGCTGGTAGCTCGCAGTGGTCGCACAATCTGATGGAATGGTCACGGAACCATTGAAGCCTTGCGTCTCGAATCGAGCTCCCACGGACTGACTCATGCCTTGCCGCTCTACCTACTAGATTACTCGCTCAACAACCCCGACACCCTCACCAAGTACAAGACCGCCGCTCAGATCTCCGAGAAGGTCCTGGCCGCCGTTGCCGCGCTATGTGTCCCCGGCGCCAAGATTGTCGACGTCTGCCAGCAGGGCGACAAGCTCATTGAGGAGGAGGTTGCCAAGGTTTACCGCGGCAAGAAGATTACCAAGGGTTCGCTCTCACCTCAAGCCCAGCAGCGACCGCTGCTTTTTTTTTCTTTTCCAATCCCCCTCCATTCAGGTCGCTGACACCGGGTGCTGCGCTCAAAAGGCTTCTCCCACCCCACCACCGTCTCTCCCAGCTCCTACGTCACCCCCTACACTCCCCTGACCTCGGACGAGAGCGAGGCCGCCACGGAGATCAAGGAGAACGAGCTCATCAAGATCCAGCTCGGCGCCCAGATCGACGGTTTCGGTTCCATTGTCTGCGACACCGTCGTAGCCCGCCCCGCCGACAAGGCCGATGAGCCCGTCACCGGCCGCGATGCCGACGTGGTCCTCGCCACCTACTACGCCAACGAGCTGCTCCTACGGTTGATGGTCCCCCCCGGACTCCTCGCTCAGGGCACCGACGAGGAGAAGGCCAAGGCTGCCGCCCAGAAGGCCCCCACCCAGGCCAAGATCACGAGCCTCCTCGAGAAGGTCTGCGAGAGCTACGACTGCAAGCTGGTCGAGAGCACGACGTCTTGGCTCTTTGCCCGCAACGACATCGAGGGCTCCAAGAAGATCGTCCTCGCCCCCTCGGAGGGAGCCAAGGGCGACGGCACCCCCGAGGTCGGCGAGGTCTGGGGTGTCGAGATGGGCGTCTCCCTGGGCTCCGGAAAGTGCAAGGTTCTCGACTCCCAGCGCGCCACCCTCCACCGCCGCACCAATCAGACCTACGGCCTCAAGCGCCCCACCTCCCGCAAGATCCTGTCCGAGGTCCAGAAGAAGTTCGGCACCTTCCCCTTCAGCTTGAGACAACTGGAGGATGAGCGCGACGCCAAGGCCGGTGTCGTCGAGTGCGTGCGAGGCAACGTCTTCCGCCAGTACGAGCTCGTTGGCGACAAGGACAACGCCCCCGTCGCCAGACTCCTCACCACCCTCGGTGAGTCCAATCCAATCTCGGGCCCAGAATTGCCCCTGCCCTCGCCCCTCTTTCTTGGAAAGACGAAGAAGAAGAAGAAGAAGAAGAAGAAGAGAAGAAAAAGGCTCAAAGTAGGGCTTCAGTTGGATACCGAGGCTAACATGATATGAACTCGTCTAGCAATCACCAAGAATGGTATCACCAAGATTGGCAGCGCCCCTGCGCTCGACCTGAGCAAGTACCAGACGGACAAGAAGATTGAGGATGAGGAGATTCTCAAGCTCCTGGAGCTGCCCCTGACCAGGAACACGGGCAAGAAGAAGAGCAAGAGCAAGAAGAAGAAGACCGCCGGAAAGGGCGAGGGCGAGGGCGACGAGGAGGATGATGCCGCTGAGGAGTAAAAGTGGCAGCTCATGGGCGCTTCCCTTTCCTTCTCTGCTTACCCCACTCCGCCCCTTTGGCCTCCCACGCTCGTGCACCTCGGCAACCTTTCCCATCCATGGAGTCGCAAATCTGCCATGTGAAATGTGTTGAAGATTGGGGGCCGGCCTGCAGGTGGGTGTCGGGAGGACACACACAGTCGGCTCCGACCGGAAGGGGATCTCGCCATCTGCAGGAGCTGCCCCAAGAGGCGTGAGCTCGCGAGGGGGAGAGCACAGGAGAGCAGGAGGGAAGAATAATTCATGGCATCATCTATCAAATAAACAATCAAAGAATCCATCGCATTCACGTTGTTCCATCGCCGTCCAAGAGACTTTGAATCTGGGTTGACGCAATCGCAGGTCGCGACATCAGCTGACGCATGCGCATACATATATTTGATGTGACGTTGCCACCTCGCGGCATTGCACGACACGACTCGGCACGTGAAGAAGGAGCCAGAACAGGGAAGAAAGAAGAAAGGGGGGGGGGGGGGGGGGAAATTT
>NQYS01000004.1:3049385-3062827 GCA_003055955.1 Escovopsis sp. AC
GGGGAGGGACATACCCGTTCTGCGCCATAACTGATGGAGGAGAGGCGTTCAAAGGACAGGACGGCTATTTCGAATCATAGGTGGTCGCTCTCGTGGCAGCGCAGACCAGACGCAGGAGAAGGCAGTATTAACAGGTATGTAAAAGGGTTGAAGAGAGAGGCGAGCTCTGGGTGAGGCCTCGGGGGACTTTGAAGTGGATACGCTGGAAGATTAGGGGGTAGATTGGTTGCTGTGTCGATGATGCGAGGGTGTTTCGCAGTCCATCAACAGACGCGATATTTGGGGCGAGCGGTGCGAAGCGAGTGGTACTACTTGTATGGTCTGGATGGTCGGAGAGCAGTCGCCCGTCGCGCCAACCTTCATTTGCCCCGATTGGTGATGATGGAACGTAGGGGTCGTGGGAGCGCGCGTAATTGGCGACTGGAGGTCTGGCTGACGCTGGAGACGGGCAGCGCGAGAAGGGGGGGGAGAAAGGGTGACGGAGGGCACGGTTGGCAGTGCTCCGTGGAGAGTGGAGGATGGATGGATGGATGGATGGATGGATGGATGGATGGATTGATCAATTGGATCAATGGGTTAATGATCCCTTGTCGACGACAGACTCGGCAGGGCGGCACTCGACCTGTCGACAACGAGTTGTTCGCGGAAGATGGCGCACGGGACGGATCAGGGGAAGAGAAGAGCCAATGGAGTTTTGATCGCCCAAAGATGAATCAATCAATCAATGGGTGCGAAGGAATTAATGATCAGGAGGGAGGAGGAGGATGACGGAAGTGGTGGAGGAAAATGCACGAGAAGCAGAAAGACGATTGATCCCTTGAAGACAACAAAAGGCAGGATGACAAAGACGCTCCAAAAAGCATTGAGGCGTGCGGGAAGATGATGATTGAGCGATTCAGATCCTTGAACAATCCCTCCCAATGGATCAATGGATCAATCCATCCATCCATTGCTTGATCCATCAATCCATTTGATCCATCCATTGATTGATCAATTGAGCGCCCATCCGCTGGTCCTTTCTGATGATCTCGGGCAGACGCCGACTCGCTCATGGAGGTACCTCCATGCGAGGTGAGGCCCGTGACATGATGGACGTTGATGTCCGACTCCTCCAGGCGCTGCGGTGATCGTGCAGCCCGCTGCGGAGCCGCGAGAGTCCCTGAAAGCGCTCACGCCTCTGTGAGCGGACCAGGGTACGGAGTACATAGTACTGTATGTAAGCCAGCACCAGCACGGCACAAGCTCAGGACCTGGCACTCCGTGCGGAGTACAGAGTACATGGGATGAAGGTACTGAGGCTGTCCCAGGTCAGTCCTGGTTCAATCATCAATGATGGAAAGAGCCTGATCCCGTGAGACTCGGGTTTGGTCTTTCCGCGGCTCGGTAGGTACTACGGAGTACGCAGTACGGGAGTACTCCGTACCTCTGTTCGTTCTTCCGGGCAAAGTGCGAGCTGAAGCGAAACAAAAAGGTACGGCCGCGTGACGCGGGCACGACGTGTGGCTCGGGCGGCCATGATGATGATGATGATGATGATGATGATGATGATGATGATTGAAGCTGAAAGGGCCCGCTCAGCAGCGTTGCGGGCCACAGGAGCTCGAGCGACTCGAGTCACTGCTTGGGACCTCCGCCTCCCAGGAGGTGCTACCAAGGTATGGAGTACGGAGTAGTACCCAGAAGGTATCAATGTACTCCGTACCGTCTGATGCGAGTTCACGCGGCGTGCTCGGTGATGCTCTTTCCATCCAGTCTTCAACTTCCCCGCACACGATCGTTCGGATCGATTCATCGATGGCAGCCGAGCTTTTGCTGCTCGAACTCGTACTCCGTACGGAGTACATACTCACTACGGAGTACTAGATGCCAGTTCTCGTCCTTCAGAAGCTCGCCAAGGGCTTGGGCAATACGGAGTATCAACCTACGAGTACTTCGTACCAGTATCATGATGGAGACGACGCCGCCCGTGGGGCAGCTCAGTCGCGCGTCAGGCCCCTGCGTGTGCCAGGAAGCCGCGGCCGCCGTTGGTCGCGGCGGGTACCTGTGGCTCGTTGGCGGCCGCCACCGTCAGCTCGCCCCTGAGCCTCTGCGGCTTGTCTCTCCCTAGGGGAACTCTCGACTGAACGTGGGTGCGCCGGTGCAGTTCAATCAAGATACCGGTATTGACAGATATACGGAGTACGGAGTCCGGAGTACGGCTGGAGTACTCCGTATGTGACATCTTCCCAGACCCAGCTACCCTGTACCCGTGCTCATCCAGAGCTCACATAACATGTCACGATGCTGCACCGCAGAGCACCGTTTTCCCAACAGGCAAATCGAGACCGTACTCCATACTTGGCAGAGCAGAGCGAGGGGGCAATCATCAATCGATGGATTGTTGATGGCTTCGGATTGCAAAGGAGACACGTGCCAACACCGGAACCTCGGGTCCCGAAACAGCGAGATGACGACTCCCCTCCCACTGGCCCGCGCCTCGCCTCATCAGACATCACGAGCATCCACGGCAAAAGGAACGAGAGGCACGGGGTATCCATCCTCACCTCTCCGTACGGAGTACTCCGTTTGTACGAGCACAGAGCATCTCGATCCTGCACGCCTCGAAAAGGGGGCGCGCCACACCACTCGCTCCCTTGTCCAGATCCGTCCAGTCCTCGGCAGATCGTGCTGCCTTCCAGACGCCGGCGCCGAAGCTTTGCCCGCTGGAGCCAGACCATCGTCGCCGCCTTGTCCCTTCAGGGCCCCGGGTCCTCCGTGTGTACTCCGTACTCCGCACATACGGAGTACATAGATCAATGTTTTGCATCCCTCACGCCGTGCAGATGCCGTGCGAGCTCGTAGATTGATGCTTTCCGGGCACCATCCGCTCGTGATGCTCCTCCGTTCATCCCCAGTGTGTCCTGATGCTTCGGAGGATCTGTTGCCGAGGGCTTCTCGCTCCAGGGTAGGGGTTAGACCCCCAGATCGGTGCTGGGATCAATTACTACGTGTACCTGTGCTCCGTACTCCGTAGATGTGATCAATTTGATACTACGTGTATGCCAAGCGCATTCAGACAGGAGCAATTTCATATGATCGAAAGCACAAGGCACGAGGCACGAAGCACCATGTGGCATGGGCCGTCTTGGCTGCGCAATGGCCATGGATTGCTCTTGTATTGAACTTGCTGCCTCTACGGAGTACGGAGTATCGCCCACGCTCATGTCTAATGACGGCTTACTCGCACGGAGTGCTGGACTCTGTGTGTGTATTGGGCCCAAAATGCTCTTACTGACATACCCAGCTCTTACCGCACGGCGACCTCGACCTCCTGGCCCTCAAACTTGGGCAGCTCGGCCTCGACATCGGCCCACCGCTTGCTGCCGTCGACGAGGGCCTTGACGGCCTCGAGGATCTTGTCCACCTCGGCCCGGACCTGGTTCGTCGAGTCGCGGTCCCTCAGCGTGATGGTGCCGTCCTGCACCGTCTGGAAGTCCACCGTGATGCCCAGCGGCGTGCCCAGCTCGTCGTTGCGGCTGTAGCGCTTGCCGATGCTCGCGGACGAGTCGTCCACGCGGCTCGAGACGCCGAGCGCGCGGAGCTTCTGCGACACCGTCCGCACCGCCGGCTTCAGCTGCGCGTTGGAGGAGAGCGGGACCAGGAGGACCTTGGTGGGCGCCACGACGGGCGGGAAAGAAAGGACCTGTTGTGGGGCCGGGTTAGCGTGTGTCGCGGACGTTTTGTTATTTCGGGCGCGGAGAATTCATCGTCCGCAGAACGAGTACGATCGATGGTGGAAGTGGGATGGACGCCAAGGTACTACTTACACCGCGAGCCTCGTCGCCGCCGTCGCTGGCGCGGGACCAGTAGTTGTGCTCGATGAGCGAGTAGAGGATGCGGCCGATGCCGAACGAGGGCTCGATGACGTTGGGCGTGTACTCGCGCGTGTGCTCCATGCGCTTGCGGAACTCGATCTTGATGTGCTCGCTGCCCAGCTCGACCTTGCCCTCGCCGACGCCGGGGACCTCGAGCGTGACCTTGCCGTCGGCGCCGAGGGCGGCGGCCAGCCGCTCGCGCTGCTCCTGCGTGGTGGCCTCGAGGGCGGCCTCGACCGTCTTGGCGTCCTTCTTGAAGAGGGGGCCGAACTTCTTCTTCTCGATGTCGATCTCCCACTCCTCGATCGCGAGGGGCGTCTCGAGCTTCTCGCGGACGATGAGGGGCGCGCCCGTCTTCTTGGCGTGCACCGTGAGGTCGTAGGCGCTGCGGTCGGCGCAGCCGACGCACTCGACCCAGCCGGTCGAGGTGAAGAGCTCGGCGTCCCAGCAGTCGCAGGCGTAGTGCGCCATCTCGTTGCCCATGTGCTGGCGGAAGCGCGCCTTGGTCATGTCGACACCGATGCGCTCCAGGAAGAGGTGGATGCGCGCGAGGAAGTAGCCGAGCGTCTCGTTGTCGACGACGCCGTCCCGGACGGCCTGGCCGATGGTCATCTTGCGCACCTCCGTCTTGCCCGAGAGCTGCGTCGCGCGGTCCAGCAGGGCCAGCTCGACGCCCTCGACCTCGTGGAAGCGGCCGTGCTTCTTGCCGCCCTGGGGGTCGACAAAGTGCTCGATCTCGGCCATGAGGAACTCGCGCACGCGCAGGAGGCCGGCGCGCGGGGAGATCTCGTTTCGGTAGGACTTGCCGATCGAGGCGGAGGCGAAGGGCATCTGGGACTGGTTGAACTCGAGCAGCTTGGCGAAGTTGAGGAACTGGCCCTGCGCCGTCTCCGGGCGGAGGTAGCCGGGGAGGTTGCTGCTGGGGCCGATGGACGTCTGGAACATGAGGTTGAAGGCGACCGGGTCCGACGGCAGCACGCCCGTCTCGGGGTTCTTGAGGTCGTACTTCTTGATGAGCTCACCCAGCTCCGGGCCGTCGTAGTTGTCGATCTTGGCCAGGACCTCCTCGTACTCCTGGACGACGGCGTCGTCGAGCCTGACGGCCACGGACTTGGCCGTCTTCTTCTTCTTCTTGTTGTTGCTGTTGGCGTCGGCGGCCTCCTTGTCCTCCTCGACCTTGACGCCGCGGGCCTCCTTGTCGCCCTTGAGCCTGGCCTCGAGGATGGCCTCGACGAAGTGGTCGGCGCGGAGGATCTCCCCGTTTTTCGGGTCCTTGCACATCCAGTCGGCGAACTTGTCGACGTGGCCGCTCGTCTTGAGGACGTCGTGGGGGGTCAGCGCCGTGCAGTCCACCTCGAGCATGTTCTCCTCGAGGATGAAGTGCTTGCGCCAGACGTCGACGATGTTGGTCTGCAGCGCGCAGCCGGGCGGGCCGTAGTCGTAGAGGCCGGCGACGCCGCCGTAGATCTCAAACGACGGGGTGTAGAACATGCGCCGCCGCAGCATCGAGTCGAGGCTCGCCTTGTCGAGCGGCTGGCCCTTGAGGGTGGTCGCCATGATGCCGGCTTTTGGAGGGGTCTTTCGCGCCTTGAGAGCTTGGAATGCGCCGGGGCTGGGGGAGCGCGAAAAGTTGCGAGGGCGGGCCGCTGGGAGGACTCGGCTCGCGACAAACGGGACGATTCTGGCTCCGAGAAGGGGAGACGAGAGGCAGGGCAGTCTGAACGGCTTCATTCACCAACGCCCGAGGGCCAGATCGACGAGATGTTCGAGAGGAGTGAGTCACAAAATTCTCGGAGCGCGCCGCCTCTTGTTTCTTTTCTCCCGGTTGGTGGGGGGTTTGGAACTTTGAGACTGGAGGTGGGATAAAATGCGCCAGAAAATGTCATGGTGGGGTAAATCGGCGGTGGTAGAGTCAGATAGCAGGTACGGCGGTTTCTGGCCAGAAACGACAGCAAACCCCAGGTACCGGCTAACAGAAATTACTGCGTGCGATCATCCAGTTCGGCCTGGTCTAGCATTGAAACAATGCGAATGTTTCTTCTAGACTCGGACGAGGCGCATGCGCCGATATTGATCATTACCCGGGAAGAAAACGGGCGAATGTCTATTCACGCTGCACCAATGCAGTTATATACTCGTAGAATACTATATTCTATGCTCAGAGTGGGACGGTACTAAGTGTGGCCGCCTGCTCAGCGAAGCTCTCGTGTCGGCGTGCCGGCCCGGCTCGGCTGTCTGAAAATGCTGATATGCGAGCGATGGGCCACGTACTCGCTGTCGGCGTACCCCAGGATCGAAGCGATGTCTATGCTCTGGTGGCCCATGATCCTCGTGATCTCGGGCGCCGCGTAGTTGACAATGGCCCTGCCAATCTCAGACGGCGTGCCCTCCCAGCGCTTCTCGTTGGGTCCCGGGTTGGTCCGCCGCTTCACTACGACGAGGCGGATGACATCCTGCTGGGCAAAGTTGCCCTCGACGCCCAGGACGCCCACGGGCAGCAGGCTGGCCTTTCCGAGCAGGGCCCGCTCGGCGCCGTGGTCGATGTAGACGGTGCCGTGCGGGTTCGGCGTGTGAAGAAGCCAGAAGTGGCGGTCTCTGATGGGGTCGAGCGAGGGCAGGAATCTCGTGTGCAGGGGTGGCGCCGGCGCCGGCTCCCTTGCCCTCTCTGAGAGGCTCGCGGGGCTCGACGCCGCGGCCGACTGCTTCAGATGCGCGGAGGACTGCGATCGGGGGAGCAGTGGAGGGGTGGATGTTGGGTTGCTCCCCTGCGGTGAGTCGTCGTTGAGATACCGGACGATGCCCAGGATGTTTCCCGGGTTTGACGATCTCGTGATTATGGTTGTGACGCCGGCCGATGTCCCGAGTCTGGCGGCGATGATCTTGGTACTCATGCCTCCGGTGCCCAGGGCCGAGCCCGCGCTGGATACTATGGCAGATGAGCATTACGAACGTCGGTTAGGATGAGGCCATCCATGGCGGTGGGACGAACCATCAGCCTCGAGCTCGGAGATGTCCTCCACAATCTCGATGGGCTTGGCATCGGGGTGATGCCGAGGATTCTTGTCGTACAGACAGTCGACGTCCGTCATGAGGAATAGCAAGTCCGCGTGAATCATTGCGGCGGTGATGGCCGACAGGGTGTCGTTGTCGCCGAATTTGATCTCTGAGACGGCCAGGGTATCGTTCTCGTTGACGATGGGGATGACGCCCATGTCCAACAGCTCGTGAAAGGTGTTTTGGGCATTGAGATATCTCGTCCGCTAGAGAGCAGGTCAGCCAAAGGGGTCCAGAGCAACATTCGCAGGGCAACGCCATCTCGGGCACTCGACATACATCGGCGATGTCATTTCTCGTGAGCAGGACCTGGGCAACAGGCTGTGAGAGGTGGGCGAACAGGCTGTCCCAGAGGCTGATGAGTCGGCACTGGCCGATTGCCGCCAGAGCCTGGCGTCAGGAAGTCCAAGTCAGCACACGCGTCGCCCCATATGCAACACCAGATATTGATGCGACAGAGTCGGGTCGGCTTGAAGGCTTGCCTGCAGTTGTGAAAGATGCTTGGGGCGCTTGGCCACGTCCATACGCCTCAGGCCGACGCCGATGGCTCCGGAGGACACAATAACCACCTTATGGCCATCCTTCCTGAGCTTCGCGGCCGTGTCGACGATCAAGGTGAGGATAGGGAGCAGGGGCTCGTGAGTCTTCTCGTCAACAATGGAGCTTGTTCCTGAACGGGGGCCCACGGGGGCCTTGATGTCAGCCGTGTCCTCAGTCGCTGATTGAAAGGCCTCTTCGCATGAAGTAGCGAAGGACTCACCAAGCTTGATGACGACGATGAGAGGCCGTGGGCGCCTCAGCTCTGGGGATTGAATGTCAGCAGTGGTCCCTCGGGTGGAGTCTGGCACTCGAAATACGGCCGGACTGAGCGGGCATCGCACGCTCCCAATCCCGACTCACCTTGGGGGATCGCTTCACTCGACATGATGAGAGAGTCCTTTCACCAATGATGACCAGAGATGTCGCCTGTAGTGAGGGATCAACAGCGAATTGAATGCAACGGCCAAGAGTTGTCCGGCTCGATGGCGACCGACCGACCGACCGTCGGCGCTGACTCTGGATCCCGGCGATCAGGGCGGGTCTCGATGGCAGGATGGATTATGTACGGAGTATGTTTGTGGTGCGTTGTCCAGCCTTGAGCATAGTAGGTATCCAAAAGAGCGTCGGGAGCCACGTACGACTCGAGGCAGTTGTTTGGCACACCGGGAATTTCAGCTCGGAGACGAGGTTCGCCAGCCTCGGGTGAAGAAAACAACGAGATCAAGATGTCATCGTCAAGACGAACAATGAGTCAAGACCATCGATCATGCTGGCGGTTGATCAATGGCTGGATATCAATCAATGAACGTTCAAGTCCCATCCCGGCCTACCCGGTAGCTCGGGCGATTCAGGGCCGCACGTCAAAGCCGCTTATGTAACCTGCAACTGGACTTCAATGACTCACCGCCCAAATTTACTGGCAGCGGCAGAATCTCGAGATCGAGGTCGGGTCCTCCAGGGTCGCGGTCGCCATCATCATTCACCATCCACCCGTCCTCGCTCTCCCATCGATCCCATCACCAAATATTGAACAACCGCGCATCACACAATGGCCAAGCAAGACGACACCCCCCCCGCATCTTCCTCTCCCGGAAATGGAGCCTCTCCCTCTGCCGCCCCCGCGACCGCCCCTCCGAAAGAGGTGCTCAACGACCCCGCCCGCACCGGCTTCGACCCCCAGATGAAGTGGTGGATGAACTACTTCCGCATCCTCTCCGGCCAGATGACCCCCGAGGGCCAGTTCCACTACCGCGAGTGGCGCTACCGCGTCCACGAGGAGCGCGACTGCCGGCGCTGCGAGGAGAACCGCGACTGGCTCTTCTCCTACTCCCCGCTCATCCGCTTCATGTCCGCCCGCGTCGCCGACCTCAACGGCCGCCTCGACCCCTCTAACGTCGTCTGCCGCCGCTGCCCCGCCCGCCTCGACGAGCGCGGCCAGGTCCACCGCCAGAGCGGCGGCTTCTCCCCGGGCCACGGCATCCTGCTGTGCGCCAACGAGATCAGGGACCGCAAGCACCTCGAGGACACGCTCGCCCACGAGATGGTCCACGCCTGGGACCACCTGAGGTGGAAGGTCGACTGGATGGGCGACAAGGACCTGAAGCACGCCGCCTGCACAGAGGTTCGTCATGGAGAGAGAGAGTTGGGGCTGAGCTGACTCTAACGGGCCTTGTAGATCCGCGCTTCCATGCTCAGTGGAGAGTGCAGATGGACGCGCGAGGCCTTTACGAGGGGCAACTGGTCCCTCGCGCAGCAGTTCCAGAAGTGCGTCCGGACGAGGGCCATACAGTCCGTCATGGCCCGGCCGCACTGCAAGGACGACGTCCAAGCAGCCAAGGTCGTCAACGAGGTGTGGGACTCTTGCTTCGCCGACACAAGACCATTCGACGATGTTTTCCGGTGATTGCGTGCACCCCTCGGTCGCCGAACACGACGACGGCGATTCCTCGAAAGTAAAGAAAGCCAAGATCAAGATCACGGAAAAGAAGAAGACGAAGAAGACCAAAAAAAGAGGTCTCACAATACCTCAGAGGCGATGAAAAAGAAGGGGCTTTCGCCAATATACGTTATACTGTATTTTCGGGAAAAGCCTGAAGACATGACTTGCAACTATAACCCCATGCTACCTATTAATGATACCCATAGAACGAATGCTCAGCGCTTCATTTTTTTCCCCGAGAAAACAAAGAACCTAAAGAATCTGAAGAATTGTGTTTGCTCCTGGACGGAAATGCATAAAATTCAGAGACAGGAAGAAGGATGAGGAAATTCATAAAAGGAACAAGGAGGAAGAAGAGAAAAGAAAAAAAACAGTTCAAGACTCCGGCGACTCCTTCATATGCAAATCATTACTCCGAAATATTCAACCATCAGGGTGATCGTCGTCGTCGTCTCATCCCTCTTTTATCTTGCAAGATCTCTGCTGTCTCGGCCGTTGCTTGCGTGGCACGTCGCTCGTCAAGTGCTCTTCTCGCGGTTCGTGGCTCGCTCTCCCTTGACGCAGTACTTGATGATCCAGGGATGGCTCTGGATTTCGTCGAGCGGGATTCGCTTCTCGGGATCGAGGACGAGGAGCTATGATACATCAATCGGATCAGTATTGCCGTCACCTTGAACAAACCAAAACTTGGTCGAAGATGGGACGATCCGAGGCGTCGCGTAGAAGACGCACCTTCTTAATGAGATCGGCAGCCTCGTCGCTGACAAACTTGGGAATCTTCATGTCGGCGCGCGCGATGCGACGCTGCGTCATGACGGGGTTGTCCTCGAAGGGGGCCTCGCCGACGAGGAACTCGTACGTCAGGACACCCAGACTCCACAGGTCGACCTTCTCGTTGTAGTAGTTGTCCGAGGAGCCCGGCCTCAGCATCTCGGGGGGCAGGTAGTCGAGGGTGCCGCAGAGCGTCTTGCGCCTCGCGTTGGGCGCGTGCACGCTCCAGCCGAAGTCGGATATCTTGATCTCGCCGTGAATGCCGACCAGGATGTTCTCGGGCTTGATGTCGCGGTGTATGACGTGCTTGCGGTGGAGGTAGCGCAGCGCCGAGGCCATCTGGGCGATGTACTGGGCGGCCTTCCACTCGGGGAAGCGGGTCTCCTTGCGGAGATGCTTGTACAGCTCACCCTTGCCGGCGAACTCGAGGATGAGGAAGATGCGCTTGCTGTCGTGGAAGTGGCCGTACATCTGGAGGATATTAGGGTGCCGCAGGTTGATCTGGATCTCGATCTCTCGCCGGACCTGCTTCTCAACGTTGCCGTCCCGCAGCTCGTCCTTGTGCAGCGCCTTGAGCGCGCAGATGAAGCCGCTGGTCCGCTCCCTGGCCAGGTAGACCCGCCCGAACTTGCCCTTGCCGAGGGGCCGTCCTATTTCAAACATGCCGAGGTGAAACTGCTTAGGGATCTTGGGCTGCTCGATCAGCGAGATAGGCGGGGCCAGCTCGGGTTCCTCCTCGGCCGGGGTCGAGGCTGCGGATGAGGTGGTGGTGGTGATGGCGGTCGTCGTGGTCATCGTCGTGGCCGTGGTCGCGGTCGCGGTCAGGGCACGCGACGAAGACGACGGCAGGGCTTTTCTCGCGGCCGATGTCGGGGACGCATTCGCTTTTCGCTGGGAGGCCTGGGGCGGCGGAAGGTTCGTCGTCGTCGGAGGCGCGGTCCTTTGTGACTGAAGGGCGAGCTTGAAATGGCCCGCAAGCTTCGAGCCCGACGCGGCAGGCACCTACGATAGCCGGCGGGTCACCTCTCATCAGCACAAGTTCTTGCGGTGGTCCGCGAGGAGAAAGAGGGGGAGGGGGCATGGTTGTCTTGTCCGTACTTTGGGCTTTGCGAATGATCTCGAGGTCTCGCCGGTGTCGCCATCCTCCTGGACGGACATGTTCTCGAAGCGGGACTCGAGCGTGCGGGAAGACATGGCGGCCGCGACGCTTTGCTAGCGAGCGTGGATACTGGGGGAAAAAAGAAACAAAGAGGGAGGAGAGGACGAGTTGGTGCAGAGATGAGTGGCAGGCAGGAGGAGCGCTTTCGGTGTTTGTCGACGTCGGCAATGGCGGTTGCGGTGGGTTGTGTGCTGCTGATATGAAAGCGATCGGCTGACCCCAGAATGCGGGCGAAGCAAAAAGGGCTGAGACTTCAACCTCGGAACCGAATGGAGGCGTATGGAGTCGAGCGGATTGGAGGATCTGGATTGTGTGTGACCTGCACTGGGCAAGGGAAAAAGGCACATGAAGTGTTTCGCATCTTGGCGGCGCCCTCAGGTTGGCTCCATGGCATGCGGTCTGCGGTCTGCGGTCTGCGGTCTGCGGTCTGCGGTTGCCATGACAACGGTGGATCAAGTCGGCCGGGGGGGGGGGGGGGGCGGCACCATTATCGCTTCAGGCATGGCGGCTGCGAGCCTACATACAGACTCCAGAGTGTCTGCATCGATCGGAATCTTGAGTCTTGACTGACGTCTGCGGATTCCGAGCTTTGGGGCTTTGGATGACATACATGGAGGCATGGAGTTGCACCAAATGGCACATCAACACATCAATGTAGTCAATAGCAGACCACAGTCTCTTCGATTCTCGCCTCTGAGACCGGCGCTCATCGTGCCATCTTCCAATTCGTGCCATCTCCATTAGACCTCCAGGGTAGCGACATGCATTCCACAGAACATCCTCTACTGGTACAGGGTAGGTGCTATAGCGGGGCTCAGTGAGTGCGCCATCGGCCCCGCCGAGCCCGATAAGCTGGAGCTTCCATTGATTGACGGATTGTTGGTCGCTTCATGCTTAATCTGGAGCTCCAGCACGCCGCCTCGATCCATCAATCAATGGAAACCACCAATATCTCGCATCGCCAGACCCTTTCGCTGCCTCAAGCCCCAGCCTCATCCATCGACAGGACAGCCTCCGACCAAGCGCGCGCGCACACATGACCGACTTTCTGCATCCGAGCCAGCAGGCGTGACCTCGAGACACAAAGACAGAAAGAGAAGAAGAAGAAGAAGAAGAGAAGAGAAAGATCGATCCAAGACAACAAATCCACGAAATGGACCCCCCGCTGTCATCCCGCTGGTCCAAGGAGGAGATCGCCGCCGGCATCAGGTCCCACCGCCAGTCCCGCTTCGCCATCGCCACCCAAAAGTTCCCCATCTCCAAGGCCGACGCCATCTCCGCCCTCGAGGCCCGCCTCGCCATCCCCGTCCCCGAGATGATCTTCGGCGACAACCTCCTCGCCGTCGCCCACGCGCCCACGGGCTGGGTCCTGCGCTTTGCCGCCCCGGACGCCCTCGACGCCGTCGACAAGACCGACAGGAACATGCTGCGCGTCGCCCACGCGCGCGACTGGGAGAGCACCCGCGAGGAGACGACCCAGAAGATCAAGGAGGTCGTCAAGCCCTACGACTGGACCTACTCGACCACGTTCAAGGGCGCCGTGCAGCGGCAGCAGCGGCGGCAGCAGAGGGGACGGGACGGTAACAACAAGGAAGAGGAGGAGGAGGAGGAGGAGGAGGAGGAGGAGGAGGAGGAGGAGGAGGTGCGGGACGGCGAGCCCGCGGCGGCAGGCACACACTCAGAGGGGACCCTGCTCGACTTCGCCCCCACGGAGAAGCGCATCCCCATGGAGGTGCTGCGCCGCCGCGACCCGATCCTCTTCTTCGACGAGGTCGTCCTCTACGAGAGCGAGCTCGACGACAACGGCGTCTCCGTGTACAGCGCCAAGATCCGCGTCCACGACAAGTGCCTCTTCGTCCTCGCCAGGCTCTTCATGCGCCTCGACAACGTGCTCCTGCGCATCCGCGACACGAGGGTCTTTGTCGACCTCGAGACGGACGAGATCATCCGCGAGTACACCGCAAAGGAGGCGACCTTTGCCGAGGTCCAGCAGGTACATTGCCCCCCCCCCCCCCCCCCCCCCCCCCCCCGGGGGAGCCCCCCCCCCTGTTTTCTTCCTTTCCCCCCCCGATACGACCCCCCCGATCCCTGCTGCGGGGGGCGGCCTTTTTCCTGCCACGCGCTG
>NQYS01000004.1:3076986-3093878 GCA_003055955.1 Escovopsis sp. AC
AAAAAAAAGGATCGGCGCCGGCCATTGCTCCCTCTGGGTCGTTGTTTATCTTGGGGGAGGAATAGGGTCCCGTCTCGCTGGGCAGTGAGCCCCGAGCTGGTTTTGATAGGCCGTTTCCCACGACTCCGCTCTGGCGTGCTTTTTTTGGGGGGGGGATGAAGCTGTGATTTGACGATGGGGATGGCATCGGGCTGTCAGCCCTTCACAGCCCACCTCGTCTAAAAGGGCACGAGTCCGCAATCCGGACGATGAGGATGTTTTTTTTTTTTTTTTTTTTGGGGGGGGGGGGAATTGGCAGAGAGTGAAATTGGACTCCCGGAGCCTGCGACACCGGGCCAATCGACCCGACTCATCTAACGATCCGCAAGGGTGTTGAGCCAAGCGAGAAGAGACTCAGAAATTCAGACTGTCACTCGCACGCTTCGTACCGCTCGGATTCTCGACCTGAACCTGAAGGACGAACGCGGGTGCCGCAGCAGCAGCACCAGTAGTAGTAGTAGTAGTAGTAGTATTCGTAGGCATGTCGTACTCGTAGTTGCGTTGACGTTGGTCGGCACTCGCGAGGAAGCAAGTGTCAGTGAGTAACAGCTGATTTCTCGACTCGTGGCCCCCTGCCCTCCCTCTCTCCCCCCTTGGGCTGATGGTTGCTGGACCAGTCTACTAGCTGAGGCAGAGAGGCAATGGCACATGGATCGACCAAATCTATCCTTGCCGGTGCCAAAACTTGACCTGCGCCCACCAGGGGGGGAGGAGTGGAAGGGTGGAAGGGGGGGGGCTCGCACTACAGGTACGGATCAACCCTATCCAGAAGTACTCCGTAGAACGAGTACTAATGTATATGTATGTCGGCGATCGAGCATCGCCGTGCCAGGCAGGATAGATGTAGATTTCTGCCGTGTTCGATCGACGGCTCTTGAGAGGCCAGGAATTCGCTGTCACTTTGCCCCGCGTTATCACACATATAATAGTTGCGAATTAGATTGAACCGGCCGCGGCCCGGTTCCCTGCTGGATAGAGAGGGATAAGTGTAAGTTGAGGCATGCAGTAGCAGCAGCAGCAGCAGCAGGCTCGCAAAGTCGGCATATGAAGACTTGAAACGGCTCGGGGATCTCTATCTTGAATACTGTCTCGTGTTGCGTGCTTTGTGTTGTATCAAAGTTCCGTGCAGCAGGCAGGCAGGCAGGAAATGCCAATTGAAGCGTTCGGTGAATGTTGGCACCGAAATAGACGGCGTAGCTACCTAGGAGATAATCTGCCGGTTTGAAGTCGACGATGGCGTCAGCAACCGGCCGGCCAAGTCCCAACGGACCAACGACAATAGGTACGGAGTATATAGAAGACCATGACCCGAAACGAGGGTCACTCGGACTTGAAGGAAAATGGGGAGTGGGATGGGGATTGGGATGGGGATGGTACCACCTTGCTCGTAGGCAGCGATGAGGAGTCTGTATGTACATACTATACGGAGTGCTCGTGCCCATCGAATCAATGAAGCGCAAGAAACAAGGTCTGGAACAAGCACATGATGGACATGGCCACGAGAGCGTCGATTCTCAAACAAGCCGATAGATATTGGCAGCGGCACGATGCTGGATCGCTGCCGGCCCGCCACCCACACGTCTGCCACGATTGGGCGGAGCAGCCTGTGTGAGCAGTGAGCAGTGAGCACTCAGCAGTGAGCACTCAGCAGTGAGCACTCAGCAGTGAGCACTCAGCAGGGCGACGATGGAGACTTGCTGGGTTGCGCGGTGGGATGGAAGCAAGGGTCGAACAGCCGCGAGTCAACGACTCGGCGGACGGGGTGCAGTGGTGTGCATCTTCCTTTGGGAGAGCGACTCGTTGGTGCTCTTAGTACTCCGTACTGGCGGGCACTCCGTACCAATGTGCTTGCTCTCTGGATGGATCAATGGATGGATCAAGTGTGGATCGCTATATTTTTGTGCGTGTGCGTGTGCGTGTGCGTGCGGGCCAGGGTTGTGGGCATGTTTTGACGAGGGTTGCCGACGTTGACGTGGAGTCTCATGATCTGCCCGACGGGCCATGGGGCCCTCGTGCCCTGCAGCGACGCCAGGCGGGCGTACCAGTTACCTCAGATACGGAGCACTTAGTACTAAGTCCTCCGTACTCCGTATCAATCAATACATTGAGGTGACTCCCGTTTTCCCTGGCAGGTCCTGGCCACTGGCATCATCACCGCACGCTCGTGCAGCCCATGCCGCCCGGGTCTCAGCGGCTCAGCACAGCCTGGAGGCCGCCGTTCCATCGCTGTAGTAGGGAGTACGAGGCGCGGGCTTCAAGGTGCCACCTGTGGATTCGGGAAGTCTTGATGTTGAGCCCATCAAGTCCCCGCTACCTCGCATTGGCGTACCTCCAGCACCGCCCTCCCCGAGTGCTTTGAACTGGAACCTGTCGGTACATTCGGAGTACCTTCTCGTAGAGGCACTACTATAGTACTCCGTACTCCGTACAAGGTACCTCATCAATGCTCTCGTAGGATGATGCGCTTCCCGTCAGGGCAAGAAAGAAAGCTCATCTATGATCCATCGTCCCACGGTGCATTAGCAGGTGCATCATGTAGGAGGTATGATGCACGAGCGTCGAGTGCGGTATCTCGAGCTGGGCGAGCTCGAACGAAAAGAGACGGGCACGCCGCCTTCCGAGACAGCAGCTCGACGCTGAAGAAGAAACGCCCGAGTCTCTGGGAAGACGGATCCCTGGCATCGCCCCCCAGCCCGGTTCAGGTCAGTACCAAGTCTACGGGAATTGGAATCAGAAAGGGAAAAGAAGAGTGAAGGACAGGCGAGGGGAGGGGAGGAAGACGACGACGACGACGACGACGACGACGACGACGACGACGACGACGACGACGACGACGAAGACGAAGACGAAGACGACAACGACGCAGAGGCAAAAGCAACGACGAGAGAGACATCAAGAGAGTGCGAGAGAGGCAAGGGCAAACGAGCAGAGAGAACAGCAGATCTGACAGGTTACTTTCTGCTTGGTCGTCTTCTTGCGCTTCCTCCTTGTCCTCCTGCTCTTCTTCGGGCTTCGTCCACCCCGGGCATAGGCTCGAAGCTGTCTCTGCGCCTTTTTTTTGCCGGGTCTCTCTCCAGGGTGCGAGTACCAGCATTCCGTAGAAGCCCCTCCCCCCCCCCCCTTCCTTCTCTCCCCAGGCTATCGGGGCCCATGAAGCTTCACGCCTGCGGTGAACAGACCCACAGCCAGGGCATGGGGGAGAACATGGCCATGGGGCAACCCAGCCAGAGAGAGCAGAGCAGCCATTGCCATGGAACCATTGAGATGGAGAGCGCATCCATGGGAGAATGAGCGGAGCGGTTCCGGCGTCATCCCATCCATGAATGTCTTTTGGCTAGCAAGGGCCGGTCCTCCCGGCCGTTCGACTCCGCGCAACGGTCCCCCCCCCCCCCCCCCCCCCCCCCCCCCCCCCCGGGGTGTCTTCGCTCTTCTCATTCATCCCATCTTCTTATTTTACTTTTTTGCTTCCTTCTTGTCCGTCCTTTGACACATCCGCCACGCTGGGAATTTTGATTGTCGGCGCAGGCCGCAGCCTCTGGGCAGAGACATCACCGGGCGCGAGGCGAGCGAGCGAGCGCGCAAGCGAAAGAGCCAAAGAGAGCACGAGAAGGAAGAGAGGAGGAGAGAAAGCGAGACAAGTACAGGCGAGAGAGAGCGCTCTGCTGTGCCCTGACGCTTTGGGCTGAAGATATTGGCAGTCCCCCGTCAACACACACCACGGGGCAACCCCCCTTCTTCCCCCCCCCCCCCCCCCCCCCCCCCCCAATTTGCGGAATCGACACCCAGATTGCTGCTCCATGTCGACGCCGCAGAGGCGGGGAGACGATGGACATGCGGCATCTGCGCATGGCGAAGCACGAAGACGGCCAGTACGAGTACCCGTCAAGGCAGCAGTCGAAGACAGGTCGTAAACTCATGCCCGTACTCGTAGGACTCGTACGGACAATGGGTCCGCCCATCCTACGCGGGTGCTCGTACCTGTACTCGTAGACAGATGCACGTACATATGGTATGTACAATCCGAATGGTATCAATGTAATATATGTATGTTCGGAGTACTCATACGAGTATGTATGTACAGCTCGAGGCCTGTGGAGTGCACGCAAGGGGCGGCGCCGATTCGCCACGGCCGAGACTCCAAAGCCAGGGATAGACCATGGTGGATGTCCAGTCAAGCGGGCGATGAGTCGTCGTGAAGATTGATGAGGCTCTTTTCTGCTGCCCGGAAGCAGCCCGCTACCTGTAGAGGAGGGGGGGGGGGGGGGGGGGCGCGGGGGGCAAGGCTCCAGAGGTCGGCCCTCTGCTGCTGCTGCTGCTGCTGCTGCTGCACGGCGTATCAATGTAACTCAGTCTGGACTAGTCGGGGAGGGTAGTCTGTATGGAGAGCCTGATCCGTCTGGGTGCATCGCGGCCAGTGTGGAACGCAGGAGATCAGACCACCGGCCGAGGAACGACATGATGATGAGCGTCGCCACCCGGAGCTCCATTGTATGTACAGCGAATGTTGCGTCTCGAGAATGTGCGGGCGCTATGTATGCACTCGGTTTCTGCACATCATGGGCGGTGGCACGGAGTAGAACTCGTACTGCAACAACAGCCTGGAGAAGAGACATTATTAGCGGTAGGAAAAGAAGGGGAAACGGAAGAACAAGAGAAAAGAAAGAAAGAAAAGGAAAATTGAAAAGGGGGAGTGGCGCCAGAAGGATCCAGGCATGTCGAGACAGAGAAGACGAATGCAGCAATGGGGAGCAGACAGAGACATCCAAGCCGACATATGTACATACAGCATACCTGTCGAAGCAAGTATCGCGTGAGGCCAGGTAAGGGGACGCGACATATCTCACGATGGATGTGTCCAGAATCAGGCAACACGAGGGTCTCGTCGGTCTTGGTGTGGTTCCCGATGGATCGCGGGCGGATCCATTGATGTCTTCAGCGAGCAGCAGCTCCAGCTCCAGCTCCAGCTCCACCAGCTCCGGTCGCCGGATCTGATCTATCGATTGAAGCCGTGGGTCGTGGACCGCGGGCTGTACTCGTAAGCCTCATTTCCACCTCCCGGCTGGGCGACGACGGTGCAGAGTGCGGCGCATCAGGAGAGGAGGACACAGCTCCGTGCCGGGGAGGCATGCGTGCATGCTCTGGGGATTCCTTCTGCGTGCGTCGGGATGGATGGAGGATACATGTCTAGAGCAGCCGATAATTTGTCCATTGTGTGCGTCTGGCGCTGCAGCCTGCAGAATGGCTTGCAGCGTGTCTGCGGTCCGTTTCCAGGTCCACTGATCTTGGTGTTTTCGATGATCAATGCAATTGATATCAACATATGTTGCACGATCGATGGCACGATTTGAGCTACCCTACAGCAGAACCAGGTCTACCTACCCTACAGTCACGATCAAATCAACGCCATTCAATGGATTCCATCACGTTGATCCACGCCTCGTCACCATCAACCTCATGCCAGCCCGCGACGCCTCTTTTGCTTTTGCTGGCCTTTGTGCTACCAACTCCCCTTCCAATCCCGTCGTGAGGTCATCTTCCGCCTTTCAACCTGACACTCCTATTTTGAGGGACCCCCCACGCCCGATGTGAGCCCCTTTGTCCGCCTCCCTTGGAATTCATGCACAAGCACTCCAAGACACCTCCCTCCCTTTCTCGCCTCCCCCCCTCTTTGTTCCATTCCCCTCGCGGGATCTCAATTCAGCGGGTGCATGCTAGAATACTGATATGCTGCTAGATGTGATGGCAGCAGCAGTCGCAGCAGCAGTCGCAGCAGCAGCAGTCCTGTAGGGAGATGACTCCCTCGCTTCACGAAATGAGGAGGAGACAAAACCCGGATCAACCTGAGGCGGGCATCCATCCATCCATCCATTCGCCCGTCGGTCTATGGCAGCAGACAAAGACCGCCAGATGCCAAAAATCATCAGAAATGACGACTGGACAAGGGAGGACGACGAGGAGGTCAAAGCCGCGTCGGATACCCCCCCCCCTCTTTCCTTCTTCCCTCTTCCTCCCTTCTCTCGACCAGTGCGGAGTATGTCCGAGTACCGCGCCGCTATCGTACACGCCTGAATCCTTGTTGCTTTTCCCTCTCAGGCTCTTCTTCTTCTTCGTCGTCCTCTTCACGCAGAGTCCTGGCTCCATCACCACTACCACCTCTGGGCGCGCCGAAGCAGATTGCTGTAGATCCAACAGCCACCTGGCCGCCGCCAACGCAAGCCGAGGACATGAGTCGTGCTGCGCGCTGATTGCCCGTCCGGTGGGCGAAGCCGTGCGCTGCGCCGCATCTGCGACGGCCGGCCAACGGCCAGACCTCGAGTGTCTTGAACGCACGAATGGATCGATGGATGGACTGATGGATGGACCGATGGATGGATTGATGGACCGATGGATCGATGCATGTAGACCGTGGTACTGTACTCGTACGGAGAGGACCACCTGGCTCCATCACATGATACCATCAACATCGTCGTCGTTGTCGTCGTCGTCGTCGTCGTCCGTTTCTTCGGAGGTGGGAGCTGCGGCGGCTGAGATCAAGATCGTCATCGTCTAGATGATGAAGGGCTGCGGGATCCGTTGAGTGATTCCTCGGAAAGCAGGGAAAAGTCTCCGATTTTCATTGGCCCAATGTCATGTTGTTGGTCTGCCTCTGCCTCTGCCTCTGCCTCTGCCTCTGCCTCTGCCTCTGCCTCTGCCTCTGCCTCTGCCTCTGCGTTTTTGTCTCCTCTCCCACACCCCTATCCTTTCTCTCTTCGGGGCTGGCTGCTTCGGCGCGACGATGCCCATCCTTGTGACGTTGACGGTGACATTGATGTTGATGACGAGGACTCTCATGCTGATGCTGATGCTGATGCTAATGCTGCGACAGATGGCGAGGCCCGACCAGCGGAGGTGAGACCCTCCAGACAAGCTCCCGCAACCGCATGGATACATACGCCCGCTCCATGCACCGCTCACGATGGATCGAGACGCTTGATGTTCCCCAGCCGTTGGAACAGTCCTCACAAGGGCCATCTTGGCAAGACCCGATACCGACGCCAGAGACAAGACATCCCTCCGTCCATCCACCCACCCATCCATCCATCCATCCGACCATCCATCGGTCCACCCAGTCCAGGTCCCATGTGCTTTGAGCTCGAGCAAGCACCGGCATGCCGCCGCGGAATAAGCATACATACCGACAGTCCCGCACCCTGTCCTCCGTGGAAATATCACAAAATCGGCAGGGCCTCCACGTTGCAGGTGATCTGCTCCTATGCCATGGGCCCATGCAGTCAGAGTGAATGTACCTGAGCATCTGTCTGCGTGGGATCCATGGCTGGATGTCTTCACCCTTTCCAAGGCCCCGTCCCGGATATCGAGCCCCGTCCATCCATGGATCCTTGACCCATCCATCCATACATCCATGCCATGCCATCTGTCTGGTCTACCGCCCTTCTCTCGCCCGCCCGCGATGGACCTCGGCGGCCAATTTGCCTCCCTGCTCTGCCGGGCCGCGTTGATGCTGTGCTTACTTGCGCTCCCTGCGCTCAATGGCTTTGCACCGCCGCCATGATCCTCCTCTTCATTCTCTCTCTCTCTCTCTCTCTCTCTCTCTCTCTCTCTCTCTCTCTCTCCCTCCGCCTGTCTATCTTCTTTTCTGTCTTTTTTCTTGTTTAATCCTTGTCTTCGCAGCTCATCATCCCAGCAGCGTCAGACGAGTATTGCGCATCCTTCATGTCGTTCCTTTTTTTCTCATCCCCCCCCGGTTGTTCCCCCTTGCCGGACCCTGGATAAGACCCCCCCCCCCAAGCCTGGACCCCCATGCCCCCCCCCTTCTTGTTCCCATGTCTCCGGACCCCCGACGATCAAACACCCGTCCGTTCATCAATGATGAACGCAACGACCACCTCTTGTCCCCTGCCACCACGAACAATACATACACACGCCGCCCAATTCCTTTCCCAATGCAGCTAAGGGGGGGGGGGGGGTTCGTCTTACAAGTCATGACTGCTATAGTACTCCATGAAAGTATTATGAGCGAGCAAGCTTTCGAGGAGAACCGGGCCCTCTGTCCAGTGTAGGGCTGGTATCCGACGACTTTACCGGCATTCAGGAAATGGACCCATCAGGGGAATTTTTTTCATGGATTCTTATTCCATTTTTTTTTTTGCTCTTTTATTCTAGTCAAGAATAGAAGAATTAAAAAAAGAAAAAAAGAGCAGATGACATGAAGAAGATAACGCCAGCCAGCTCGTCTACGATGACTGATGACTGAAAGGCAGATACGGAGTACTACCGAACTGACAAAGAGGAAGATACCTAGTGGTGCTGGTGCTGGTGCTAAGTGGCGGTAGGTATTTCGATCCCCTTGCTCACGGGTATGGATCTGATGCCTCCTCCTCGGACCCAAATTCTGATATCTGACAGCAGCACGGGGAGCTGGAGCTGGAGGTAGCCCCTTGTTTCCTTTTACTCTATAATTTGTGGGCAGAGTTGTCCAGCGACCCCGTGTCGGGGAAGTCTTCGTCCCCTGAGAACTTCCTGCGCGCTGCGTGAGTACGTGCATGATAAGCGAAAACGAGAGAGAGAGAGAGAGAGAGAGAGAAAGAGAGAGAGAGAGAGAGAGAAAAGGAGAGAAACGGTAAAAAGGAGAGAAAGGAGGACAGATACAGAGAGAAAACGCACCATCCCCTCTCCGCGCCGCGGCTCAGGAAACTGCAGTCGCTGTTCGCCTCGCACTCCCACGTCCCGAGATGAGCGCGCCCTGCGCCCTGCCCCCCTTTCGGCCGGCGGTAGATGCTCAGGCCGCAGGTGAAGGCGTCGAAGTCGAAGTCTGCGTCCCCTGAAGCTGCTGCTGATGAAGATCCAGTCGCGGATGAAGAAAACTCGGCCCCGGACCCGGCCCCGGCTCCAGATGCAGTCCCAGTCCCAGTTCCTCCGGGCCCGCGCCCCGTGAGCACCCGCCCAAGCATGATGACGACCGCCGCGTGCGTGCACAGCACCGCGCTCCTCGCGCCGTCGGCGTCGCAGCGCGCGACGATGCCCGCGACCGTGTCCTCGACCCTGCGGCGCAGCTGGGCCATGGTCTCGCCCCTTGCGGGCGGGCGCGCGAGCGTCTGGTAGGAGTCGTCCCAGGCGGGGAACATGGCGCGGAGGACCTCGGGCGGCGCGGGGCCCGGGTGGGCGAAGGGCGCGGCACCGAACCACTCGCAGAGGCCGTGCTCGGGGCGGATCCTGGCCGCGGCGCCCTGCCGTCGTCCCTGCCGTCCCTCCTCTGCCTCCGGCTCCGGCTGCAGCTCCGGCTGCGGCTGCTCCACCTCCGCGGCCAGCCGCGCAAAGGGCGCGATGGTCTGCAGGCACCGGTAGTACGGGCTCGAGTAGACGACGCCGACGGGGGGGTCGAGGCGCGCGAGGTGGAGGGCCAGCTCGCCCGCCTGCTCGACGCCATGGGCGGTGAGGGCCGGGTCCACCGGGATGCCCGTTGGCGAGGGGATGGAGGAGGAGTAGGTCCCGGTGAGGTGGTCGACGGACCAACTGGTTCGGAACTATTTGAGGGGAGGGCCCATCCGAGCAATGAATGAGAAAAGAAGACACCGAGGGGAGGAGTGGCAGACAGGAAGAGGGAGGGGTGTTTGCCTTACCCCGTGCCGGACGACGTAGATCTTCTCGAGGGACATGTCGTCGACGGATGGATGGAGGGATGGGAGCAGAGCTGTTGAAGACTTGTCTGGTGTTTGGGGGGGGGGGGGGGGGGGGGGGAGGGGGGAGGAGGGGTGATGTGGGGGGTGGTGGGGGGGGGGGGGGGAGGGGGGCGTGGTATGACGTGGATGCCCGATCAAGGCACGGTCAGGGACTTGACGTTGAGCAGTCCCGGAGCATGGAAGGTGAAGGTGAAGATCGCACGGAGTACGGGATGCGTGCTGCTCGACAACGAGGAGCGGCGACTCGAAGTGTCCGAGGCGGGCTGCTTGTTGGTGATGATCTGATTTGATTGATGCATTGATGCTCATTGAACTCGCAATCTCCCCCGTCACTCCGACGCCGCCGCCTCCGCCTCTCCTGAGCGATTTAAATAAAAAAAAATAAAAAATAAAAAAAGGCGCCAGAAAACAATTGAATCGTCGGCGGCACGTGTCGCCCTCGGCCTCTAGGGTAAGTCCCTAGTACTTGGGTCAACATACATATGTAACCAGCACCAATTACTCCGTACATGAATAAATGTTGATTAAATTGATTGACATCTTCATCTCATCTCATTGATCTCATCTCATCTCATTCACGTCCTGAAGGATTGGATCCGTCTCATCGTGTCATTGGCATCGGCATCGCATCGGCATCAACATTCCAGATTCCAGATTCTACACTGTCCGATGCCGTTGGGGCCCCGCCCACCGCGCCCGGATCAGCAGCGGGCCAACAACACCAACAACAATACGGAGTACCCTGACAAACATCGCGGCCCTTATTCACAAAGAGGCCCATCGTCCCATCGACCCATCCCCCCCCTTCCCCCCGAGACCGCTATTCACTCGCCCGAGTCCACCTATTCATCCAGTCCACCCCCTTCGTTTCACCCGCCTATTCATCCCGTCATCCATCCGATTCATCCTGCGTCAGTGCTCCCGGACGGACCATCGGTCCCGAGCGGATAAGACCCCAGTCTTCATCGCCACGATCCCCCCCCCCCCTTTTATCGTTCATCTACATACCTGTACGAATTCCAGCATCCGTACCGGCATGCCCTCTCCAGTCCAACGCCAGGCCCGGCCAACAACGCCCAGCAACCCTCGAGGCCATCTCTACCTACATACTAAGATATCCATGATGTGCTCGTATTGTGGCAAACAGGACAAAGAGCAGAGCCTTGCCCGACCCCCCCCCCCCCCCCCCCCCCCCGCGGTAAGGAGACCAACAGCCCGCCCCATCTGACGACGCCTCATCTGCGAGTGAGTACATACTCCGTACGAGTACATACATACTCGTGTGCGCACTCCGTGCCTGTATCACGAGGCGAGATGCCAATCCCGCCTCTGCGTTGCGTCTCCGCGCCGATCTGCACGGATCTGCACCCGCAAGTCAGGTTTTCCGCAGGCTCACAGCTCGCATGATTCTCAATGTCTCGCCGGGAGGGCCTCGCTGGTCATCCAGATATACATGCATACTCGTAGTATTGATGGATGGTTGAGTTCATGAGCCACCGTGTCACGTCGACGTCCCGGGCCAACCGCCGCACAACTCGGCCGCCGACTCTGTATAGTACTCGTGTCCACTCATCAACCCATCTAGACATCCCCGTCTGTACAAACATACATACATACATACATACTCCGTGATGGACGTCTTGGTTCCTCCGAGTCGACAGGGCGGGAGCAGAAATCCTCCGATAGGCCAACGTCCAGGCCCGCCGTACATACAACACATAGTATGTACATACAGTATCGCTCCTCGTGAGACAACGTAAGGGGGGTGAGGACAGCGAGCTGGACGCAGTGGTTGATCCAACTCAATCAATGCCGCATGTGGATTCTCAGGCGCGCCGCCCCCCCCCCCCCCCCTCTTCCTTCAGGCAATACATTGATCACATGGAGTAGATCGTGTCGAGGAACCTCACCCTCACCTTCACATGGGGCAAGTTGGGAAGACTGGCTCGGGAAGCGTCTTGGATCGAGACCTTGTGCTCACTTTGCAATCACGCCGAGACCTGTTCAAGGGGTGCCCGATGGATGAGATGAGATGAGATGAGATGAGATGAGATGAGATGAGATGAGGTCAGAACCAAGGACGACGGGCAAAGGCCCTCGTCACGCACCGGTGCTCGATTGCAGAACAGCCTCAAAACTCTCGCGTAGATCAAACAACGTCAGACACCAGGACATGAGACACATTGGACGCCCAACTCCCATCAGGCTCTCATCCACCAGATCTCTCTCTCTCTCTCTCTCTCTCTCTCTTTCTCTCTCTCTCTCTTTCAACCCCTGACGTCCTAAGACATTACATAACGGGCTCGCCCGATTCATGTACAATATATTCTCGTAAAAAGATCAATCAGCCTCCAGGGCGCCCTGCGTCGGCGCCGCGTCTATCCTGCCCCAGACCAAGGGGTCTCCTTTCCATAACTCCAGTACATACTCATGAAAACCCATCAAGAGACAAAGCTAAATGACAATAGGAGACAGGAAGAAGAAGACTCAGACTAATCGTCACATCACGCAACACGACGTGAGCGGCCTCGCCCTCTGCGACGCGATCACAATATTCCCGCCCTCCTCCACAACCTGCAGCTGCTGCGCGTCCCGCCCACGCCTCCTCCTCCTCCGCGGGATCCCGCCTCCTGCTCTGGCCTCCTCTTCCGCTCGCATGTGATCGATCCACTTTCGCTCCAGCTTACGGGCCGCGAGCAGGTCGCCTCGCAAAACCCGCCTCTGGTGCGCGTTCACCATCATCTGGTATCCGTAGAAACACTTGAGCGAGACCACCTCCGTCGGGTACGTCGCCTGATCCGCGTGCCCGTCGACGTGCTGGATCTCGGCGTTGCGGCTCAGGACCTCCAGGATCCCGGCCCAGGTCACGTTCGGACAGTCGAAGACGGCTAGGTGCAGTGTCTCCCTGGCCCGGAAGTCGGCGCTTGGAGACCGCGCCGATCGCCTCTGGGCCATCGCCGCCGCTTCCGCGAGCAGCGCGTCGCTGATCCTTGTGTTGTCGAGGTAGACGCTCTTCAATCGCACACAGCGCTTCAGGACGGGCAGCAGCCCCGTATCCCCGAGGTTATCGCAGTAACTCAGGGAGAGATGCTCCAGTCGACCGGCGCAGGGGGCGTTGGCGAGGTGCTCCGAGAAGAGCTCGTCGGTGAGGTCCTCCACCTCGTCGAGCTCCAGGTGAGTGAGCTCAGGGGTCGTCGCGAAGATGGGCTTGAGAGCCGCGTTCGTCAGCATCCCACATCTCGAGAGCTGCAATCCCTGCAAGTTCGGCGTTACATAGCCAAGGTGCTTTACGCCGCTGTCGGTCAGGCGAACACAGCGACTCAAATCCAGGTGTCGAAGCTTGCGAGGCGGGGCCACGGGTAGACCGGTCAGGATGTCGATCTCCGGGTTCATGCCGTGCATCATGATGCTCAGGCAGGTATCGTTGAGATCTAGACATCCGCTCAGGACAAGCCTCTCGAGCGTGTTCGCCCTGAAGATGGATTGAGCCATGCGGATGCAGTCGAAGCCCCTGATCTCGCCGGCCCGCAGGTCTCTCAGCTTGGTGCACGAGTCCACGATCTCCTTGAGACAGCTTGCCTCGAGCTTTCTGCACCAGGAGACGTTGAGCACCTCGAGGTTGGGACACGATTGTGCGATGATGGGGCAAGTCGAGTTGGACAGCGTCAAGAGGCCCGCCAAGTTGAGATGAACCAGATGCTCGTTACCCCTGAGCAAGTTGTGGAGCGAGCTTCTCTCAAAGTTTCGGCAGCCCTCGAGCGTCGTGCTGACGAGGTGCTTGCAGGACTTTGCGATGACCTCTGTTCGCCTGTAATGCTCCAGCTGGACGCAGCCTCTCAAATTCAGATGCTTGAGGAAGGGTCCGGTGTTCGCGATGAGCTTGGCCAGAGAAGAAGCTGGGATTTCCTGGTAGAACCCAGTCGCATCGAGCGAAGCCCACAGCTGGCCATCGAAGCAAAATGCGTGAAACGACTTGCTCACGCTCGAAGCTCGGATCCGCTCCTTGGGAAGGAGAAAGGAGAATATGTGAAGGCGAATCTCGACGGGAAGTCGATCCCAAAAACGAAACGCGGGCTCCTTGGCTTCAGCGCGATCGAGGAGTCGATGCGCTTCAGCTCGTAGAGTCCCGGGTACCGGGGGTATTGGATTCGGCTTGATGAATTGGAATGCAAGCAAGTGGTCATCCTGGGCATATTGGAAGGGGAGGTCGTACGGGGTCAGGACGTCGGGCGAGATTGACGGGCTCGATATGCCGAGAAAGGATAGCCCGGAGAACGCTGAAGAATCCGTGATGGAAGCCGACGATGCCCAGAGTGCTGACAGACTCTGGTAGGGAAACACGGTTTCACTGTGATAACTTTCGCCAGTATCGGAGCCGTCAAAGGTTGGTGTCGGATTGGAAAGGAGGAGGGATGGCGGTGAGGCATCATGGTGGTCGTGGCTGGATGAGGACTCCGTCGAGGACCCCGTCATGGTCGAACTGTCGTCATCAGAAATCGAATCCTCCGATCGCGATCGCGCATCGTCGACCGGATCGGCCATGATGATGGATGATTTTCTGCGGAAGGGTGGATCGTTGGATCGTCGTGCCCTCTCTGCCTTGTCCTGCTGGCGCTTGCGCTTGTGAACTATGGCTGTGAAGACGATGATAACGTTCCCGCGCCCGTTGACCAAGATATCACATGAGTCGGGCGTCCGGGGAGAGTTTGGTTTCGGCGATTTGAGGGTTCGCGCAAGCCAGATGTGCCTCTTTTCAGAATCCCAGGAGCGTCGTCGATGAAGGACAAATGAGTGACGGGTTTCTGGTGGCGGCGTTGTCGAGATGATAGCAATAAACCGCCAAGACGGAGGATGTGCAGTGCTTGACTGTGGAAGCTTTTGGATGGCAAGCGGTTGATCGGCAAGGTCAAGCGGTCGCAAGTCTTGAATAGACCGAGACACGAGCAGATGAATCCCGAGGAGAGGAGGGGATAGCGATGTCAATATCGCAAGCAGCGCACGAGGTCGGCTTCACAGCTCGTCGACGTCAGCGGACGTTGGCAGGTGGTGTCGCGGGGTTTGGTCAGCGGGCCAGACGGGGCGCTCGACACCACTTTGATCGCAATCAATGTCGGACAGCTTGTGACTCGGGAGGCAGCAGCGGCTTGTGATTTGCTAGAAAGAGGTAGGGGAACGAGACGATAGAATGTAGTCGGCGGAAGAGCAAGAGCTTGAAGCTATCGGGTCGTAAGAGGGGAGAATATAGTAGAGATGTCACGGAGTACTAAGAGATTTGATCGATCAAATGGATTGATTGATCAATCTATCACGCATGCAGAGACGGCGGAGACGAGGCGAGCGCCCGGAGCGGCCTGGAAAGACGAGACATGGAGAGGCGTGAGTCATTTGGTGAGGATGGATCAGAGGTTCAAGTTGGGATGGATGGTGGGAAGAAATACTCCGTACTGGATCTCTCTTTCCCAAGACTCGTCTAGCAGCTCTGAAAAAAAAATGGCTTGACGGGGGAGGAAGAAGGAAGGACTAAGGCACGTCATAGAAGACGGAAGGTGCGCTACGGGATATCGAGGATGAAGCAAATCAAATCAATGGAAAGAAAGACCCGGCATGCTCGGTAGTACCTTCCTGACTAGCATGACCTCTTTCCCGTACTCAAGTCTCATAGTTAGTGCTCCGTACCTATTAAATCAACGTCACGGAGGGGGAGGGGCAGCTTTGTTGGGGGGAGCTTCCATATTTAGAGGTGGATGGTGGGGGAGAAGGGGAGCACGGCAAGAGGTGCTACCTCAGAAATCCCGGTTTGGCAGCTTCCGTCTTCCCAAGAAGGCGCGCTTGCTAGCAGTAGACCCGGAGTACCTCAGTTAGTAGCTCGCTTCCAGCTTGTGGCTGTCAGGCTGAGCTGGCGGCAAGAGCAGCCTGAGGTCGGTCTAGACGCATGAGCATGGCGAAGGCCGTCGTTCTCTTCAGCGCCGGCTTACCTTAGTACTAGCGAGAATGTGGAAAATAGCGAGTCTAGATTGCCGTTATGCCCTGTCTCTTCGAGGACCTGGTATGTACAATCTGAGGCTGGTCATGCGGACACAGGTGGGCTCTGTGGTCTTGTGGGAGCAGGCAGCAGAGAGCACTGCCTCTTGAGGCCCTCAGGCAAGGCAGGGAAGAGGCAGGTACGATGGCGGAATGCGCAAGGTGACAATTGCCCATCCGTGAAGCACTCCAAGGACGCCGATGGTACCTGCATCTTGAGGTCTTGGAGATGCAGGTGCTACTGGCTACTGATGGAAGGCGCATTTAACATGGTTAGAGGTACGGAGTAGAGCGTTCCGACAGCGTCTGTCAAGATATCGACAACTTCAAGTCGGCGAGCGACACGTGGTTTGTGCTACGCGCAGATATTGATAGAACAGCACGATGATCAAGGATTCCCGATGGCATGACCCGATCAATCACGCCATGAGGTCCAAGTTCCTGAAACGGAAGGGAACCTGTGGGGTCGCGAGGCGAGTCGAGTCCTGATCCCTGGCGACCCCGGATTTCGCGATTAAGTGCGTGCCTCTAGGGTGGATACGAGTTGCCTGAGGCGGTTCAAGTTTAGTACCACAAACGGCCACTAATCTCTCCGTGCTAGGCAAGGTATCCGGCATTTCAGCTTCTTGAAAATTACCGGGAGCAGCGTCTCACTGGCCGGCTCCAGCAGTGGTGAAACCTGAAGCAGACCAAATGAGTAGTACGGAGTACTCCGTACCTCTACCCGTATCCTATACGGACCCGGCACACAAGACGGAGTACGACGGAGTACTCGGACTGGCACCCATTACTGCGTGTTTTTCACCTGGCAGGCGAGTCCTCCAGGCCCTTCGATACCCGACTCAGTTACGGAGTACTCCCGTAGTACCCCGCCTTTTCCGTTTCTGCTTGCGGGTGACAGAGCCTTGCTGTGCGTCATCGTCACCGCTCCCTCACCCGCGCCTCGTGGCTCGACCGACCGATGACTGGAGACGGGTCGAGGGGCGTGTGACATCGCGTGCCGCAACAGCACCGGGGGGGAGAGATGGGCGATCAGCCTTGCCATGGCAGTTCTCGGTCGTGTTTGGTGGTGTTTTGCGAAGGCGCATCGATCGATCGATCACATGCGGCCCCCCCCGGGTGTTTTTTTTTTTTGGGAGGAAAGGGGGGGGG
>NQYS01000004.1:3093903-3108273 GCA_003055955.1 Escovopsis sp. AC
ATCTGGGGGGGCGGTGATGGATTTGATCTTCTTACTACGGACTACTCGCACGAGTACCAGACGGCTCTGCCATTTGCAGCTGGTGAGCGCCGCAAACGGAGCTGGAGGGCTCGCATCGAGAAGTGAAAGTGGGAGTGGCCGAGACTCGTGAAGACGGGCTGGCCCAAGAAGAGGCAGTGAGTCTCAGCTGCATTGATATCTTCCTGGGGAGTCCTCTTCAATCGCCGTCGTGATCTTCGCGTCTTGCACTATGGAGTAGAGGCGACCAGGTGCAACATTTTTGATTGAACATGGAACCTGGCGATAAATTGATTGATGGATCAAGTCAGGGCAGCGGGCATCGGGCAGCGGGCATGTGGCTGCTGTGCTGACGGCATGTCTGGATTGAGCGCCCCCATTGGACAAGCGTGAAGCCGACAATGTGCGAGTCGTGAGATGAAAAGATTGCCGATTCATCCTGGCCATGAAGACGAGCTTGCACGGAATAATAAATAATGGATTCAAATTGATCCAGATTTGTCGTGTAGATGGAGATCCAAAGATGCTCTAGGGTAGCTTGGAGGGGCATGCTCGGACTGAAAACATCAATTCAATTCAATTCAATTCAATTCAATGATCCATTGATCCATCAATCCATCAATCCACATCAATGACATCAATTCAACTCCCAGGCCGACTTCATCTTTGACAACTTCACTGCATGCGGATACATGCAGCTCGAGCTCTGAAAGTCGAGGCGCCCGGCGTTGCCCTCAGGTAGATGCAGTGAAATAGTTGCTTGATGGAATTGCTCAACCCATCAATCGATCAATCAATCGAATCGAAGGCCCGCAGCGCGACTGCACGGAGGTTGCTCCCCGCTACCCTAGAGGGAGATCTCGGGCTTGCCATGTGGCGATCTGGATCGATTCCATCAACGGATTCAAAGACGGAACGAGCAGACTGGACTGGAGCTCTGACAGCAGCTCGACTCGGCTCGATTCGATCAAATATTCCCAGCGTCAAACTCCAGGCATCCTGCAGCTCCATGTCGGCTTACCACCTCCAAATTGATCTCTCTCTCCCCTCTCTCTCCCCATCCTCTCCCCATCCTCTCCCCATCCTCTCCCCATCCTCTCGGGCGGGCAGTCAGTCCCCTCATTGTCTCGGACCCATCCATACTACGGAGTACCTGATACTGAGACCTGTCGATTCCCCTCCGCAGATCCTGCCCTCTCCCACCCCGAAAGCCGCGCAGTCCTCCTCTGCACGCCGACCTCAATTCTCTCTTCTCTCTTCAATCACTCTTCTCCTCTTTTTCTCAACCACGAATACTATACTACTGAGCCTCCTCCGCGCTCTCTCTACAAGTTGCTTCAGTGCACACGGCTCTTTGCTTTGCCTGTTCTGCCGTCGCTGCCGCATCCATCACCGCGACCGGCACCACCTCCCGCGATCCCCTCAGCCTCTCCCTTCGCTCCCGCCCGCTTCCCGCCTCGCCTCGCCTCGCCACGCCAGCCCGCCGCCTCGCTGCTCCGCTTTCCAACGGGGGGATCCGCCCGCATCGCTCCAGCCCATCCTCCCCGGCTCCAAGACCATCGAATCAATATCTTTCCACCCCGGTCTGTCGCTCCGAAATCCCCGGCTGACCGTCCAAGCACCCGCGGCCCGACCCTCGACTCGTCAACCGTCGCCCAAGCCAGCTCCTAGCACAGCTCCTCGTCGTCATCAACTCCCGCCAGAGCTGTCTCACTCTGGGCCCGGCCCGACCTCCCTTCCCCCTCCCGTCTGCCGGCTCGTCTCGTCCACCTGAGCATTGCTCGCCGCCGCCGCCGCCTCGGACACCTGATCCATCGCCCCTCTCCTCCCCCTTCCCCCTCCTTCCACCCTCCCAAAAGGCCGGCCCTTCGCGAGCTTGATTCGAATACTTGCCCTCAAGCATGCTTCAGACACATGGCGGGCCCCAAGAAAACCGTACGTCTGGACGACGCTCGAGATCTTTAACGTCGTTGGCCGTGTTTCTCATCTCATCTTAGACGCCGATCCCGCCAGAACAGACAATGACAGGGGCCGAGACAAGAATTTGCATCCCCTCGTCCTGCCCAAGAATCGCAGTACAGGCAACCTGGCCCTCCTAGCCGAGCCCGCCGACCGAAGCCGATTCGTTATGTCCTTCGATCCCGCGGCCAACATGTCTGCCGACCATGATTCACTCGCGAGGTTCGTCCTGCGACGCCGTCACTCCACGCTTCGTCTGCTCCTTGCCTGACTGCCTATCTGCCTGCCTATCTGCCCATCTGCCTGCTCACTTGTCTATTTGCTCTTTTGCTTGCTTGCTCGCTAAGCTTGATTGCGGGGAGGAACCCTTCCCCCCCCCCCCCCAAAAAAAAAAAAAAAAAAAAAAAACCAAAAAAAGGGTCGTGAATACTCGGAACTGATCATGCATGCCCTTTTCTCTCCACAGGCCACCGCAAATCACCGAGCACGAGCACGGCGCCGGGCTGTCTGGACTTCGCCGCATCCGACAGCAACATCCCTCTTCGCGAACGCCCACCGTGCCCAGCTCGACCGCGTCCTCGCGCAGCCCATCCGTCGTGGCGCTGTCCCGGTCCACCTCCTTCAGCGCCATGCTCAACTCTACCGCGCATGTCCCCGCCATGCCGGGACCCCACGCGTCCCCAAACTTCGCCGAAGACCTCTCTCGATTTCCGTCCGAATCCCTACACTCCTTCTCCTTCGCACACCAATCCGAGGACTTCCTGCACAACCGCCAGAATGTGCTCAAGCGAACCATGGAGTTCATGAAGGACCGGAGGGGTTACTCCATGACCTCTGCCCAGGCCGGTCTTGCCAGCGCCCAGGCGAGGATCGCGGGAGACGTCGACGCCCAGAACATGCTGGACCTGCTCGCCAGAGCTCATGTCGTGGGGGCGAGCAACCTGCCCAACCATGATCCCTCATCGGCCGTCTCCCTGCCTCTGACAGGCCCCGCCTCGACGACTACCGAGAACCCATTCGAGAGGCACTTCCTGGGCCAGAAGGACTCTGCGAGGCTCGATGCCGCCACCGGAGGTGCGCCGAAATCGTCGATCCAATTCAAGGAGGAAGGATTATGGCCAGAAAAGGACGAGCCGTCAACGCCCGCACGATCCACGCAAAAGTCGGAAGAGTCGAGCAGGACGCCCACCGCCGAGAGCAGGACGACGGCAGACACCTCCCCGCCAAGCTCCAGACCGTCCAACATGAAGCGGACAATGACCGACACCCTGGCAATCTCCCTGCAAGATCGGCTCATGGACACCATGTCCCAGCCTTTCTTGTCGGGGCAGCCACTCTACGAGGAGCCCCTTCCTTCGCCGACTCACACAAAATCCGCCGTGCTGCCATCGACAGCGACCTTTCCCAGCGCCCTGGGCCCTGCGGTACACGGACACACAAATCGGTGGGTGCCTGCCGCCCAGGCAATCTTCACGACGGAGTCGAAACCTCCCTGGACCATCCTTGCCGCCAATGACCTCGCTTGTCTCGTGTTCGGTGTGACCAGGGCTGAGGTTCGCAAGATGGGCATCCTGGAAGTCGTACAGGAGGAGAGGAGGGCGTGGCTCGAGCGCAAACTCCTCCAGATCGAGAGCCAGGATACCGCGGGTGCGATGGAGGACGAGCCCAAGGCCACGCCTGCCGCGTCCGCCGCATCGGCGTTGCTCGGCGGAAGGTCAGGCATCACCGCTCAGCTGCTCAGCAAGCCAAATTCAAGGACCCCTGGCTCGAGGCCAGCTCCCACGAGAAGGGCGCAGACGGTACACAGCGGAGATCCGATTCCGCCCACGGCGCGAGGCAGCGGTCACCACCGAAACAGCCTATCCCGTGGCGTCCTTCTCTGCGGCGACGTCGTACCCATCCAAAAGAGAAACGGAGCCACGGGATCAGCCAGTCTCTGGGTGAAGGAGAAGCGCGTCGGCCTGATCTGGGTCCTGGAGGAAATCCTCGAGGATACCGCGGTCGTGAAGCTGAATGAGGAAGGGGACGTAGAGGCCATCTCGGGAGCAATCGAACCCATCTGGGGCTTGCAGTCGTCCGGCGCGGGCTTCGACGTGGCGAAACTGATTCCGCGAATCCCTCGCCAGGGCATGCTCTCCAACGAGGGGGAGATTGACTTTGCGCAGACCACCCGGCGTAAATACTTCACCTGTCCCAACTGCCGAACCTCGGCCAACATCCCGTGCTCCGTTCAGCAGATCCCCGGGAGACTCGAGCTGCGCGTCTCCACGTTCCCTCACATGGCCGGCATCGTTGTCGTGGACCCGGATACTCTCACGGTTCGCAGCTCCAATCCCGTCTTCTCCGGCGCCTTGTTTGGTTACGAGAAGCCCGACGGCCTCTCCATCAACGCTCTCATCCCCGATTTTGACAAAGTTCTCGACACTCTCATAGGAGAAGACGGCCTCCAGCTGCTGGATGGTATGGTCATCCCAGAGCATAGGTTCCGCCGTGCATCCGCCTTCTTGGCTCTCAAGGAGCAGCGCCCGGACGCCGCCGCCGCCTTCTTGCAACCAGAGGGCATACCCGCTAGGCATCGCGATGGATCTGAGCTCAAGATCGACGTGCAGATGCGCGTCGTCGAGAGTGAGAAGCACGATGGCCTCGACGGAGTGGCGGTCGGCAGCGACGACGGCACCGGCGAGGGCGACCTGACTGTTCCGGTAGTCCGATCTGAATTGGTGTTTGCGCTGTGGATCACGTACTCGAGGCACCTCCACGCGGCGCGCCTGAATCTCGACATTGCATCTCCCACCCGATCTGAGGCGTCGACGCCGCTGCACCGGCCTTCGCCGGGGCAGACGCCGACCCGGAGTCCGATGGTCATTGATTCGGACTCGGACGAGCCCAAACAGGAGGAGCCGGCTCCCTCCCCCTCACTGACCCAACAGCTGAAGGATGTCGCCCTCAACGCGGCCGCCAAGATCACGGGCCAAGTCCAGACGATCGCCAAGACGGTGGTCGAGAGACCCCCCGTCATGAGGACCGTAGAGCCTGCCAAGAAGACGACAATCGACGACTACGCCATCTTGGAAGAGATGGGCCAGGGAGCCTACGGCCAGGTGAAGCTCGCGCGGCACAGGCAGTCCGGGAAGAAGGTCGTCTTGAAGTATGTGACTAAGCGTCGTATTCTCGTGGATACGTGGACGAGAGACAGGAAACTGGGGACGGTCCCGCTAGAGATCCATGTCCTGGACTACCTTCGACGGCCCGAGTTCCGGCACACCAACATCGTCGAGATGCAGGGCTTCTTCGAGGATGACGTGAACTACTACATCGAGATGGAGCCCCACGGGCTGCCTGGTATGGACCTCTTCGACTACATCGAGCTCCGCGCCAACATGGACGAGTCCGAGTGCCGGAGCCTCTTCTACCAGGTCGTCAAGGCAGTTCACTTCCTGCACACCATTGCCCTGGTGGTGCACCGCGACATCAAGGATGAGAACGTCATTTTGGATGGTGAGGGGAACATCAAACTGATCGACTTCGGGAGTGCGGCATACATCAAAAACGGCCCGTTCGAGGTGTTTGTGGGCACAATCGGTAAGCGCCTTTTTTTTTTTTTGGGAAATCAAAGAAGCCCTCCTTTTCCATCATGCTCACAAGAAGGCAAGACTATGCCGCCCCCGAGGTCCTGGCCGGCAAAGCCTACGGCGGCAAGGAACAGGACGTGTGGGCCCTGGGCATCCTCCTGTACACCATCATCTACAAGGAGAACCCCTTCTACAGCATCGACGAGATCATGGACCGGGACTTGCGCGTCCCCTTCAAGATCAGCGACGAGAGCATAGACCTGGTCCGCTGCATGCTCAACCGCGACGTCGAGCAGCGATTCACCATAGAGCAGGTGCTGGATCACCCGTGGTTCAAGAATGACATGTGACGTGGAGGTGAAACAAAACCCGACCCAAGCAAAATTCAATCCAAATCAGAACAAACCAACCCAAAACCGAATATTCCTACATAGAGATGGGCAGCATATACAACATCAGGCGTGAACAACATCCCGGGAGAGTCCAGACAGCTATTTTCATTCTACACATTTTTGACCATGATACCCACGCAGACGGAGGTGCTTGATGAGGAAAAGAGGTGGAAAGCAAAAGGGGAAAGAGGAAAAGGAGAACTTAAGAAAATCAATCCAGGCGAGGAATGACGGATAGGGCAAAGAGGGAACATCCTCATCGGTTGCATCAAGGGATCTGCTAGTACAAGGCTGGATTTTCTGGCAGTTTGGTGTGTTAGGGGGGGGGGGGGTAAAAAAAGGGGGCTTAAAGGGGAAAAGGGGGGACAAGGGGGGAGGCGAAAAGGGGCAGGAAGGCAGTTGGATTCAAGCGTCCACGCTCGCGCCTCATACATATTGTTTTTTTAACCATCTTTTCACCTCTTCTCTACGATATAGCATCGCCCTGCCGCGCTGTTCTCATCTCGGCCACTTGCTCAATCTTTTCACTTCTTTGTTTCTCGCCGTCTCTCTGGCCGGCCATCAAGTATGCTGCCGTTCTCGTGAGAGAGGGCATGGCACAGTCTGGGATAAAAGCGAGGCCCGGGAGGGCTTCTCGGACGTGCTCCTACATGTTCACAGCAGAGAATGATGAGCGTGTCGCGGGCCAAGAGAAAGAAGGGAGGGTTGGGGTTGGGGTTGTTTTACATTTACAAGACGTATATACAGATGAATGGGCTGACGGACTTGAGCGAGCGATGAAGCTCCGTGGATATTGCATCAGTGGTCTTGATGTCCTGAGGTGTGCGATGGTGGTCTGGAGAGGCGTCACACCTGCTATGGCCTTGATACTGTTCGTAGCAGAGCGATCCTTTGATGGGACTGCTTTCTTCATCGTAAGTATACGAAAATAGCGACTGCTTCGTAAGGAAAAGGGGGGGCATGAGGCTCCAAACGCCCCAGCCCGGACTCCCATATATCTGTATATACTCAATACCCATGACGAACTCCTTTGATCAATCATGTGGAGAACGAAAATACAAGACAAGAAATCGTTTTCCACGGTCCACCCAAGGCGAGCGAAGGGGGATAGAGATAGTTGGTTGTCAGCGAGGTGACTAGTGATACTTGAGCTCCTGGTTCGCCCTGTAGTTGCAGCGGCAGCGACACTCGGGCACGGGGCACTCGGCGTGCCGCTGGAACCAGGCCCGCGCGTGGTCCAGGTGCAGGACGTGCTCGCACTTGAGGCAAAAGGTCGGGAAGCGGCCGGCCATGGCCGTCTCCTCCCTGGCCTCGGGCCTGTCGGAGCGGGGGATGCCGACGACCTCAAGGCAGACGACGCAGCGGGGCAGGTGACGGCCGCAGCTGGGGCAGCTAGCGCCTGCGTTGATGCTGGTGGCGAGCATGGGGTTGCGCGTCTCCATGGCGGACGAGGGGGCGAGCGGGGGCCCGCCGGGCTGGGCGGCGAGGGAGGTGCTGGCGTCGCAGTAGACGCAGCGCAGGGCGATCTGGCGCGAGGGCGGCTTGAGGGTGGGGACGCCGTCGCGCTTGGAGCGCTTCATGGACTCGACCTCGAACTTGGTGCGCTGGAAGAAGAACTTGTGCCGCTGGAGGTGCGCGCGGTACGCGTTGCGCCACGCGCGGCAGCGGATGTCGTCGATGTAGCGCGGCGCGCAGATGGAGAGGACGAGCGTCGCCGTCTGGTAGTCGTGGAACTTCTCGACGTACTTGGCGAAGATGTCGACCATGGCGTCCGTGATGCCCGTGAGGCAGATGCCCTCGATGTCGCCCTCGTCCTTGGCCCGTGCGACCTGCTCCTCGAGCCAGGCCGTCAGCTGGTCGTCTGAGAAGTTGCGGAACGCGACGTACGCGCGGTCCACGAGGGGCAGCGAGGACTGGTTGGCAATGATCGTCCAGTCCCCCGTCGCGATCAGGGACGAGATGGCCCGCAGGTACGGGTCCGTCTTGGAGGCCACGGCCTCCTCGATGTCCAGGTGCTCCTCCTTCGAGACGGCCTTCTTGCTCCCGCGCTCCATGAGTTGCAGGGCGAGGGACACGAAGAGGAGCTCCGAGTGCGTGCGGCTGGCCTTCTTCAAGATGTCGATGGCCAGCTCCATGTCGCCCCGGAAGAGGGCGCGAGAAGCAGACATGGTGTGGATGCCGGCGGGGTACTCGGGATCGACTTCTCGGTCGATCCCATCTGGGTCGTGCGCCTCGCTATTACCCCATTTGCACACCTCGAGGCATAGTTGACGGTGGTATGGCTTCTTGGTCGGCACGGCGTCAAACCTTGGTAACTGTTTCTTCTTGCAATACTGCCCAATGACTCGTTCCCAGTGGTGAGCGTCAGGTGTGTTGGCGGGCGACTCTAGACGAGGGCCGGGATTTCGTCCTGCAGAATCAATATTTCAGCCTCCGATAATTCAATGAGGGACTTGACTCTGCCTTACCAAGATCATTCATCCAGATGGAGTGGACGCCAAGGTAGCTGAGGTCCATGTTGGACACCAGCATTCCTCCATCCTCGGCTGCCCGTTCGGCATCTACAGCAATAAGGTCAGAACAGCATCACTCAGAGGCACAATTCTCTCGCGACGGAGAACCAACCTTCGATCCAATCCCAGACAAACCTCTTCCACGGGTCATCGGAAACGACGTTCCTGTTCTTGACGGGGTCAAATAGGTATGCCTCCCTGGCACGCAGTAGCTTGATGTTGTCGACGACACATTGGGCTTCCCGCGGAAGACCCTCGGCACCGCGGAGCATGCTGAGAAGCGCTTCGTGCATCTCGCGACAGGAGCCGAGACCATCCGACTCGATAGACGTGCTCGGCTTGCTGCTGCCCCTCTTTGCAGGTTTCGCCTCGCTGCTCGAGACCTGCGTGTCTGTAGATAGCCTCCTCGCTTCCTGCTCGTCGCGAAGATAGGCACGCAAGCTTCGAATCTTTTCAGAGGCGGTCTGAGCGGCAGTGAAGGAATCTGGCAACGGGGCGGCCATCTTGTTCAAGTGCACCACGGTGGCCGAGACGGGAGCGTTGGGATCGAGCGCCGCTTCGATTCGAGACTCAATCTTTTCTTTCTCTGGTCCAAAGATGGGGACATCGGAGAGAATTTGCTCGGTGATGACGGGGGCCAGCATCTCCGAGGCCTGCGACGGCTCAAATTGCATGAGGTCGTGGTAGGGTGTGTTCTCTGATGCTTGAGTTAGCTTCCACCAGGGGTTTTGGCGCAAAGAAACCCTTCTCGTTGTGAATGATAGGGACGAGGGGGGCCGCAAAAGACGACCTACCAATTAGACCGCGATGGGGTGCTTGCCACGGAACCAGCTTGAAAATATGGTCTGCCGTTCGTGAAGGCTGTTCCAAAATCTCAAAGTCGCCGTTCGCCCTGAGAACGAGCAGGCGAGGCCGCAAGGAGGGCGAGCCCAGAGTGACCCAGTCGAACGAGACGATGCGGTCACTCTTCCGAGACGTGTCTTGGTAGGAGACGTCCATCTCGTAGGACCTCTGGACCTGCAGAAGCTCCGGGCCCTCCTGGGGGGGCACCATGTCCGAGGTCGGGTTCTCCCTCTTGGTGTCCAGCACCTTCAGCTGCCCGTTGCGGGAGAGGACAGCGAGGAAGCCGCGGTGGTCGCGGCAGTATCGGAGAGAGCGGATGAGCGAATGCTTCTCCTCAGCCATGGACGGGTCGTGCTCGGTCTCGACGACGCGGTCGAGGCGGAGAGCCCCACCCCAGGGGAGTTCGTCCTGCTCGACGGCCTGGGTGTAGTAGGAGCCGACGGCACGGGTGCTCGCCCTGCGGTCCCAGATCATGAGACCGGGGTGATCGAGCGCCGAGGAGGCGAAGTAGTTCTGGTCCGCGTAGTCGATCGAGAGGTTGTTGTTGCATCTCGTCTGGAAGGTGGTGACGTTGGTCGGGTCTCGGAGATCGTGGATCCTCACGCCCTGGCCCTTGATGCCGGCCACGAGGACCTGGGGACTGTCCTCGAAGAACTTGATGCTGGAGACGGAGACGCTGGGCTCGAGGCGATACCTCGGGTCGGTGAAGCTCCCGACGTCGTCGGGGAAGCCGACCCTCTGGGAGGCGGCGGAGGACAGGCGATTGATGTCCCAGACCTGCAGGCTCTGATCGAGGCGGACGCGGTCGAGGCCGACGGCCAGGAGGCCAGTGGTGTTGAAGGACACGGCCTGGCACATCCTGGCCATCTTGAGGCCGATCTCGACGTAGGCGTTTGAGTTGTCGTCGATCCTGAGGAGGTTGACGATGCCGTCGCCGGTGCCGACGGCGAGGAGGCTCGGGTTCTCGGGGGACCAGTCGTAGGTTGTGAGCGGGGGGAAGTCATCGTGGCGGCTGACCTTTGCGTAGTCGAACCTGCCCTTGCGCGCGTGGCCGGTGGGCTCGTAGAGCTGGACGACTCTGTGCTGGAGGTTGATGTGGACGAAGCTGTCCACGGAGGCGTTGGGGGACCATTTCACGAGGCCCGGCTCAGGACGGTCCATCTTGGGCTGTTTGGGGCTCTGGGGCTCATGAGGATCAGGGTCCGCGATTCCACTCTGAGAGGGATCCTAGAGCGTCTTCAGGAGTGGTGCCAGGGATGAAGCAAGGCGAGGCAGAGTCTGGAAGATGAATGAATATGACGTTAGCAGGACAGCCCGGCCCAAGTGGGTGGTATTTAGTAGTATGACGGAGGAGGGTAAGTCGTCATCGCCATGCTCACCCCGTCACTCATCTCATCGGACTATGAGGTTGACACTATCGAAAAGAAGGGTATCACGATCAATCGTATGCAAACAACGCCGCGATGCGTGATGCAGATGGAGCAGCTTGTTGTTGATCTGACGTTGGAGCTTCTAGGCTGAAGCTGAAGCTGAAGCTGCACGGAAGAGAGCGTGTGGGGGGGCTCGCGTTACAGGGTAGGCAGACGTATGGAATGCGCAACGGGACTAGGCCGTATCTGGACTAGACCAATTCACAGATAAGATAAGCATTTTCCCTCGAACCTCGACTTTTTTTCCTTGAAGAGGCGTCTCGAACTTCTAATGGATGTCTGAATTGAGCTGGATGGGGTAGATCAAGACCGATTTCATCGAGATCTTTTTTTTATTGCATCAGCCTTTGCTTCATTCACCCGCCCATCGGATCAGGCACGCCTACAGGTATTCGAAGAGAAATCACCTGTCATTTTGAGCGACATCGATCGGCGGTCCTTACGGCAAACACTATCAAAAAAAAAAAGCCACACAATGGGCACGAAGCGGCATCACGACGACGACGCGCATGCCGGGACCGAGGCGTCCAGCAAGAGGCAGAGGTCGTACCTGGGCAAGAAGCGTAAGGCACAGGACGACTCCGGGGCCAAGAAGCGCGCGCGCGCCATCGAGCGGGCGCTGCGACGTAACGAGAAGCTGCCCGCCGACGTCCGCAGCAACCTGGAGCGGGAGCTGGCCTCGCAGAAGGCGGTCGCAGAGGACAAGGCATACAGGAAGAAGCGGAGCGCCATGATCTCGCGCTACCACATGGTGCGGTTTTTTGGTAAGTCGGGAGGGCAGCAGCTTACTAGTACATGCTCAGGAGAGGGAGCGCGATGGGGGAATGAGAGATGGGATGGGCCGCGCTTTTGTGCTGCAAGGGTGATATTGGGATTGGCATGTCCTCGCCGACCAGAGTTGCTGATCTTGTTTCTCTAGAGCGCAAGAAGGCGTCGCGGCTGGCGAAGCAGCTCAGGCGCAGGATGGAGCACGAGACGGACGCGGCCGAGCTCGACAAGCTGCGGCGATACCTACACATTGCCGAGGTCGACGAGGCGTACACGCAATTCTTCCCGCACCTGGAGGCCTACGTCGGGCTGTACAGCGCGAGCGCCAAGTCGAAGCACGAGGGCGAGGCCGGCGACACCAAGGACGACGGAAAGGACGACGCCGAGGCCGTGGCCAGGGCGGCCCTCGAGGCCGAGAGGCCGCCGATGTGGGCGGCCGTCGAGATGGCCATGAAGGAGGGCCCCGCGGCGCTGGAGCGGCTGCGCGACAGGCGATCGCCGACCGACGCGGGCGACTTTGTCTTCTCCTCGAGGCCGCCCGCGAGACCGAGACCGGCAGCGTCGACAAGGGAGCAGTCTGCGCCTGCTTGGAAGAAGAATCAGAAGAACAATATGAATGCGGAGGCGGAGGAGAGGGAGGAGGAGGAGAGGCACACGAGACACAAGTCCGCACGCAATACGTCAGGCCACCACACGGACGAGAAGACGAAGAGCAAGGAGGGCAAGGAGGGCAAGGAGGGCAAGGAGGGCAAGGAGGGCAAGCAGCCGGAGATGAACAGGAGGGAGAGGAGGCGGCTCATGCGGGAGGCGGCGGAGGCGAGCAAGGATGCGGACGGGGACGAGGACGAGGCGGGAGGCGGCTTCTTCGAGGGTCTCTAAGGGGCTTTGGCGGGGGAGGGAAGGCATTCTTTTTTTTTGTTGCATAATGCGTACTATATTCCCATGGGCATCTCATCTTTCTGTGCTCCGCATATTGACATACTACCTTTTCGCATGGATGGATGCAATGTGGGTGTTGTAGACCTGCGGGAGGCCGTCGACTGATGATGGCATCGTGCAGCCTCGAGAGGTCAACTCTGGATCAACATGAAACGAGCCACTCGCCGCAGCAAACGCTTGGCAGCATCCAGTGATTGATTGAGCGCATTGACGCTCAGCCTCGCGGGGCGCTGCAGGTCGCTCCCCGTCGTTTCGTCCACGAGGCTCCTCACGGCCCAAACGCATTAAAAGCATCAACCATCCATCTCGTCTGCCCACCTCACCCGGGCATGGTCCACCAGCATCACCATCACCATCAGCCTCAACCTCAGACCTCAGACCTCAGACCTCAGACTCCGACCTCGACCCCGACATCATCACCATCACCATAATGGGCGGAGGAGACGCAACCCTGCCCGTGCCCTGGGACCGGCTGCGGGCCTGGATCGACCAGACAGAGGCCGCCGAGGAGGCCAGGCGCCAGAACAACCAGCCAGGCTCGGCCCTCTCGCTGCAGCAGCTCCAGGCCATCTCCATGCTCATCAACATCTGGGACGACGACGAGCCCGAGATGGACGGCGGCGACCACGTCAGCGCCTTGATGAGTGAGTCCTCCATGCCAGTGCCCATGCACATCATACACCTCTGGCAGGCGTGATACCTCCAGGTCCGCGCCGCCGACCTGGGAACCCAATCATCAATCTCACACAGATGCTGACCACCAGACCCCCCAGTGTTGATCCAGAAAAGGGGCTACAAGCAGCCCGTCTTCCAGGACCTCGACCCCGTCGACATCCCCGCCGGCGGCGTCACCGTCAAGCGCTGGCGCGTCGTCTGCCGCATCGCCTCCGCCAGCCAGTTCCCGGACGGCTTCCCCGCCCTCGGCTACGGCATCGACGACGCGGCCAAGGGCGTCCCCCTGTTCAAGTCGAAGAAGGTGAGCACCCACATCGACATCGACATCCTCATCCCGTCCATATCCCTCTTGCTCACACACTTCCTAGCTGGCCAAGCAGTATGCCGCCCTGCACGCCCGCGCGTTCCTCATGAACGTGCCGCCCTCTCTTCCCAAGAATGCCAAGAACGTCAAGAATGAGCCGGCCCAGCAGCAGAAGCAGCAGCAACAGCAGCAGGGCACCCGCACCCGCACCTCTGGCGACGTCATCCGCGAACGCGAGGCACGCCTCGGCGGCATCTCCGGCCCCTCACAGGCCGGGCGAGCATCCCGCGGCTCGGACTACGGCGGCAGTGTCAGCGGCGGCGGCGACGACGGCGACGACGACCTGGACGGCGGGCAGAACTACGAGCCCGCGGGCCACGGCTACGGCTCCCGTTACGGCTACGGCCACGGCCCCCGCTACGGCTCCCCGCCCGCCGCTGCCAGCCCCCGCCTCAGCGGCGACTTCGCCAGCGACGACGGGCCCTCGGTCGTCGCGCGCGTCGCGCAGCTCGCCGGCGCCCTGGGCCTCGAGAGCCCGCGCTACGACGTCGTCGAGGACGGCACGCCCGGCTGGTACACCGGCGCGGGCGTGTTCCAGGGCGTGCCGCCCATGCCGGCCGAGTGCACCGTCGTCAGGAACGTGCTCGGCAAGACAAAGGCCAAGGAGGAGGTGGCGAAGCAGATGCTGCGCTGGCTCGAGGCCGAGGAGAAGATCAGGGGCAGGCATCTCGAGGAGATGACGATGGACCCCGTCAAGCAGGAGGCGGACTGACGGATGTTCGGGGAATCTTTTGGAGATTTTTGTGCTGGATACGGACAACCCCCCCTTTTTTTTTCCACGATGGATACACATAGCAAGACGCTCATGAAATGCACATAGCCTGTTTGCTTCTTGACTGAGAAAAAGAAATCCAAAGTGAATCCATTCTCCTCAACTCCTTTCCCCCCTTCCCCCCC
>NQYS01000004.1:3108298-3129468 GCA_003055955.1 Escovopsis sp. AC
CCCCTTGCTGGCTAGCCCCTCCGGCAGCGACCCCGTCCTCTCCCCGTCCTCCCACAGCACCCCGACATCCACCCTCCTGCCCGTCACCCTCCTGAAGAACCGCGCGCTCACCAGCCCGCCCTCGTCCCCCTCCGTCAGCACCACCCCGTTGTCGCTCCGCCACCACCGCAGCCCGCCCTCCTCCATGCTCCGCCGCACGTCAATCTCCACCACCAGCTCCGCGTCGCCCCGCATCCCGCTCACCACGCCCTCCTCCCCCGGCAGGCCCTCGGAGCAGTGCACGTGGTTGCGCCCCATCGGCCGCAGCCCGCCCGCCGCCTCGATCGCGCCCCACGCCGAGAAGTACGTCCCGTGCAGCACGCGCGCCGGCACGTTGCCCGCCTCGGCCGTCAGCGGCTCCAGCAGCGACGACGACTCCAGCCGGATCGAGTGCCCCTGGTTCGCGCGGATCAGGTACCCCGCCGCCGCATCCCCCGCCGCATCCCCCGCCGCCGCCGAGGGGTTCGCCTTCAGCAGGAACCGCTGCTTGTCGTTGGTCGACACCACAGACTGCACATCCTCGAGCGTCGTCTTTAGCGACTTGATGGGCCCGTACGCCAGCTGCGTGGAGGGTTCAGCACTTGCTCCACGCTGCTACCTTCCCTCGTCAACTTCGATTCGCGAGACTCACCACCTTGTCCAGCGGCGCGAAACCCTCCGCGTCGAGCGGGATCCCCGCCTCCGCCGCCCGATGCCTCAGCAGCTTCGACAGCGCCTTCGACACGAGCACCTGCCGATCCAGCCGCCCGCCCCTCGAGCCCCCTCGGCCTGCCCTCCCCTTCCCCTTCTCCTTGGGCGCAGCGTTGTCCTGCTCGACGCCATCCGCGGGGACGTCAAGACTGGCGTCTCCAGTGGTATCCGCCTCCATTTTTCAGAGGGAGGGAGAAAGATATGACAAAGAATGAATGAGAGAAAGAAAAAAAGGGAAGCAATCCACGATGACACCAAGAAGACGCCCTGATGCTGCTCGCTCGACAGAGACGGCCCTATGCCGGTCCCTCCCACTGCACTCCTTGGATAGTAGGTATGATCAGACTCGTGCCCGACAACCACCGATCGAGTGAACAGATCAGCACAGCAATGCTGAGGATGGCACTCCTGGCTTTACCAGTACAGACCTGCCTCCTTGTCATGAAAAAGGCCGTCGCACGTCGTCCAGCCCTCAAAAACCATGGACACCACCCGCCCTTGATGCCGGTCTGTCATTGGCTCGGCGTGACTCAGCCAGTTTCCCACGGGGCCCAAGCCACATTCACACAAGATTCTCGCATGAGGATGCTATTGGTGCGTGCAAATCTGTTACCACCCCGTGTCAATTACCTATGAGCCTTCATATTCATATAATATTCTCACGATTCGAGTTATAAGTCCATCATCACCTGGAAGTCACAAGTCATGAGTTCTCTGTGTGAGCTTCATTGAGAGTCATACATCACAACTCGGGCGATACAAAGTCATATCGTCCAACATTACTACTGGGATTTTATATTAAGAAAACAGCGATTGTGGTATCTACCCTGTGATCGGCCTCTCTGCTCCCGAGACAAAGGAAAATAAAAGAAATGGAATTTATCTGTTCGACTCAAGGAAATGCTAAGTGTATGCTGTCACTCGTCTCAATGCGAGTGATGCTTAGTAGTAACGCCTCACAACGCCTCGAGGGGGGTCGTCGTCGTCGTCGTCGTGGGCTGAAGGGGTATCTCGACACCATCTCGGCCGCAGCTCTGCTCTCAATCGTACTGTCCATCGCGAAGAGGAAATCCCGGTGGCAGCAAGTAAAGTAAGAGGTAAGCACGCGAGCGAGCGAGCGAGCACATCATGACGGGGAGTCGGCCGTGCTAGACTCTCTGCATCTTTTGCTGCCAGTTCTTTGGGTATAAAAATTCAGTCGCTTCCCGCCCGCCCCAAAGCTCCCGCAACTCCCTAGAGACCCTTCGCATTTTCCAAATGTGTATTGCGCGCCCCGAAACCATCAATCCCTCAAGTCGCTGTTTGACATGAAACTGTTGGTAATACAAGTGCGAGTGAATCGAACAAACCAATGGCAGAAAGAAGAAGGAGGAGGAGGAAGAGAAGAAGAGGAAGAGGAGGAAGAGGAAGAGGAAGAAGAGGAATAAGTCAAGAAAAGAAGAAGAAGAAGAAGAAGAAGCAAATGGGGGTGCTGAGAAGAAGAAAAGGAAGAAAAAAAAAGAGCACTCGACCTTCTCAATATCAACAAGTTGAGAATCCGGCCGTCTGTCATGATTCGTCAAGCCGGCGAGATGACTCGGAAGAAAAGTGTCAAAACATCCTCGGCCAAAGCAAATGGAAACGGAAGCCAAATATTTGCTCGAAGAATAAAAAGACAAGAAAAGAAAGCTATCGTCCGCATATAAGTTCAAAGGCGAGTTGAGGTGACGATCATGAAGCTCAAAGCCCGAACGGGTATCATCGATAGTTGTCCGCTCCGTTTGCGGACGGGCCAGGGGCCATTACACTGTCCCTATTGGCCATCCTTCTGCTCGAGACGCTGTTTGTTCTTTTTGAAAACGCGTTCTGGCTGTATGGCAGATGGCGCGACGAACGAGCATCGGCAGCCTTGTCGGTAACAGGACCCTCGTTCGCCTCTTGTAATGTGTAGGACCTTTCGATATACTTCCTCGCGGGCGCTGCACTCGAAGATGCGGGCACAATGGTTCGAGAAGAATGCAGGTTGGAGGAGAGGAATCTGCTGTGCCGCGCCACAGGCGCAACTGCTTGTCCCGATTCGTCCCAACGAGCTGCTCGGGCCTCTGAGACGTATTCTCTCGCCAAGGCCCTTGTGCCGTTGACCTCCGTCGTGGCCCGCGAAGGTGTTCGGAATCTGCTGTCATCGTTGTCCTCCAACGTGCCCCGACGACCCCGGACGAGGAAAGACGTCTTCCGCCCCTCCTCGGGCTCTTCGGGACCCGTTCGACGGCTTCTCAGGAGCATCGACGACCTTCGGCCATCCTCGATTTCCTCGTTCCCGGTCCGACGACTGCGCCCCACAAGGAGGGATGTCCGCCGAGACAGGGAGGTCGCGGCAGCGTCGTTGGGGCTCACGGGGGCCATTGTTGGATTTCGCGGGGTGGACACCGCGCCGTTGTTGAGAATGATGTTGCGCCGCTCTTCAAACTTGGAAATGGCTCTTGGACTGAGTGCCCCCTGAGGGATTTGTTCGGGGACAGCGCTGGCGCGACGAGTCGCGCTGTATGACTTGGTCACCACGGCTGACGGCACGATGATGACCTCGTTCTGGACACCTGTGTTCGTCTGTGTCACCGGGGCTGGAACACTCCTGACCGGGTTCTCATTCAGTGCGATGCAAAGCTCCGTCAGGCTCCGGCAGACCCCGTCCGCCCTTCGTCGAAGTTGGCGATCGGTCAGCACAGGCCCAGATCCAGCACCGCCGACCGCGCTGGCGATCGGTCCCGGTTGACCAGGGGCGCCCATCATAGATGACAGCGCGAGGGCATCATTGGCCGCTGTCTCCAGAGCCCGGTATACTTCGGGGCTCAAGAAGGACTTGGTCTTCGCGAGCGCCGAGTAGAGGTTCGGATGATGAGGGTTCGTCTCCTTCTGCGCCGCGGGATTGCTGTTCAGATCGGCTTGTAACCCGACCACCGACTTCTTCGGGGATATCGACATTGTCGTCATTGTTGTCGTCGCGGTCGTCGGTCGATCCTCCTGCGCCTTGATCACCGCCGCCCCTGACGTTGGAGGCAGCTTCCCGGTGAGCTCAAGACGGTGGATTCGAGACTTGAGATCATCCAGCTCGTCCCACACTGTGGAGGGGCCAGTCGTGGAGCCAGTAGACTCTGTGCCCTCAATCGTCGGCAGGAGATCATGCGTGCCTTGGCCCGAGATGCCCATTGCGCGGGCAAATGCAGAGGGGCCATCCGTTTTATTGTGCTGAGACTGGACGAGAATGGGAGATGCAAGACCATTTTCTGTAATCGATGGTCTTCGTCGCTTTTGGCCCGTACTGTCCGGGGTCCGATCCGCTGCGCCCAGAGGTCGAGCTGCGATGGGTGAGGGCCGCAAGCCGGGGACCGCAGAGTTTGCGGCAGATGCTTCATCGGAGGGGTGGGAGGTGACTGCTTTTCCAACTAGTCGTCGGTAGGCCAAGCTTCGCGCCACCTCGCTGGTGATCTCCTCGTCGTATTCAGCGGGAGAACGCGTCAGCTCTTGGTGATCGGAGAGCCGACGGGCTGGTCGAGGGGGGGAGGTAATGCGGTAGGAGCTCATAAAAGTGGATTGAGGGCGTCGGCTGGTGGAGCTGCTCGTTCGAATTTGCTAAAGATGCGGTCAGTCACGATGGGACGCCAAGTTCATGCAGTTAGGCAGTGTGACCAAGGCCAAGTAGGTCCTACATGACGTCGCTTTGCTTGCGCCTGCATATGCCGATTGGGGAGAAGTTTGGTATAGGTAGGGATGAGGAGAGAGGCAATGTCCAGGATGAAGCGGTGGAAATCATGCAAGGCATCGCTACATAAAGATAGCCAACATACCGAGCTGCCTTGAGCGCTGCTCTGGAGAGCGTCGTCAATACTGCGATGCGTGCCCTCCTCACTGGCGATTCTCAGAAAGACGTCTCCGGTATCATCGTTATTCAGCGCTGATTGAGATGTAGAGGCCGTCTGAGCTGAGGAAGCAGGCATCTCGGAGCTCTGCGCTCCATTGTCGACGCCTCGGAAGATTGGGACTTGGGTTGTGTCTGCGGAGTCGCCCCCGAAGTTATAGTTGCGAGATTGGAAGCTCATGTCGATGACGACGCTCTTGCGATGGTTTACGAGACGGGAAGATCGCTTCGGCGTCGGCGGAGGGACCCGTCGTTTTGCAGTTGCGGGCGTTTCCGGCTCGAACTCTGTGGAAGCGGCGTGCTTGCTGCTGTCTCTGTCCTTGGTGTCGTCGTTGCCGACGTTTGCGTTACCGGTTGCGTTGGGGACGATATTCACCGGCGACTTGTGATGAGAGACAAGAGGGGAATCCGAGGACTGATCACGGGTTGCATCTGGGGGGCTATGTGGTGGCAGCGACTTGGACAATATCACTTCTCCCTGGCCTTGGTCTTGCTCCCTCAAAGATTTTGCCTCTGCAGGGTTGATACTCCCGAGGTGCAGTCCCTCGACAGCCTGTCGTCGCTGTGTACTGAGCGAGGGCGGCGGGCCGCCGGAGGTCGCGACGCCGTGGGAGCTACAAGATGCAGGTGGACGCCGGCCGCTCTTCCTCGTGGAGGGTGTTCTGGTCAGCGAGGGGGACGAGGGAGTCTGAGGAGGAGGAGGTGGCGGTGGTGACTGTGCTTCCTCGGCGAGCGATTCGGGGACGGAGGCGGGACGTCTGAGTACTCTCGGGCTCTGCTCTGCAATCGCGGACTGTGTTTTCGTCTGGTAGCTGGAGGCTCGTGTGCGCAGGCTTCGCGGGGGCGCGGCGGAATCCGACTGGTCGACGGCGGATGGCTTGCTGCCTTCGGAGCGACGCGGCGTCGAAGGGGTTGCGGGAGCGGCAGTGGTCTTGGATATCGTCTGCGCAGGCTTTGTCGATGTGGTTGTCGTCGAGTCGCGGTCTGGCTGTTGTCCAGCGGGAGCGGCGAGGATGGCTGGCGGAGAGTAGTCGATCAGGGTATTCTTGGTGTTGGAAAAGGAGGAGGGGCGAGAGAGGCGATGGAACTGGACCGCCTGTTTGAGGGGAGGCGGCGACTGCAACGGGGGCGGGAGAGCTGGAGTCCCGGCCGTAGTGGGAGCGGGTTTGATGTCGGTCAGTCGAAAGGAGGGCAGCTTGGAAGCGTTGTGGCTCTGCCGGTGCGAGTGCAGTTGCAGCGAGGGGCCGCGAGACTGAGGGACAGGAGCCTGAGGTTTCCCTTGGAATCCGCCTGCAGTTGTTGATGCTGCTGCAGCAGTGGCAGATGTTAAGGAACGGGGAGGCTCCTTGTTGTCGACATGGGCCGCCTGGGCCTGGGTGAAACTAGCCGTCTCTGTCATTTTGTCGCTTGGACCATGCCACTGGCACTGTGCGTAGAAATTGCTGCGAGCCCGCCGTATGCGGCCTGGATGTAGGTACCACCGACCGCCTGTGCTTTGGGACCGATCGGAGCACGACTCGTACCGTATGCAGTCTCCGTGCAGGTATTGATACCTGTAACGTCTCGAGCAGGGAATCGAGGTTGTCGCTTACTCTTGAGCGGCTGAGATAAGCATAGATCGATTGGTCAGTTCCTCGAGGCGGCGAGACGATGGAATGCGGACAGAGGTTGGGTTGAGAGGAGGAGGAGAAGAAGAGACGAGCAACAAGCAACAGGATCAAGTAGAAGAAGAAGAAGAATCAGGACAAGTAGAAGAAGAAGAAGAAGAAGAAGAAGAAAAGTCAGGAAAAATCAGGGAGTGCAGAGGACGATGCAAACTCGGGCTCAATGGGGAGAGAGAGGGAGTCGCAGGAAATTGCAACCTTGGTCTGCAGCCTCCGCTCTCTGAATCAAAACAGCCCCAAAAAAATGCCGCCGACGCGACGGTACGACCTTGAACGAGAAAGGTAGGTAGGTAGGTCGAGAGGGACTGGGAAATGGGCTATCGAGCCCGACGGATCTTGTGAGGATCAGACAATAGTAGATGGAAAACTTACCAGGTAGTACGGAGCATAAGCCGCTGCGGGCCAGCCAGCACTCGGACGAGTACTCGTACAGGTCGTAGCAGGTGGTATATCGCACACCGCAGTGTAGCGCCTCTCGCAAACGCCGAGGGTATGATCAGGTTGTGCAGGGGTGTTTGTAGCGAGACACACACACCAGACACGATCCGACTCGCACTCACACTGACGAAAAAGAGAGCGAGAGGCCAACGACGGAGAGGGCGGAGAGGGCGGAGAGGGCTGAGAGGGCGTGCGGAGCACGTAAGAGGCAGTAATAGATCAATGGAATGGAGGGGAAGAACTGATTGAGCCCAACTGTGGCGGTCATACAGAGGGGCGACGACAACGCCGAGCCCTTCTCCTCAATGGATCCAGTCGGGAGCGGCAGTGGTCGGCTCCTCACCAAAAGGGCCACCAAGGGCCTGGAGTAGGAGGAGGAGGCGGCGGCGGCGGCGGCGGCGGCGGAGGCGGAGGAGGAGGAGGAGGGCGAGGTCGAGAAGGCCCGTTGGAGGCACGGGGAGGTCCGGGTCGAGAGGCAATGGCCGAGCAGCAGTGGGTATCGGAGGTGGAAAGCCTCGGGTCTGACAGCGCATGGAGATGGAGGAGTGAGATGGAAGAAAGGTCGGATCGAAGCTTTGGGAGACTCGGGAGGGGGGGCGTCCAGAGGCAGGAAAACGGCGGGGAAGAATTGAGGACAGGAAGAGGAAGCCCGGATGTGAGGGGGGCCCGCCTCAAAAGACGCTCAGCCCGGCGGCAGCCAGTCAAGGCCCGAGAGACTCGACATTATCACAGCCTGGACATGCATCCCGCCAGCTGCATGCTGCATGCCGCTTTTCACCTGAACCCTTGCCTTTTGATGCGAGAAACGGCCCATGGATGTGCGCTAGCATCGCGGACGGTAGCCACTCGCGGGGCGAGGAGTCGAGGCGAGGCCGGGTATGTATGTATGTATGTGTGTATGTATGCAATTGATCCATGAATGCCATATGTATATCATCAATGGACGAGATGCGTTGCTGTACTCCGTATGTACGCCATAGATGCTGGGAGCTGGCAGGGAGAGGGAAAAGAACGTGCGCTGCTGTGAAGAACGCCTGCGAATTGCCCGTCGCGAAGACGCCGCAGCCCATCCGCAGCGTCGGTGTAAAGAGCGTGCAGAAGAACCGTGGGTGCCATTGTCTTGGATGGGATGGATTGATGGAGTTGATGGCGATTTCTTCAAGATCATGTTGTTGTTGTTGTTGTTGTTGTTGTTGTTGTTTTCAAATATCACAGCAGTAGGTTCTTTTTTTTTTGAAGAGCTGATTTCATTTCATTTTTTTTGTCTTTATTTATTTTCTTCAGGCCACGAATCCGTTGTGACTTGTCAGCATCACTCGAGGCAGGAGAGACGCTGCCATTAATCGTACATTAGAGGTATAGAGTAAGACTCCGTGCTTCCTGCCGTCTTTGACGCCTGAATCTTTTCCTCGAGGCCGCCTTTTCCTTCCCATTTTGCGGATACAGAGCGCCGGTACTCGATACTCAGGGAAGTTACGGACCTGTACTCCGTACTCGGGCAAGTCCTCCAAGATGGAGCCCGATGGCTGCTTCTCGTTGATCACCGAACCGAAGACGATGATTCATTCCACGAGGCAGCAGCACCTTCTCCTCCAGGCGAATTGGGCTGTGCGGTCAGCCCAGCTCCTTCCTTTGGTAATGCCTGAGCCAGCCCTTCGCAGCTGCCCGGCATCATCACAGCAGGCGGTCATACACTCGTACGAGTAGTACTAGGTAAGGTGCTCCGTGTAGTCGTACGTATGTACGTATATGGAAGGCGCGGAGAGAAATGGATGGGAAGTTGCAGCGGGCAGTGCTCACGGCATCGCAGGGTTTCTAGCCCTTCCTAGGGAGTACGGAGTATTTTCACTCCAAATGCTCAATCCCATGCACGTCAACACCAAAATCCCAAGTAGGGTTTGGGCATCTTTCTTTTCCACAATTTCTAATTTCCCCTCGCTCGCGCCCTTGTCGGTATGTACTCGTACGGGGCGCAAGATGAACAGGACGCAGTCGGTCCGCTCGCAGACTGAAACGGCTCACAAGGAGAGAGTCGGATGGAGAGTTGGCAGCCCTGAGCTCGGAACGGAGCTTAATTGATGGAGCATCGAGCATTGAGCACGGAGGCGGAAGCCAAGCTCCCTGCTCGCTCCTTCCACTTGAATCCTGCTGCCCTGGCAGAGACCGCAAAAAGCAAGGCGCATACATGTACAGTGTTCCGCACTGTGACCCCCCCTGAACCCCCGCCAGCCTCGAACTCGAACTCGAACTTGAACTCGAACTCGAACTCGAACTCGAACTCGAACTCGACCTCGACCTCGACCTCGAACTCGAACTCGACCTCAAACTCGAACTCGACACAGTCACTGCTCGATCCGCGAGCGGCCGACTAAGGGGATCAATCAACTGTCCTGGTATCCGTACGTGCCCCGTTTGTTCTAGACTCCCTCTGAAGAAAAAGAAGAAGGAGAAGAAGGACAAGAGAAGAAGGAAAAAGAAAAAAAGAAAAAGAAATGGAGCGATGGCTCGTGCGAACGAGTTGGATGGGATCGACGGATCGCTCGATACGGAGTACGACAAAAGGCATTGATGGATATGATGGATCAAATCAACCTTTGTCGCGCAGGATTCGACGACAACTGGAGTGGTTTTCGTATGGCGGCAAAGGACATGCATACCTTACATACTCAGCCGGCAAAGGAGGGCGACTTCGGGCTCTTCTTCAAGGGTACAGAAAAGGGTCGACCCAAGAGCGATACGGATAGCTCATCGTCCATCGGGGGAAACATCAATTCCATGGAGTGTTTTGATGGATCAATGCCCAGCGACCATTCAGGCTGCTGGTTCAACGTTTGGGCACTCGACGGTCGATCCGCCATCTCCAGTCCTCCTCTCCCACACGACCTAGGCGCGAGCTGATGTCTTCCAGTCTGCCCCTCGACCGCCACTCGATATGACACCGCCTACTTGGCCGACTTGGACCTTTCGATCAAGATGAGGATAAGGTTTTCTGAGCAGGCAGGCATCCAGTCCACATCTGGCATCGGGCGAAGGGGGGCTCGGAGAGAGACGCACTCCCAGCTTGTCGTACTACGCACGCTCAACTGGATCCCACATATCCGCAGTCTCCGCACATTTCTTGCCCTTCTCGGCGACCCTCTCGAGTGCTTCCCCCCAACCTCCGGGCTGGCCCGTCGAAATGGCCCGTTGAGAATCGAGATGGCCCATTGGGCTGACCCGTCCTCGCCGGCTCCGCATCCGCATGGAGGTGAGAGACCCATTTCCCGTTGTGGTGAAACCTTCTTCCGCGATTTCGGCACTTGATACAACATGAACCGATCTACGGAGTAGTATATATGATATGATATTGATTGATGCGGGGTCGATGACGGCGCCAAAAAGCAAGCAAGCAAGCAAGCAAGCAAGGCAGCAGATTTCGCGCATTGGAATCTCTCGAGATCCATCGGGACTGGAATCAGAAACTTGCCCGCGAACGAGCTCGAATGGACGATGACCTCTCCAGCTGGTCCTGAAGGACACATTGAGCATCTCGAGGCGGATCCAAGGCACTTGAGCACTTTACTACCCTGTACGGAGGCCTAATGGCTGGAATCGATGGATCAATGGATCAATTGATCTCCATTGGGCTGATCTTCAATTTCAGATTGATCAACCCAGCCATCGGGCATGTTTGATGTCACCCACAGCCATCGCCCCCGTTTCGAATCGTGTCGACTTCAAGGAAGCGCCAGACTGTCGCGGAGCTGGAGCTTCCCCCTCAAACTTGACTCTGGTTGATCAGGATGATGGCGTCTCGTCCGGGGCACCTACATACTACATACCTCTATAGTACTAATGTACGACATAGGTACGGACAAGAGCCCTGTCGCCGCTCCGGATTCCAGACGCACCATCATATGAACCGTCTGTGACGCGTCTCAGGTGCCAGGCTCGAGAGCGGCTCCGGTACAAGTCTCAGAGACGAGATAACAGGACACCCCGAGCATGTGTATGTACGAGCACGGAGTACAGGTACAGGTATGATGTCCTCGTACATCCATCTACATCATCATAGTACGGAGTCGTACATATGGATTTGATGGATGGGTGGATGCATCATGATCCATCCATGTGCGTGCGCGTCCTCCTCCCCCGCTGCTCCTCCAGTCGTTCCTCGGGAGACCGGACGGGAAATGAGCGGGCACGGGCACAGGCACAGGCACGGGTATCGCTCCAAGGCCCGCCCTTCCCTTCCCTTTTCTCCCTCGATCCGGGGCCACGCGCAATCCATCGAGTAACCAATCTCGCTCCACGGAGAACGGGGCTCGCAATTACGAGCACGAGCACGAGCACGGCGCTGGGCTCCCGACACGCAAGGCCCTGGCACCGGGGGACGGAGCTTCCATGGGAGACTGCGAGTGTACGGAGTACAAGTACCACCATACATCAATACGTCTTCTACCTCATACGAATTCGCACTCCGGTAGGATCACGTCGTAGCGACTCTAGGCCGCGCACCTAACGCCATCCGAATTGATGGAATGCCTCTGTCAGTATGAGCTAGGCGTTGGGCAGGATTCCTAGGCATTGCAGGCACTTCCCACTCCTCCCCCCAACTCGAAATTGATCAATGCCTCCTGGATCGGCGGATACAGGTCCTCGTACCGGCAGAAGTGCGTGTGCGTACTCGTAACCAGCGTGGCTGTTCATCGGGTGGCAAACAAGGGGGGCGAAAGATGAAGCTGGAGGAAGAGAGCATAAGAGGGAGAGGGAGATGAGCCCGAGAGCGTGAACTCATGAGCCTTGGTCACGAATCAACGCATCAATCGATCCGTCAAGTGCTACAGCTCGAGCATCACCTCAGGCGGATGGATAGGTAGGGATGCATCAATGGAACAAATCGATGAGTGCTGCTGCGAGCTCGCGGTTTGTGCGGCGGCCTGTCCTCCGAGTCTGACGGCCCAATGCACATGACGTTTCGTGTCCATCCGTCGAGACCTTTGTTGCCTTGGGAGGGCGAGCTGCACGAGATGCTCGAGAGACGCATGGCATGGCATGGCATCCTTGCCCTAGTCCCACGTAGCATCCGTGGCGGCCGACGTGTTTCTTCGAGTGCTCTCTCCGGATGCAGCTTACCAGTGCTCTGCTCTGAGATGGGGGATACTCGTATGGCACTTGGGCCTCGAGTGCTCGCGTCTAAGGAGGGTCGCCATCCAAGAAGTCCCGCTGGCATCATATTTCCAACAATGACTCGTAGGGGTGAGAGACTCGTGAAGGGACCTAGATGCAGATGCTATGAATGGGCTCAAAGGTCCCGGTTTGAGGCACGAGTATGCACGTGTACCTGTATGGATTACCTCCACTACCCATGATTGCTCACCGAGGAGAGGTGGGCATCGTCTCTCGCCAGTCCTTGCAGCACCTAGGATCCCAGCATGCGTCGTGTGAAACGAGGAATGCTCTCCTGTGTCACCACTAGGCAGAGCTCGACGATGGGTCTCACCACGATTTCAAAAGCTTCGTAGTGCCCCGTGTGTAGTCCGCCTCGGTGCTCTGTGTGCTTCTGCCTATGTTTAAATATAGATCGCTCGGGTCCCGGCGGGCTGGTCAGACGGGGGAAATCGCCACGCCGGAGCGAATGGACCCCTCGTCATCCACGGAGTCGTCGAGACGTTGAATGACACAAACTCAAAACCGGGAGGGCAACGAGGGCGGGCACAAGTCCTGCAGGCATCAGCAATGGAGCGTCTACCAATGGATCATACCACACAGATTCAAGCCGACGGCAGACGGCAGACGCACGCAAGCAGACAATGCATATGTACAGCCATCGGTGCCTCCCATCTGCGACGGTGGCACTGGACCACTGCTTCCGTCATCGACCGCGTCCGACACGCGAGAGAGACAAGATCGGTGGCGGGCCCCGATCACGACGATCGGAGCGTCCGTCGGGATGCCTTGTTTAGAAGTCCCGTCAGTAGGTATGTACGGGGTACGCCGTGAGGTGTGATGTACGAGTAGTACATACTCGTACATGCTCGCAACTCCAGCCCTCGACTCGCCTTGCCACCCGGACACAGCCAATGGCGATGACGATCCGGGCATCTGTCGACGAGCCTGCCAGTATGTACATACGAGTACGGGGTATGTACGAGCACCCAGACTCATGCTGCGGTAGCTGTCCCTGGCAAGTTTCCCCGGGACTCGTCGTCGGGGCCGCTGGCCGGATCTCAGACGCGCGCAGCTGATTGGAGGGCATTTGGCGCCAGGGCGGGCAGCGCATGATGGATGATGGATTTTGATGGATTTGATGGATTGATGGATGGGATGGGCCCGCGGGGGAGAAGTGGAAGAGAAGGGGAGGGGGGGGGGGGGGGTGTTAGGGGGCTTACTATTTATAGCAGCACCGGCGTGAAATGGTTTTTCTCTTCTTGGAGCTTTTCGTTTCTTCTTCGGCACCAGGAGCTGTACGGAGTAGTACGGAGTACTCCGTACGCAAGCAGCGATTCCCTGGCCACCACCAGACCACATTGATCTCGATGCGAGACGGCCATGATTGATCAGACCAATTGATGCGCTTGTGCTCGTATTGATCGCCCGTGCTGCCGCTGTTGCTGTTGCTATCACTGCTGCTGTTGCGAGTCGACGGATTGATCAATGCCATGGAGGATGGATTGATGGAATTGGATCCAAAGATTGATGGTGGATGGATTGTGGCTTCACGGTTGCACCGGCCACTCACGAGTCGAGCTCTTGAAACGATGGGGCAGGAGGCCGCGGATGCGGGAGGCTGACTGGCCGAAGCTTGGGTCCGTGGCCCCTGCCGTTTGATTTGGTGAGTGGGAACGAGTTCTTTCCAATTCCTTTCTCTTTCTGGACCTTAGCGCTTTCCCTTTTCCTCCAATCCCTTCAATTCCTTCCAAGTTCAATTCCCCTCAGGCTTCCACTCTCTCCCTCGACTCGAGACTCGGGAGTACATGCGAGTACCTGTACTGTCCGAGCCACGGGTCGATCAGCCTGTCCACTTTTGAAATGAACCTGAAGAACAGGTTGTTTGTGTCACCTCCTGGGCGAGCAGTTGTCACGTAGCACAACCTCAATGTACCAATCGATTGATCAATTATTTGAAGATGGAGGCATCAAGAGCATTGCAGTTCGCAGTGAAGAGCAGAGAAGCCCACAAGGCGTGCTGCAGAAACGCGTACATACGGGACGCTGCAAAGGAGGTAGTAGCACGCTAGAGGTAATGGGCAAGTCCCGCAGGGGCAGACTTGAACATGATAGGTCCGTCCCTGGCTCAAGACCTTCCACTGACCGCGAACTTCCTGTTGCGTCAAGAGCATTCTCGATGAAAAAAAGAGCCTTTTAACGCGAGGCTGAACCTCTTTATGTCTTTTATCACTTCATACAACAGGAACCTAGTAGGTACTACTATAACTACCTCTCAAGTACAAGCAGTACGGCAGCAGCAGCACTCGACAAGGGTTCTTGCCGTCAGAAACGAACTCCAAGTTAAAGGAGGTACTGGGAGGTATGGCATCGGTACTCCTTATCACAGGGCGCCTGCCTTCCATCCTGCACGCCTTAATGCATCCAGCATGTGCGTCTCCGGCGTCTGCCAGGCAGTGCCAGGTCATTACTCCGTAATTGATCCGAGGTTAAGGGCACGGGCAGTACTCCGTACGAAGTACCTCTCCGTACGAAGTACAGTAAGTCCTAAGAGGCACACCGTACGAAGGACAAGACTTTTTCACTGCATCTCATTCGATCTCCAGTTTTGCCAAGACATTGAAGTATCCGCATGTACTCCGTACTCCGTACGACTTAATCTTTTCTTAGTACCTGTAGGTGCAGGATGTTGTCCTATTTGTGCAAGAGACGAGACACCAGACAGGCAGCAAAATTGCTCCCGCAACCCGGCGCTTTTTGTACCTGCAGGCATTCGTCAGGTCCCGTCTTCAATTTCAATGCGCGTGCGGGTGCCATCATCATCATCATCATGGATGTCCGCGTGCTCCTCGGTACCTCGATCCAGGAACATGAGATACACACCTTGATGTCTCCCGTACGAATGGATCCGGTGCACCACGGCCTCAAACTTTCAGATGATGGAAGTTATGCCTGTACTTGGCGGTACCTGGAGGCTACCACCGCACCCTGGAGGTTCTCCCAACCTCCGATCACGACCTGGACTCGAGACCCTCTCTTGGGCAGCCCGTTTAGCGCCAGCAGAAAAGACCTCCGACCCAGGGCGAGCTGGAGGAAGTGGATGATACCAATGAGGTACTACGGAGTACTTGCTAGAACTTGAACTCCGAGTCCGTACCTGTACGAGCATAGACCCGGAAGCCGCGTGGAACTTGGGAAGGCGTCGCCTGCTCAGCACCTGTGTTTGTACTCTTGTCTGAGGCAAGTCCGACCTACCTTTCCCCCCCCCCTTCCAGGAAAAAATCCACATCGCGCCTGCCCCCGCCACGGGTCGTCGTTGCTGCCGAGTTTAGTGCGTTGGACCTGCTGTTGGTCCTTGGAACACGGGCCAAAAAGCAAGAGCGCCAGAGCCAGAGCCAGAGCCAGAGGTCCAGAGGCCCAGAGGCCCAGAGGCCCAGAGGCCCAGAGCCCATCCCGTCAATCCATCTTGAACCCATTGATTTGATCCCTCCATTTGATCAATCCATCCATCTCTTCCAAGTCTCTTGTCTCATCTCCAGTCCGTCGTCCTCTCTCTCTCTCTTTTTCTCACCCTCCTCTCCTCTCTCTTCTGCGCCTCTATTCCCCTCCCCCCCTCCCCGGTTTGATCTTGTCTTCTTTTTCTCCTGCAATACATACTATACCTTTAGACTCGACCTTTTCCAAGGCGCAGTGCCAGTAGCAGTAAGTGCAAGCAGCCGCCCACCGCCCCAATCTGCCTTGTTGCCCGTCCCGCGCTGCACTCGGCGGGTTTTGTTTTTCCCCTTCTTCCTCGCACCTTGCACCTTGCACCTCGCCCCCTCCTCCCTCCTCCTCCCTCTCCCCGTCCCTTCAAAGTACCGCCAGCCGCCAGCCACCGAATGTGGCCCTCCGCTAACAACCTCAACTCTCTAGGCGCCGCGTCTTTGTCTCACTTCCATGTTCTGATCACTGCTTCGGTCTCTTCTTTCATTCCATCTCGTTCTCTTCCTACATTTTTTTTTCGGTTCGACCTCGATACCTAGAACAGTCTTTTCCTGTCCCTGACAACGTCCAATCTTCAATCACCGGCTTCCTCACAAATCGGCCGAGGATCCTTGCCTCCATCCATTTGCCTTCGAGTCCAATACGTCGTGGAGAGACGCTGCCGGGAGTTGTCGTCTCGATTCCTTGCCCCCATCTCGTTGGGTCGTGCTCCTATATCACGAAAAAAAGACTTCCTCCGGATTCAGCTGCGCTGTCCACCAAGACCCACCCTTGTCGCTCGACCGTTCGCGAATACACTTCTTCGGGCCCTTCTTCACCTTCAATTCGACCTGTTCTTCCTCTTCTCAGCCCGTTTCTCATCCGCCGAGGCGTTGATCCATCATTCCTGCCCCGTCCTAGTCCTCGTGCCTGAGCGAGGGAACGTGCTGTCCAACGCAAGACCGACGATTTGAAGAGGAGGGCTTCGCGCAATCCCCGGGGAAGAGAGAAAAAAGGAGGCTCCTCGACAAAATGCCGTCAGCAGACTCCCGACGAATGTTTGAGGGGCAAATACCGTCCTTCATGTCAGTCTTTGACCTGGACGCCGAAACCATGGGCGATCGCGAGACCGTCACGTTGGTCAATCCCAAGCTCGCGGATCTGGACTCCAAGGCTCCTTCGCTGGCTGCCGTCTCCCGCAAAGCCGACCTGTCGCCCGGGTGCTTGTCCGCCGACCAAGCCCTCAAGAGTCGACATGGAACATTCATGCAGGGTCTGGAGTCCGCTGACTCGTCTCCCACCTTGACGCTCTCCACCACGGATTCCTCTCCACTGTCTGATCCATCGCCTTCATCCTCGCCTGACTCTCCTCACAACTTGATCCCGCTGAACAATTATCCCTCAACGACTTTCCGCTCCCCCGGCAAGTTGGCGGCGCTCAAGCCGAGGCGACTTGATACCTCGCTCACGACCATGGAACGCCCGATGACATCCCCGGCGCCGAGAAAACCTCGAAACATGAAGGGACTTTGCATACAACCGCCAAATGTTGCCTCGGCCATGTCCAAATCGATAGCAGCAGAACCTGGCTCCCCCTCCTTCATCAAGCCGACCATCCCAGCCATGAAGCGCAAACCCAGTCTCCTCAGCATCAACACGAGCGCCAACGACCTGATGAACAAGACCTCATTGGAGGTGCCGGCATCTCCAGCCTTGGCCCCCATTCTGCAGCGTCGAGCACTCAAGCATTCGGCATCCTCTCCACACATGCTGATTTCGATCAAGACGGCTTCCTTTGGGCCCACGGGAGGCATGACCTTTCCGAGCATGCTCGAGCGAAACGAGTCAGGCCTTTCTGAAGTCCTTCGCCCGATGAAAACAGGCACGCACGCCACGTTTGCCGAAGCCATTGCCGAAGAGGATTCCCCCATCAAGACGCAGCTCGCCAGCCGGGCGGAATTTCGCGTTGCCGAGCCCGGCGAGGACCAGAAGTCTCCCGGGTACCCCCTGGGCCCGATCGCGATATACGGCGACAACGTCTTCCTATACTCAGAACCCACCGCCAGCGAGGCTTCAAGGTTTGACGTGGTCATCAACGTGGCTCGGGAGGTCAAGAACCCCTTCCACGACAAGAGGCAATCTCTGGTGTTCTCTCCTGTCCCGGACACCGCTGCATCCAACGTCAGCTTTGCGACAGCCTTCGAGTACCAGCCGTGCGATCGGTTCACGGAAACGCCGACGACCCCAAAGGCGAGCTCTGTCAAGATCCCCGAGTACATACACATGCCGTGGGATCACAACACCGACATCGCACCCGACCTGATGCATCTCTGTGAGACCATTGATAATCGGACAAAGCTGGGCAAAAAGGTCTTGGTCCATTGCCAGCAGGGAGCCAGCCGCTCTGCCAGTCTCATCATTGCCTACGGCTTGTACCTAAAACCCGAACTCAGCGTGAACGACGCTTACTACGCAGCCCAGGCCAAGAGTCGTTGGATCAGCCCCAACATGAAGTTGATGTACTCGCTGCAAGATTTCCACAAGGACTTGTCCGACAAACGTGCGCCACAGACTCTGAACGTCTCGAGACCGCGTATTCGATGTGCCACGACGCAGCACAAGCTGTCCCTATCCTCCAACGCTATTGGACTGAATTCGATCGAGCCGCTGACAGCCCCGTTACCCACGGAGAATGGCGAAACCGATCAGCGACAGAGGAACGACGGTTTGCTCAAGCGCCTGGCCAACAATCTGACTGATATCCAGTCAATCTCACCAGGCCCGGCTTCTGCTCCTTTGAACTTCTCGTGGAAGAAGGAACTAGAGGAGAAGAGGCGAAGGCAAGGGGAGAACGAGACTGAGACGATGCAGGACGCGGAGACCCATTCCTCTCAGCTTGAATCGAGCATACAGACGGGCCAGCCGCTTTTCCCGGCAGGGTTTTCCCTCGACTCACAGAGACCGCACTCTGCCGGGGGCTCAAAGCCCGGTGTGACCTCGATTGCGCCACCCGATTCGATGTCTGCTGTCCTGTCCGAGTCGGGTCCTCATCAAGAGTTCGGCTCCCTAAATCGTCTCTCATCTTATTCGCCGAATAACCTCAATCAACTCTATAGAGAGCTCAGCCCCATCGAGAGCGTCAGCTCTTTCGTGTCAGCATTCTCTGATGTCGACAATCTCGCTTCCCCGAGAGCGGACATGATGATGGCCAGCCCCCTGCGAACCGCGCCCGAGTTACCCGAAATGCGATTCCTGACGACCTCGACGGAGCCGGCCGAGAGTCTCTTCTCGCCCAGAGAGGCTACCTTTTCGCGCAACATGTTCTTCTCCTTTGGACAGCCGGCACAAAAAACTGACCCAAGGAGCCCGCCCACGAAAGGCGACGCACCAATCATTCGGTCCATTGATGATATCCTGTGACGAGGTTCACGATTTCGTTTGATGTCCCACACATGTCCTCATTGACGATCCCTTCCCCCGGGTAACTTCAATTTCCTTTGCATCAGAGACGGAGCTGGCCAGGCTGATTTTTCGCCGACCTCGTGGCGGGTCCAACTTCGAATTCGACTTCTCCAGCCTAAGACTTCTTCCCCGAGAGGCTCTTCTTCGGCATTTACAGGCGTTCAAGGTGTACAAGAGGACCATACCCTTTTCGTATCACCAGGCATATACCAGAAGCTGCGACACCATCGCATGCGGATGTCGTTTTTATTTTTTTTTGTGTGAATTTTTCATCTTCTATCGTCTGGAATTTGTTTCGCCCATGTGGCCGGCTTTTCTTTTACTCGCCCGGCTTACCTACCTACCCCGTTCAATCCCCCCTTCCCCCCCTTTCCCCCCCTTTTTTTCTCTATGTCTTGCGTACATTGAGCGCGCAGCGCCCTGAGTGAAGGCTGCACATGGTGAGCAATCTGCATTAATATTGGGTACACCACATCATCAAGCCATTCGTGTACCAAGACAGCATTTTTGACATTTCGTTCGCTTTTTTTCATTGTGTTTTTGTCGTGCTCTTTCTTTCTGTTTACCTGATCTTCTTTTCTTACCATCTGCACTTGTTTTTTTGGTTTGGATATCCCGGACTTGTTCTCTAAGAGGACCATGGAGTAAGTGGAATTTGCATAATCTCTCTTCGGCCATCCGAAAGAAGATCGTCTTTGATTTCCTTTGTTTTGTATCTTGTGTAGGGACTTGTGAAGGGGCAGAGCCAGGGAGAAAGGGTTGGGGGGATCTGAAGGGTGAATTTCAGCTTGAGAACTAAGGAATCTAGCCGACTTTTGGCCGTGAGGCGGGAGGGGAGTGAGAGTCGGGGAAGACATTATACCACGAGGGGGGCAGAGTCCCAGAGTTAAGTTTAGATCTCTAGCAATAAACGCATTCGCATCGTGGAGTGAACTCGGGGGCTTTTGGAGTGTCCCTAGCTGCGTCCCTTACCTGCTGTCACGTGCCCCCTGACCCCTGAAAGCCGTGATCCATGACCCATGATGGTATCACAATACCGGTCCAAATTCTATTGGAAGTCTATATATACACTACGAATCTATATATGTGGACATGCCCGCACGCATTTTCGCCGGGTCCAGACGTCTCCCGGGGGCACGTTTCTTCACTTGGTCTTCTTCTCGGCCCTGGCGGCCTCCTTTGCCATCTTCTCGGAGCGCGCGATGCCGGCCTCGACGCCGATGCCGCCGAAGACGAGGCCGACGCCGAGCCACTGCATCTGGGAGAGGCGGTGGCCGAATGCGACGACGGACAGGATCATGGTGAACATCTTGCGGGTGACGGTGACGGTGACGAGCAGGACGGAGGAGAATGTGGAGAGGGTGTAGACTGGGCGCGCGGGGGCATGGTCAGTCATTGGCAGAGAGGAGAAGGCAAGGCAAGGCAAGGGGAAGGGGAAGAGAAGGGAAAGGGAAAGGGAAAGGGGGGGCTCACAGATGAAGACTTGGCCAAAGGCGCCGCAGGCGGCGAAGCCGAGGACGTCCTTCCAGACGGCGGGGTAGCGGCGCATGAAGTCGAGGGCGGCGTTGAGCTCGCCGGCGCTGCCGGCGGCGTCCATGCCGACCCACTCGCCGAGGCGGGTGGCGACGAGGAAGGGGCTCGCGACGAGGTATGCGGCTGTGACGAGGGTGCTCATCATGTTGTTCGCGCACATCATCTGGGGGCCCGAGTAGGGCCTGAAAGTCTGGAAGATATAGTCCTGTGTGGAGTTTGTAAGGCCGTCGAAGAGGAGGTTGATTCCGAGGAGCAGGAGGCCCCAAGCGGCGCTGGCGTCGTCCCTGGCGCTGCTGGCGGCGGTCTTCCTTTTCTTGCTGCCGGAGTGGAGGGTGAAGACGGCGACGCCTGCGGTGACTGCGGCGACGACGAGGTACTTGTAGAGCGGGTAGCGCTTGCGGAAGATGGTGATGTGGAGGAGCATGACGGGCAGCAGCTTGCAGCTCTTTGCGAGGAGGAAGGTGATGTAGTCGATGTGGGCGAGGCTCGCGTAGCCAAAGGGGCTGGCGAGGCTGCTGGTGACGGCGACGAGGGCGAGCGGGCCGAGGATGCGCGCCGACGGGATGATGGGCGGGACGGGCGCGCCCGCGGGCGTCGAGAGGAGGAGGTACGCGAGGCCCGTGAGCGCGGCGAAGGCGGACTGCACGGTGTTGAGGAAGACGGGGAAGTGCCAGACCTCGGGCGCGTCGGCGGGGCCGTACGCCCGCGTCGTCAGCTTCTCCTGGAGGTATGCCCACGTCAAGCTGCGGTGACACGGGGTCAGCTGGGAGGGCTCTCGGGGCCGTGGATCGCGGGGGCTCTTCAGAGAGGAAGGGAAAAAAAAAAAAAAGGGGGGGGGGGGG
>NQYS01000004.1:3137410-3156495 GCA_003055955.1 Escovopsis sp. AC
TGGTTTGTGGGGCCGTTGTGGTGTTTATTGGCGGGGGGGGGGGGGGGTTTGGAGGAATTGATGGTTCAATGGACCAAATCAATGATGCATCAACTGTGGCGTCCATGCCTGGGGTTGATGGTATAGGTTAGCTGCTGGGATCAATTGCACACAGGCGACCTGACCAATCAAAGCTCCGATCGAGCACTTACCAGGCCACCTCCTCAAGGGCTTCAGAGGACTCAGCCACTGTGGGCGTCTGGGATCAGCCCTGAAGGTGCTGCAACGCGGGGAGTGGCTTGACCCTCCCCGGGGCTTGAGCCAGCCCGTGGGGCGCGGGGCCGATCGAATCAGGTCGAGTTGATCTCGATGAAGTCACATCAATCAATCCACTTGAGCACGCTTCTTCGCCCTCCAGCCCGGGACAGCCTCACTCCAACGTCGCATCAACTCGAGCTCCTACTACTTCTTGTGAGGAGCTGCTCCCTCTTCCCCATCTTGCATCGTATTTCATCGTCCTCCGATGTCCCTTTCGGACTGAGCATCATCGTATCAAACGGTACAGGCCTCACCCTCGTCTGGTCTGCCCTGTCGCCCTCGTCGCCGGCTTTGTTGCCAATAGTAGACCTTATCGCATGGAAAACCTTGCATTCGCAACGATTTATCTGGGGCTCGTCTCGGCGGCTGCCGTCGAGGGTTGGATCCTACTATAGGTCGTGATCGCAATGAGGCGGTCCTCCGCTGAGGCACAGTAAGCTGGCAGGCCGACGAGCCAAGAGTCGAGCGTTTCCCTATGAACATACGGAGTAGACCGAGAGGGATTAAAAGGCTGACCGTTCTGTCAAGAGAAAGATGGCTGGAAACGCAGAGCCATGGTGCCAGCGTCGCTGATCTGCAGCGGGCTGTCAGCCTTGGTGGTTCCTCCAGTCCTTGTCTCTTGGGCTGTCGCTCCGTCTGCTGGAAGGTGGGTATCTCCATCCATCGATTCTTTTGCGAATGCGGCGAACCAGGCGTTGATGGCCGGGCCAGACATTCCTGCTGTCGGGGGACAGCAGCGTCGAGTCCTCTTGGTATGAGGCCCTTCGCGAGGGAAGAGGCCGGTACACCAAGCAGAACGAACACTTCCTCCAGTTCATCTCCGACCCGAATGCGCTTTCAAGAGTCACGACGGATCCCTTGACAGATGATCCAAAGGTAAGCATTTTGTGAAAGACGGGGGAAAGAGAAAAGGGGGGGGAATGGCATTTCTCGATCTTGTGGCTGACGTGACGAGGTAGTCTCCCTGGAATACGATTCGTGAAGACGAGGCAATGCGTGCAGAGATCCTGCAAGACGTCCAGAGACTCCCCGACGAAGCCGACTATCACGAAGATTGTTTTCAGCTCATGGTCCTGGATATCCTCTTCGTCTACTGCAAGACGTACCCGGAAAGGGGAGGCTACCGCCAAGGCATGCATGAGTTGCTTGCACCAATTCTTTACGTCATACAAGAAGATGCCCTCGATCGCAACCTCGTCTCTGACGACGAGCCCCTCGACAACGCATTGCTAGAGGCCATAGACGCGGCCTTCATTGAGCACGATACCTATGTTCTTTTCTCTCGTTTGATGGACCATGCCCAGGCGTTCTATGCCGTGCAAGACATCGCCCCTCCGCCGTCTGATGCGTCACAATCGCCCCGAGCCTCTGAGCCACCGTCGGTGATTGTGGAGCGAAGCAGATTTATCCACGAAGTATGCCTGCAAAAGATAGACCCAGAGCTGGCTGATCACCTTTCCACCACGGAAATCTTACCGCAAATATTCCTCATGTGAGCATCCCTCATCGTCACAACGGTGGGAAGTTTTCCTTCTTGTTGACCCAGAGACCAGTCGATGGATTAGACTTCTTTTCAGCCGGGAATTTCCCTTTGTCGAAGTTCTAGCATTTTGGGACACAATCTTTGCAACCGATCCGTCCCTAGACCTGGTCGATCTCATCTGTTGTGCCATGTTGATACGCATCCGGTGGCAGCGTAAGTCAACACAAGGTCCAAAATCTCGGTCTTGTCTTCCACACTGACGATGAATGTTTTTTGAAGTGTTGGAGGCAGATTATACTGTGTGTTTGCAACTGCTCTTGAAATATCCTACTCCCTCGCATCCTCACGGCCCCCAGACGTTCGTGGATGATGCCCTTTATTTGCGGGATCACATGGACCCTTCGGGCGGGGCATTCTTGATCAATAAATACTCTGGACGATGCCCCCAGGTCTTCGAGAGCTCCGAGCCGGTCGGTCTGGGCTTCTTGCAGGCAGGAAACTTCAGCTCGCTTCGTCGAAAGGGGCTAGAGATCACATCCCCCCTGCACTTCCCCACGAAATTCATCCAGCAACAAGGCGGCGTCGAGACGCTATTTCATGGGGTGCTTGAGAAGGGCGAGAAGCTCGGAATCAACCAGGCTGTGCGAGATGCTATCGGAGACATTCGACGGAACATGCATGGCCTGAACGAAGTCCGGCATTTGCATATCCCACCCCGAAGTGGCCTCTCGGAAGAACAAGCGGGCTTTGCGCTAGTGGCCCTGGAAGGCCGCAATAGACAGTTGGCGAGCTACCTTGACGAGTCCGTCAGGCATCTCAAGGCCATCTCCATGCCCGACTTGGAAGACAAGGCAACGTTCCTCGACCTCATCGAACAGGCAGCCTCCAAGATCCAGCTGATCCAGCTCTTGTTGCAGGACTCATCGATCAAGATCCCTCCCATGAGTTCTCTCTTTGCCGTCGCAGCAGCGAAAGGAGCGACCGGAGGCAGCACCGGATTTAGAAAGACGAAGAAAGACGAATCCGATGCGGCCCTCGAGGAAGTGGGCTTGTCAGAGCTCGCTGTGACCGAACACGGGCCGCCGCCATCGCCTCCGTTGGAGATGACAGACAAGACAAGCGACAAGGAGGATATGGAGCGAGAGACATCGCCACTCGTACCGCCGCAGGTAAAGCCCCTCAAACAACCACCCGCACCAACGATACCCACTCGGTCGACTATAGCACACTCGGCCTTCTCTTGGATGCTGGAGCCTAGTGACGCAGGGCCTTCTCAAGTGGTCTCTCCGATGAGACGAGACAGCCAGCCGACCCAAAGGCGCAAGCGAGGGGTCGTCAACGCCAGCCGCGAGAAGAACGCGTTCCTATTCGGCGAAGCCTCGTCAACACAAGCAGAAGGAAATCGGGAAGATCCCCTGGGATCGGGAAACATCTTCGGAATGGAACCGCTCGCGAAGCCGAAGGCCAAAATTGGGTTCAAGGAGGGACAGGACGCTTGTGAAGGAGACACGCCCGGCTCAAGGGAGCAGTTCTCCCTCCTGACAGATGAGCCCCCCCCTCATTCTGGCCTCGATGCCTTGGAGTAGCACGGGCGAATGAGACGCAATTGGAACGACAAGCAAATGGTGAACTTGAATTTGGCTGGAGTGATTGTTTTCCATATGAAAGAAAATATGATTCACGTTGTTGGCAACGACCAAGTGGCCAAAAGGTTCCCGTGCCAACTGCGAACAACATATGGAGTACCAGGCGCCCATCCAGCCAGTCGTCGTCGTCAGATTCTGGCAACCGTCCCGAACTCATCGTCTAGGGACCCGGAGCCCCATCGAAGCGACCACCCGTCCGCCGTCCCCCATTCGGCCAGCGAGACAAGACTCAAGGACCATCATGGAATTGGGTCGTTGCCACCCGAAGGTGATGGAAGGTGTGGAGGCGCATTTGCACAGTGCTTGAGATGGGAAAGTCCTCGCATCATCTTCGATCTGGGCGCTAGCACGGCGCCTTTTCCCTGCTTTCTTATGTCCGTTGAGTGACACTGATCGTCTATTGAGATGTACACAAGCTGAACTCTCTCTTTTCTTTTTTTTGCTTTTGCCAGGGTATCCTGATTCCCGACAAACGAGGCTCACATTCCTGGATACCTATGATACTCGGGGAAGTCCGCTCCCGGACCGGATACTCTTCGCTGCCCCATATCTTCCGTCGAGAATCTCCAGCTCAACGATGACTTCACCGCCGGTGTCTCACGTCATCGATCCTCATGGGGACACGCTTCTGATCCTCAAGAATCCGAATGCCCCGTTTGCCGTCTTGCCGGGGATCAAGTCTTCGGGCAAGAAAGCGCCGAGCCTTCTACCATTACCTCTCAAACCGAGCGATGCCAAGCAAGCAGGGGCTGCGGCGGTCTCCTCGGACAGGGCTGAAGTCAGGATGCAGCTCTCGTCCAGGCACCTGACATCGGCGTCTGGATATTTCAGCAGACTCGTGATGGGGCAGTGGAAAGAGAACAAGATCGAGGACGTCGGCGCCGACGCCAAAGCCTACTGCTATGTAGTGACGGCCGAGGACTGGGATCAGAAGGCCTTGCTCGCCTTGATGCAGATCATCCACGCGCGAACGACGACGCTGCCGACGACCGTCACTCTGGAGATGCTCGCCAAGATCTGCGTCCTGGCTGATTACTATCAGTGCACCGAGACGGTCGAATTCTTCGTCAAGATGTGGGCGCAAAGCCTGGAGGAGCCCCTCCCATCCCAGTTTGAGAGGGACGTCTTCCTGCGATTGGTCGTTTGCTGTGTAGACGGGGACGCGGACGTCTTCAACAGGATGACCAAGCTCATTATACACGAGTGCGAGGAGCCGTTTGAATCGTTTTCTCTGCCGATCCCCCACAAGGTCATAGGTGAGTCGGGTCGACATCGCGTCCGCGACCCTTGGGACCGGAGCTAATATGAGAGGCGCACCCAGCTGGGATCAATAAGAAGAGGGAAGATCTGATCTTTTCGCTCCTCACGGGGCTGCAGGACCTCGCCGACGAGTTCTACGACGAGAGGAGCAATGCCTGCTCATTCGAATGCAAAGCCATCAACCTGGGGACCCTGCTGAAAGCCCAGAAGAAGCTGGGCATCCTCGACTGCCGGCCCCAGCCGCCGTTTGAGGGCTGGAGCGCTTCGACCTTGGTGCAGGCAATGCGCGGCATCCAGGTCCCGTTCCCGAACGAGTCGAGGCCCACCAGATACTTCTGCAACAACGCATACCAGTCTCAGAGGTTCATCAAGGCGGAGTTTGCGCCGGTCTGCAGCATCTCCCAGAGGATCAGGCAGATCATCGACAAGCACGGCTGCACTGCAATCTGATCGAGAGCCTTTTCGACCGCCTTTGTCCAGCACCAGTCTGATCCTGCGATTGGCACAAACTCGGCGAGGTTTGTCTCTTGTGTGATTGACGGCGCTGGGTAGAGGAATCCGTGAACACATCTCCATCCAGGTCGGCATTTGTCAAATGGGGTTGGCAGGGACAGAGGCGGCAAGGGCCTGCGAAACAACACATAGCGGCAGCAGTGGATCACTCCGTGATCACTGAAGTGTCCCTGAGAAAACCATTCTCGAGGGGCGTTGAAGCATGAGGACTCGGTGCTGAGAAGACACATACCGGTTAAGAGATCATGGGCGGTGGGTGAGCGGCATGGAGCCTGACCGGTGAAGTATCAATGCCTCCTCCTCCTGGATCGAGAGTGTCAGATGGATCACTTGGAAGAGAGGTCAGTCCTGACTGAAATGGAAGACGACAATACCTTGAAATGAGGATGAATAGATGCATCATGAATGGAAATGCAAGAAATCAATAATACAATAGACCATCTTGGCTTTTGTTTAGCCTGCGTGTTATAGGTGTACTTTCAATCCTCCGCAAATCACCGCAATTTGGCCAAGGTTTCGCCGAATAACCAAGTACCGCGCTATTGCGCCTCTCCATCAACGACCAACTTCCTGGAACTTGCCCATCTTCATCTTCCTTCGAGCGTCACATTCATAGCACGACATCCATCGATCGATACCCACGCCTGTCGCCTGTCCCTCGGCTGTCTCGTCCTTCGACCCCCCTCCGTTTCCACGATGCTGCTGCCTGCTCGCATTGTCTCCCAGGGCTTTGCCAGGTCATCGCATCGCGCATCGCATATTCTCCCCCGCGTCGCCTCGGCAAACGTCTCGACTGCCGCCGCCGACGCCACCGACGGGCCCTCGAGCCCCCTAAGCCGAAGCCGAGACGATGCCGCCTCGCCTCCTCCGTCGAGTCCGTCGAGTCCGTCCAGAAAGCACCACCGCGGGCCTCTCGAGCACCCTGGCCCCATATACGCCGCCGGCCCGAGACAAACGGAGCGGGAGAGAGCGGGCCTGCCGCGGCTCGACGTGGGGCCCTCGTCGCCGCAGCGCTACTGGCCCAAGCACGAGATGCCGTCGTCGGCGACGCAGTTCGAGTGCTCGTACGAGGCCCTCACGGGCGGGCCGGCGACGGTCGGATGGGACCGCGAGTACATCTACGTCCAGGACAGGCGGACGGACGACGGGCGGCGGGCGCTGAAGCCGCTCACGATCCGGGACGGGTGTGACTGCGCGCGGTGCCGGGAACCCAGCTCCGGACAGAAGACGTTCTCGTCGACGGAGCTGCCGCTGGACCTGGGCATCGCGAACGTGCGGCCGACCGAGGAGGGCCTCGCGCTCACGTGGACGACCGACATCGAGCGCATCGCCGCCGCGGCCGCGGAGCAGGACGGCGCCCCGCACGAGACGCTCCTCCCGTGGGCGGCGGTCGAGCTGGCGCTGCGGCGCACCTCGATGGAGGACGCCGTGCTCCCGCGCAAGCGGTCCCTACTTCAGCGCACCGGCGCCGTGTACTGGGACCGCGACACGCTCGGGCAGCACGTGCGGCGGATCGACTACGGCGAGTACATGCGCGAGGGCAGTGCCGCGTTCTGGGCGGCCGTCGCCGACCTGCTGCGGCTGGGCATCGTCTTCCTCGAGAACGTGCCGCGGGACGAGGCGTCGATCCTGCGCGTCGTCGGGCGCATCGCCAACGTCCGCGAGACCTTCTACGGCCGCACGTTCGACGTGCGCGCCAAGCCCGACGCCGAGAACGTCGCGTACACCAGCGGCGCCCTCGCGCCGCACCAGGACCTCGCGTACCTCGAGCCCCAGCCCATGATCCAGGCGCTGCACTACATGGAGAACTCGTGCGCCGGCGGCGAGTCCACGTTCGTCGACGGCGAGCGCGTCGGCCGCCTGCTCTTCCCCTTCACCCGCGCCAGCCGCGCCATGGCGCCCCTCGCCGACCTGCACATCCCCTACCACTACGCCAAGCGCGGCTTCAGCTACTTCGCCTCCCGCCGCGTCATCGACGTCAACGAGGGCGGCTACGCCGGCATCTTCTGGTCTCCGCCCTTCCAGGGTCGCCTGCTCTGCCCGACCCGCGACCTGCGGCCCTGGATCCCCCCCGCCCGCGTCTTCGAGGCCATGCTCGGCGACGACCGCGCCCTCTTCCGCTCCAAGATGCGCGAGGGCGACTGCGTCCTCTTCGACAACCAGCGCGTCCTGCACGGCCGCGCCGCCTTCCACCCAGCCGCCGGCGGCTCGCGCTGGCTCAGGGGCGCCTACATCGCCGCAGAGGACTTCCTCAGCACCGCCGCACACATTCCCCCCGGCCACGCGGAGGCCCTGCGCGGCCCGCAGCCCTGGTCCCCCGCCCTGGCGCAGCGGCGGCTCAGGCAGTCCTGGTGGCACGCCGACGCGCTGAGGAGGGTCATGGAGGTGGATCCCGACTTCAAGCCGTCGTCGCTCGGGGACTACGAGGCGAACGAGAGCACGGCCACCCAGGCGTCTCGGGGAAGAGCCGCGGGCAGTTCCTTCGACCCGATCCGAGCCGAGGCCATGAAGATCTTTTAAGCATCCGCACCGCGCAGCCAGTTGGCATCGTGTAGCCATGTTATGCTAAGTACAGTAGGAGTCATTGAGCTATTTGCAGTAGTAGTAGATACATACCTGGTACGGAGTCACGGGGGGAGCACAGCGAGGTAGAGCTGTCCAGTTTTTGATGAAGAAAAAAAGAGTCCATGATCATACAAAGGTTTGTCCTGAGCTCGCCGCTCGTTCTCCATTTCAGATAAGAAAAAAAGGAAATCATAAGCGCCATGCTCGACCGGTCCATGGACCAAAAGAATTCGTACTCCCCGACACCGGCATTTTCAGAACCTATTCCGAATGAACGCCCTGTCCTAAAGCCAAAGTCAAAAATGCCAACGAAAAAGATGAAAAAGTGGCGATAGGCACCACAAAAAAAAAGGGCAGAGAGCAGTATAGGAGGCTCAGCATGACGCTCACTCCCATTTTTTCGCTTCCACGCCCTTAGGCGGCGACGTCAGGACGGTCCTAGCCTTAACGTCGTCCCAGTCAGTGCTCAAAGTCGTACCGTTGCTCTCGATGAAGCTCTTCTTCATCGCCCGCTGCTGTTCTGGGGTGGCCCCCTTGTAGAGCTTCTTGAAGAAGGCGTTGACGTCCGGTTCCTCGTCCTCGTCCTCGTCCTGGACGACAAGGTCCCAGTTCTTGGGCCCCGTACGCGAGGATGTCGGGTAAGCAGGCTGGCCAGTCGGGATCGCGGGGGCTTTGGCAGGGGAGGCTTTGTCGGGATGGGGGGCGTGATTGCCAGTGGCGGTCGCTGGTGCTGATGGCCCGGCACTGGAAGTGCTGCTCGTAGCAGGCCTGTTCGTCGCACGAAATGTTCAGCAAATCACGTATCTGGGTCTAGTCTCGGCTGTCTGCCCACTTACGCTTGCCTTGGTTCTGGGCCTGCGGCTGTTGCGGCAGTGTCTGGCCCGAGGCGCGGCCACTTCCCGTCCTTCGTCTTGATAAGGATGAGCTCGATCTTGTTCGGGGTGACTTTCCAGCTGCACGAGTCGGGTTCGATCTCCCCCCAAAGGTCGAGCGTGAACTCCCTCTGGTCGCCGCAGGGATAGACGACGGGCTGCAGCACGACCTTGGTTGGGTAAAAGTGCACCTCGAGATCATCCTTCTTGACGCCCTTGGAGAAGATCAAGACGGTGATGGCGGTTCTGCTCTGGAAGTCCTGGACCTCGGGCGGCGTGTCCTTGGGCACGAGCTTCTTCGCGGAGGCAGGGCCCCCCGCCTCCTTCGATAAGACCGGGGTCTCCTTGAGCGGGGGCCGCTGGCCGGTGGTCCACTTCCTCGCGGGGTCGTCCTTGGGGAGCTTCTCCATCTCGCCGAGGACCTGGATCCGCACCGTGCTCGCGAGCCGCCAGTGCATAGCCTGCGGCCCGCTGTCCAGCTGCGCCAGCCCCTTGGCCGGGTCTGAATTGTTAATCTCGTCGCCCTGGGCGTGGGCCCTCGCCTGGGCGGCCGTCGCGGTCCAGTTGCCGTTGTCGTCGAGGAACTCGGAGGCGGGATCCACCTTCTCCAGGGCCTGGTGTCCCTTGACGATGCGCATCGAGTACAGGCAGCACGCGTCGGCGTTGGCGTACTGGCGGAGCGCGTTGTAGGCCAGGGCGCGGCGGTAGTGGGCCTCGGCGAGGAGCGGCCGCTGGTTGCGCTCGAAGGCCCGGTGCCAGGCCAGCTCGGCGTCCTGGAGGGACTCAGGGTACCGCTTAAGCCCGGCGTGGGCCTTGGAGCGGGCGATGAGCCAGGCTGGGTTCTCGGACGCGGCGATGGCGGTGGAAAGCTTGGCAACGGCCTCGTCCCAGTTGCGGCTGTCGACTGCGGCGAGGCCCTGCTGGGCCGTGGTGATGTGTGCCATGGCTTGCTTCTTGCGATGGGCGGGGTTCTGTTGGCGATGTTGGAGGAGGATTGGGGAATGTGATCAGGACCTCCTAGAGTAGTAGTACCTGTAGATGATGGAGAGTTTAGGGATGCTGGCAGTGACTGAGTAACTCAAGCCGACAAACCCTTGCAATCCGATTTGAACTCGTCGATCGGGACAGCAGAGAAGAGAAAGGGTCCTGGTAGTGGTGTGGTTGCTTCTAGAAGCTCGGGTCATGAGCTGCATGGATGGATGGATGGATTGATCAAGCTGACGCAAGTGGATGAAGCTCGCTTGTGGCGCAAACGCCCCTCCCCTGCTAGAGTTGACGCCTCAAGCCGAAGCTCAGCCACACTGTGTCAATCAGTATTCCGTACTCGTTACACGTACTGTAGATTCATTCGCATGTGAGATGATGCAACAGAGACACGTATGGCGTTTCCATCATCATCATCACGGTTCCGAGGTTCACGGCTTTGATTGCATGCATCAAAGACTGAGTTGTATTCGCCAATTCGCCAGCTGGTCTGCGCCTAGATCGCCTCGATCTTCTCATCCGGGTATCGCTTCGCAAACAGTCCCAGGGCCCTGATGGTAAACGTAAACTTGTAGTTGGGGTATGAGCACATGCAGAACTTGTTGAAGACGCCCTCGATGGCCTCCGGCAGCCACTCCCCGTTTGGCTGCTGCCGGCTCATGATGAACCGTATGCCCTTCTTGATCTTCTCCACGTCGGTGTACTGCGCATCCATCAGGCCGATCAAGGCCCACGCCGTCTGCACCACAAGCGAGCCGGACTCGTGTTCGTGGTACTCCATCGTTTCGCAGCCCTAGAGAGTAGCACATTCGTCAGCCCGAGGCCCTGGTCTCCGTCTGTATTTTGACAAGCCGGGAGAGTTCAACTCGAAAGGGGTTTCAAAGGCCAAATCTCACCTTGTAGCTTTCCGACCATCCGCCGTCTTCCCGCTGCTTGGAAATGAGAAAGTCACAGCCGCGCTTGGCAATCTTGCTGTTGGAATAGGTCTCGCCAATAGCCGCCATGCTCTGAAGGGCGAACATGGTCGCGTACGTGAAGCAGATGCCCCAGCTTCCGTACCAGCTCCCGTCGCCTCGCTGGGAGGACTTGATCCAGTTGGTCGCCCTCTTGATGAAGAGATTGACCTCCTTGCTCCGATACTCGGGCCAATGTCTCCTGAAGAGAGACAACGCAGAGACACAGGCGGTGCTGCACTCTGGGTAGTCGTACTCGATCATGATGTTGCTGAAGATCTCGGCGGCGTTCAGGTACTCCATGTACTCGCCGGCCCTCCTCTTCTCATAGCTCGAGACGGCTCCGTTGTCGTTTTGGTAGAGGAGCAGGGTGTCGACCGCATCGAAGATTCGCCTCTCATCGACCACCTCGGAGAAGCCCTCGGCCTTCTGCAGCGAGATGACCGCCTTGAGCGCCTCTGAGATGCAGTCGCTGACGGGGTACCCCTGGTCGCCGTTGCTGAACGGCCAGCCGCCTTTCCTGGTCTGGCGGTAGCATTTCTCCTGGTCCACGCAGTTCTCCCGAATCTGCTGTCGGTCGAGATAGTGCAGCGCCTTGGTGAGCATCGGGCGCCAGCGCTCCTCGAGATGGAAACCAGACTCGACCGCGGCGAGCACGGCGAAGGACGTGTCCCAGCACTGGATGCCGTTGGTGCCGCTGCAGAGCATGCCCTCGTCCTTGACCCAGAGGGTCTCCCGGAGGCGCTCGACGTGTCTCTTGACGCTGAAGGCGTCTGGCCCATCTCGGATGTAGCAGACGACCGTGTTCATCGCGGCATTGACCGGCGCAAGGCCCAGGTAAAGGGTGTTTGCGTCCTCCATGTCGACCAGCTCCGACACCCAGGCCTCGGCGCGCTCTTTCAGGAAGTTGGGGCGCAGATACGGATTCCAGACATTGGCGATCAGCCAATTGAGGGAGTTGAGGATCCAGGACTTTGGGTGGTGGTTGTCGGCGTCGGAGATGCTGTTTCGATGGCTGGCCCAATTGATCTCGGCGTGGGGCTGGACGAAGAGCTCCTTCTTGAGCGATCGGATCAGATCGGTCTCTTCGCACTGGTATCGCTTCGAGTAGACGTAGCTCATCGGCAAGAAGACTTGCCGAATGTGAATCCACCATCGCCAGGGGGCGATCGGAACCCAGTCGGGGAGCAGCCAGAGCTCGGGAGGAGCCGGGTTGACAATGTCCCAATCCACGAGGCCCAGACAGGCCAGCCAGAACTTGGCCCAGTGCGGTGAGTTGACGACTCCGCCGAGTTTGTGGAGTGTTCCTCTGGCCTTGACCATGACGGGATCCTCTGCGTCGACACCAAGGATCCGAAGGACGGTATAGCTGAGGCCGGTACCGAGCACGGTGCTGTGCCCTTCGATGTGAAGCCCCCACCCGCCGTCCACCGGGTTGGCTCGAGCAAACAAGTAATTCTTGATCTCAACCGCATGGCTTTCCGGGATGGGCGTCTTGGAGATGTACCACGCGAAGACGATTCCGGGGAGGAGGAACATGGGCCCGCCAAACTCGCAAGCCCAGTGTCCCGACGGCATCTGGATCTTCTCGAAGAAGTCAAGGCCATTCTGGGCGGCATCCCGCGCCGTCGCGGGTTTCGCAAGATCGGGAATGTCCTGGAAGTGATTGGCGTATATGATGAGCCTTCTCGTCGATGATGAAAGGGTAGTGGTGATGGTGATGATTTTGGTTCTTTATGTCCCAAGTTCAAGTTGCCTTACCGTTGGCAGCCCGAGGAAGTATTTTTCGGCCACGGTTTGGGGTCTTTCCTTGGCCGCCTCTTCATCGGCGAGGTATTCCCAGGCGAGACGGCTGTCGTCGTCGATGAGCCTCCATCTTGACTTGTCAGTCTTGTCGGCGAGCCTGGGCTTCTTGGGCGAGCTCTCTGCGGCATCGCTGTGGCGCTTGCGAGATGTCGCCTGTACGGCATCGACTCCAGTCGCCGAGGCCATCGTGGTTTGATGATCCGGGTTATGATGAAGGGACGAGGGTTACCGTCGCAAGAAGAAGAGTGTGTGAAATAAAGAAAGAAAGATTGACAGAAGGGAAGAAACAAGGCTCTTCTCCTCTCTTGTCCCCGACGCTGTTCAGCCTCTCGATGCCAACCCCGCAGATTGCAGTGCGCTGGCAGACAAGAACTTAGCGATGAGCTTGACGAATGGGCTTTTACCGGTCGACCATTCGGGGCATTTTATCAATTGATGGCTGCCATTCACGGCCATCATCCAGTGCCCCTTAAAGGTGGCGGATGAAGCTGCGCCAAATCGAGGCTAGTATTCCGTAGGCTGCAATTCGGTGTCGCATTCGTGGCCCGTACTCCGTACTCGTATCGGCTCAATCAGTTCTACCGTCCGAGTACGGCTTCAATTGCCCGAGAGGCTGTAGACGAAGATCTGCAGGTACGAGTACTCCGTACAGTCATCCATCAACCGTGATAGAGAATGATACATCATTTCATCTGACCATGAGCACGCCTCTGCCCTCCATACTCGAGCCAGCCTGACCAAATCTCGCCACTCCCCTCATCTAGGCAGAAGTCCTCCGTATCAATTCCATGATGTTATGTTCCAGCCATCCAGCCATCCAGCCATCCAGCCATCCAGCCATCCAGCCATCCAGCCATCCAGCCATCGGGACCCGACTCGTCAGTACGAAGTATTCGTACTCGCACTTTGTTCCGGACAAACACAGACACAGCCCTATAATAACATAGACACCAAACCTATGCTTCCACATCTAGACTAGCTTCGTATGGTCGGGTTCGCTCTTTCTAAATTCCGTCGTATTCGCTTAGCACCTGCATCTTGTTGTCCCGCCCGTCACGCAAGGGAAGGAGCGAATGCATCGCTGCCGGTTCAGCGATTCTCGGAATCCAGACTCCGATGCTCTTTTCTCTTGATATGAATTTTCCCCGTCATCATCATGCGAGTAAGCAAATCGCCCATCGACTTCCACCTTCGATGGGAAGACGCGCTCGAGCGGCTCATCAGGCTCATCTCCCATCATGAGCGACCACGCCATCTTCGACCCAGTCACTCATGACGGCGGACCCAATTCGTTGATGATGAACGGCCAATCCGTGACAGCGGGATCTGTCGTCTCCCTCATAGAAGACATATTGGAACGCATCTTGGACTGCATGGCCCAGCAGAGAGAGATCGACATCAGCTTCGTCTGCCGCAAGTCAGGACAGCGTCAACCGCGGCGGATCCGGTTCCCGGGACGAAGCATTCAGGAGGCCAGAAAGTTCGGTATGCTCGACGATCGCTCCTCGTGTTCATGATGTCCGAGCATATCAAGCAATGTCCCCTTGCTCATCGTGCACTATGCATACCTAGCCAGGATCCTTTTGATCCTCCAGCTCTCTCACGATGCTCTGGTCTCGGGCGCTATTCTGACCAAGCGGTTGGTAGTCCCGACCCAAAGAGGCCTGTCTCAGGCGTGTGTCTGCTGTTCGCTAACCCCTGGATGCAAATGGACCCCACAGCCATATCTTCTACCAGCATCAGGATCTCTTCGAGAGCCAACGACTCGTGGATGACCTTGTGGATGACTTGGCATATACCTTGAACCTCGAGCGGAGTGATCTCAACATTGTATGTCTGTTATCGTCCCAAATTGCACGTGTCAATCATCTCGAGAGTGTCACGACCGTCTGGACCCTGGACTCTGGACTCTGGTCTCTGGACTCGGAGCTCTGGGTTCTGGACTCTGGACTCTGACCCGGCCAGGTTGCCTCGGCGAAAGGCCTTCTTTCCGGCCCCTCATCCCTCCAACTTGACGATGGGAGCTGGATCGACACGTCGATAGGAGATGGGGTGCGTCCCAGATGACATTCAACCTGGCGATTTGCTCATAGCCTTTAGGGGACGTCGCTGCCAATGACGAGATCCATCGTCCAAGCAAACTATGGCGCCATACGATGGATTTTGGTGATTGAGAAAGATGTGGGTGGAGTCATCGCCCCCTTGGGGTGTTCTTGCGCCTGACCTAGACTGATCTTCCCCGAGGCCATCTTCCGGTCTCTTACAGCCACTCGATACTGGGAAACATGCCCCCATGGCCCGGGACTCCTCATCACGGCATGTTTTATAAGGATCAGCCCTTTTCTTCACGACGAGCTAACATTCAATGAAAGGCCAAAGGGTATCCCGACCTGATGACGCTCTCGTTCCTGCGGCTGGTCCAGTCCCAGCGGCCTCAAATGCCAATCTTCACTCTGGTCGACTTCGACCCGGACGGGCTCAACATCTTTCGATGCTTTCGCTTCGGGTCGGATTCGTCGGAACAGGCAACCACACCGGCGAGGTCAAGCATTCGACTTCTTGGAATCAAAGCGCAGCATGTCTTGGAGCTGGATCGCAGCTCTTCGGCTCTGACTTCGTTGCCAGGTGGCTCATTGCCAGTCGACAGCCATAGCCAGTCGTCCTTGGCTAGCACGACCTCTCGAACTTCCATCTCGTCGACCGACTGCCGTGATCCAATCTCATATTTGTCTTGCCGTAATCGCAAGCAAGCCCTGCGGATCCTCGAGAAAGTTTCCACGCCCGCTGTGCATGACAACGAGGCTATCCAGCTCAGACAAGAGCTCCAGATGATGCTTATGATGGGGATCAAAGCCGAGATTCAATGGCTTGACGAGGCAGGAAATCTAGGGGAGTGGCTTGATGGGCAGCTGGGACAGATGCTGTCGCTCCTCACGCCCTCACAATAATAGGAACGTGAAGCACGTGGTAGGAGCGTCGATTGCCGGCTGGAATTGATCGTGCCGCCAATTCATTGAATGCTGAGATCAATTCGTGCAATTGAAGCAGGGATGCGGGCTACCCTATAGTCGTCATGGATGAGGCAATTTGTACCGTGCGAAAACCGCGGGGTTGACGACTCGCACCGTCCCCTCACCCTGATGGAAAGTCTCGAATTTGTGGAAAATTTGTGATTCTCGCGCAACAGAGACGGCCTTGCCTTGTTCGCTGACGATGGCGCCGCAACTCACAGAGGACGAGATCGATGATCTCATCTACTTCGCCCGATCCGGGGAGGATACCGACTTGGCAGAGACCGTGAGCCAGCTGGCCGAGCGTGAGAAGGTAACGCCCGCGGAGATCCTCCTGGCCGCCAGAGATGAGGGCAAGTCCACCACCCTGCACATGGCGTCAGGCAACGGACACCTGGGTATGTAGATCTCATCCCCCCCCCCCCCTTCCGCCCCTTTTCCAACCGACCCTCAAACGAGCTCTACGAGGTTCGGACGGCCCTCAAGGTGCAAAAATCCCTCTCAGACGGGCCAGAATTCCACGCTGACATCCGGAACCGGCAGAGACCGTCCGCTGGCTCATCCGCTCCTTTGACGCCCGGCCCAAGGACGAGAAGCAGGCCTTCCTCGACGACGCCAACGCGCACGGCAACACGGGCCTGCACTGGGCGTCCCTCGGGGGCCACCTCGCCGTCGTGCAGCTGCTCATGGAGCACGGCGCGTCGCCGGCCATCGCCAACGAGCAGAACTACGTGCCGCTGGACCTGGCGCAGTTCAACGGCCACGGCGCCGTCGCGCAGTTCTACCTCGCCGCCGCGGGGATGCTGGAGGAGCGGAACCAGGAGCAGGGCGGGGCGCTCGACGGCGCGCTGGACGCGGTGAAGCTCGGGGAGCCCGAGACGGGCGCGGAGGAGTGATGGATCTGAGGAAGGAGAAGGGGAAGGGGAATACTGGTAGGAGTCGCGGATCGCGCGGGGTTGGAACCGCTGCGGGAGGGGCTCTGGACGCCTGGGCCACTCAATACGAGACTGGATGATGGGCTGGAAGCGACAGAGCGAGACTGCTGTAGAGTGGGCTTGACAGCCGGTGCGGAGTATGAGCAGCTGGTTTGAAGATCGGGCGAAGGCCTGGCGCTTTACTGTCTTTTTTAAAGCAGAAGGAAGCAGAAGGAAGTCAGAAGGGGTCTGGGGCACGCGAGATGAGACGCTCGCGATGCTTGGTTTCCTGAAATTGGGAAAGACTTCTCGAAAGGGGCTTGTGGCGGCCTCACGACGATGGGTATGCTGGGAGATCAAAGCCCATAGATAATGCTCGCAATGCACACAAGGGGACGGCTCGCTCCCAGAATCAATGACGCCCGGCCTTTGAATTATCGATGCTTCCTACCAGGTATGTAGAAGCCAAGAACGGCACAAAATGCGATTAGATTTGTAAACGTAGTGGAGTACGGCGCTTGCTTGAAAATAAACCGCAAATGCTTGGATCTAATATGCCAGTATAATATAATGCTCGTCAGACTCCCGCGAAATACTCGCTCGAAATGTAAGCAATATATGTTAGCCCAGAGATGACGCCCATTAAATCCTGTAGAAGGCACGAGTGATGCCGTATGCGCTTCCCGCCGCCCATCGTATCTCGTAGAATCCCATCAGGGCATTCGTGCAGAATGCCATGGCCCCTCCGTCATGCAGAGGGTAGTAGCCGGTCGCTTGCTCAATGTAAAATGAAGTTTGAATGGACCACCTCCGCCGGGCTAGATCTCGCGCCACCCCTCGCCCTGGGGTAATGTGACCCCCTTGAGTGCCGGTGTTGTTGGCGGCTCCCGCTGGCTCGGTTCGAGTTCGCCTTGCATCTGCGCCTCGCCATCCTCGACCTGCTCCTGGAGCGTCTTGCCCTTCTCGCCCTCGTGAAGCTCGCCGAGTCCGATGGTATCGATCCAGTGCCAGTGGCTGACGCTGCCGTTGTTGGTCCTGTCGAAGATGGCCTCGTCGTTGTCGAGTCCCCCGTCGACGAGAGGGATGATGGCATCCTTGCAGGCGTCGGCCGGGGCTCCGAGCTTGTCGGCGTGCGTGCCGTCGATCAAGTCGCCGATGGCCGTCCTGGCCACGGGGACGTTGTTGGCTCTGAGGAGCTGGAGCTGGGCCCGGAGATTCAGTCTCAAGGCGCGCTCCGGCTCCACGGCGTTGAAAAACTTCTTGGTGAGCCAGGGGAATAGGACGCCGAAATCAGACTGGCTGAGATGGGCCGAGTCTTGGACGTAGAAGAAGTTGGGCTCGGCGAGCCGACGGCCGCTTGGCCGCTCGAAGACGGACGGCGTGACGACCTCGACGGTGGGATCGGGGGTGAGCAGCCTCGCCTTGACGTTGAGATGCTCGGACCATTTGAAGAAGGCCTCCGATTCCACGGCCAGGAGGGCGCTCCCGCCTGGCGCAGATGGGACGTCAGCATACGGCGGCAAGGGTAAGTTGAACAGCGGGGCCGAGTTGGGGGCGATCAGGGGCAGACACCACATGTCCAGCAGCATGAGGACTGTTCTCTCCGTGATCTGGCGTCGGATGCTGCTCCCCTCTCCCGGCGCGAAGAGAGGCTTGTCCATCTCGGCAACTTCGGGAGTCTGGGCGTAGTAGGTGCTCTTGAGCAATTGGTACACGGTGGAGGCGCCGAAACTATGGCCCGCAAAGATGACACTCCCAGGCTCACTGATACTAAGTTGGTTGGCAAACTGATCGAGGCTTGGAGTGGTCACGTTGAGGTTGGTCAGGGCTTGGCCAGCATCCAGCGCAAGCATCGCCTCATAGAGCAAGCCAAACTCCCACAGCCGTATTCGGAGCTGTGCCTCTCTCCTCATGTAGACCTCGGGCGTCACTTGGTGGGATATCCGCTGGTAAGGGAAGACCTTGCGAGCTATTCGGCCATTCGGACCCGGCACCCTTACGTAGGTCGCGATGGCACTGCCATCTCGATGCTCGGGACAGAATACCACGACGCCGTGAGACGCGAGCGAGCCAGCAATGTAGGAATACGAATTGCGGCTGCCCCCGAGACCGTGCGAGAAGATCATGGTTGGCCATCTCTTGTCATCCGTCTCAGCCTGCTTCATCGTGGCATTCTTATGAACGGGGATGGAGGCGTAGTGAAGATGTCGGGGGAGGAACCTAACATCAATTGACATCAGTCGAGCCGCGTCTCGTGCCCACTACATGTACAAGAAGCCAGACGAAAACTCAAGAAAAAAAAGAAAAAAAAGAATGAAGGCTTACGAGAGGAGTTCTGCAACTGTGTGGCCCACGCCCATGAATTTGGTATACGCAGAAACGTAATGACGTTGTGGCGCGGGCAGCCATGGGATTCGCCCCTCGCGGGACTCGTCGACCGCCGGGTAGAAGACTCGACACAGAATCGTGGGGATAAGCTTGTCCGCGTTATCCGGTGCAGGACTTGGCGACGCAAGCTCGGAGACGGGGACCTCGATGTCGACTGTCCCGACTCGGTAGGGCCCCGTGTAGAGGGGGAACGCCGGGACGGGATTGAGCCGCGCGAGCAGGGAGGCAATGCGGCCCTGCGAAGGGGTGTCTGTGGCTGCCATCGCCGCGGCTGATTCGATGCCAAGAATTGACGACAACTGACGGCTGGTCGTTCCACAAGATTTCAGATTTGAAAACAAAGAGAGGAGAGATCCGAAGAGGTACTGAAAAAAAAAAAAAAAAGGGGGGGGG
>NQYS01000004.1:3164920-3188757 GCA_003055955.1 Escovopsis sp. AC
GGGGGGGGAGGAGAGATTATGAAAAGAGCGGACGGTTCGGCTGTATTCCCAAAACCCACCCCATATCTAAAGAACGTGATTGCCAGAGAGTCGCTGACAGATTGGAAAAGGAGTGATCCATCTGTCGCCCTGCGGCTCCCGCAAGCCAAGAGTTCACCAGGCTCCATTTCAGAAGCCCCCAACTCCAGATTCCAAGACCCCTTTCCGCCCCTTGGATCTCGTTGATCCAAGGAAGAAGCGGCCCTGTTGATAGCCAAAGAATGACCAAGGTCGAGAACTTGTCAAACAGGAACCAAAGGAGTGTGTCCACCAGATCTATCTCCACCCGACTCGTGCAGAGATCCGATGCAAACCATTGCACGGGATCCCCTCTCCCGAGCCCCCCAATCCCAGTCTCGCAGCTTCAAGCTGTAGACCCCGCCTGGATCTCGTTGATCCGAAAGGCGGTCCCAAGTTTCCCAAAAGAACGAACAAGAAGAACAAGAAGAACAAGAACACGAACAGGAACAAGAACACGCAGATCAGAAAGGCAATTGTTACGACCCAAGTAAGAACTGCCCCCCGATATTTTTTTGGTCTTTTTTGATTTTCGATCTTTTTTGTGATTTCTTCTCTTTTTTTTTTCTTTTTTTTTCTTTTTTTTTTTGATTTTGTTGTCTATCCTCGCTAATGTTGGTAGTTGATCAACATTGAGACATAGAAGTCTCACACAAAGGAATGGAGAGACGTTGAAGCAAATAGCAAGAAATTCCAGATTTCAAAGAAACAGAAAGAAGACAACAAAAATCGAGGAGGATTCAAGAAGAATCATGAAATCATTAAAATTTGTCAAACACTACTATATCCAAGAAAAAGACAAAGAGATAAAGGCATCAAGAAAGGAGGCAAATAAAAAGGGGTAAAAACCAAAATGAATTTCCAAGTCCAAATACCAAGTTCTCCAAATGCTCAAATCAGGAACGCTCAAATCGCCAAACCATATCTGCTCTAGGCCTCTTCAGTCCAAGCGTCTTTTCTTCTTGTCTTCTTCGAAGGGGAGCCTCAGCAGGTTTCTCGGTCGAAGAATCGGCAGCCCCCATCTAGTTGGAGGGCTCGTCGGCTGCAGGAAGCCCGTCCTCGGGGTGCACGACTACGAAGCTCGACGAGGCAGAGGAGGAGGTCTGGTCCTCGCCCTGCTGCCCTGGATTCGAAGAGGGATTGGTTACCGGGGCCGCCGCCGCCGCTGATGATGATAGTTGTTGTTGAGCAGGCTCAGCGGGTTCGGCGAGCGCGGCAATCTCGGGGTGGGCGTCCGGGTCGATCAGGGCGGACGACCTCTCCTCGGGGATGGTCGAGAGCGAGTCGGTCGCCTCGTCATCGCTGGACGACGCGGTCGACTCATCCCTCCTGGAAGTCCTCGAGGCGAAGTTGGAGGACCGCTCGCGGCTGGTGTCGCTGTGGCGGCTGACCCCGTCGGGGAAGGTCTCCGGGGTGTTGGGGGGCGCGACGATCGGGCCGACTGGGAATAGGACTCCGAAGCCAGCGTCGTTTCCGAGGAAATGCAGCCCGTTGGCGCCGCCGCCCTGCCCGAGGCCGAGAGGTGGGTCTTGGGCCAGGAGCTCGGCCAGTTCCACCAACGGCTGCCACGTGGGCAGCGGCCAGATGAGGGACTCGTCCGAATCGGAAGGGGTCTCGTCCCCGGAGTCGGGGCCAGGCGGAGTCGGGGGGACGCTGCCGAAGACCAGCATGCCCCCCTGCGGAGTGCCATTGGGACCCATCTGGAGGCTTCCCGATCCCCATTGCAGATCGACTGCCCCGCCATTGTCCGGGACAGGCTCCGGGGGGGGGGATGGCGGTGGCACCCCTTGGTGGTTGTCGGACTGTCCCTGGGCGGCCGGCGTGGTGGCGGGAGGGGGGGATGGTCCATGCTGCACTGGCTCACCCTCACTGCTGGTCGGCATGGGCGGGGGGCCATTGGCTTCTGAGGCTGGGGCTGGCTCGTCGTCAGGCGGCGCTGTAGTGGTCGCTGGATCTTCCAGCTCGCTTCCAGGCGAGTCTGCAGTGTCCGGCGCCAGGGGACGAGGCACCTCTGAGGCGGGCATGGGAGGCTCCACAGGCGGCTGCTGAGAGGTGGGCATGGGGGGTGGTCTTCTCCGTTGTCGTCTCCCCGGGTGTCTTGGGGGGATCGGAGGGGGCGATCCGGTCTCCTCCTCGGCCACTGGGGGCTCTTCCCTGGTGTCTGTAGGGGAGACTTGAGCTGGTACGCCGTTCCTGATCGTCAACGGCTCGCCGGGGGCCATGCCCTCCGGCGGCATCTGGACATTGAACACCCACACATCATTGGCTGTGGGTGCCATGTCCAGAGCAGCGGCGCTGGCGCGGGAGTCGTCATGGCGTGGAGGCCAGGGAGACTGGAGGGACAGTCCGTCCAGGGACAGACGCGGGAAGGGGGTTGTTGGCTTTCCAGCAAGTCTGTCGTCACTGCTGGTCCATGGTACATGGAGGCCGCAGTCGGGGAGGAAGACGCCCTCGGGCTTGCGGATGATGTCAGCCAGGAGGGCATGGACTGGGCTGGCAGCGCTCCAGGCGGCGTCGTCTGGGCACTCGCACCGGCCCTGCCACTCCAAGTCGGACTTGTGGGCTGTGCAGGAGGACGTGTGGGCCCTGCCATTGGGCTGGAGCTTGAGGGGGAGCGCGAGGGTCCATGATGACGACGATTTGACGGGCAGCCTTTGAGGCTTGGTCAGGACCCTCGCGGGGCTTCCGGGACGCTTGCCGAGGAGAGTGGTCCCCTGGGAGTCTGGCCTCCCGCGGCGAGACCTGCGTCTCATCCGCCGCCCAAACAGCAGGAAGGCCACTGCCACGACCAGAGTGCCGGGCAGTGCGAGCTGCAGAGCGAGAATCAAGCGGCCATTTTGTGACCTGTCGTCCCCCGCTGAGCGGGGGGGATGCTTGGGGTTTTGACGCATGTTGCTGGTATTGGAGATACTGATGTTTGGACTTGGACTGAACGAATTTCGAAAGAAAATGTTGGAGACAACAGGTAGAGTGAAGACTTTGACAAAGACGAGATTGCGTAATAAACTGGAACTGAACGAGAAAACGAAAGCGGGTGAGGAGGAAAAGAGAGAAGAAGAGAGGGCAAAGGAGCGAGAGGCGTGAAGACGACGCTTTTATCCCCCCCCCCAAGGCTTTCCCCGACGCAATCCGGACCTCATCGCCTTGTGCTGAGCCAGGGTTCTCGTCATCGACGATGAGTTCTTTTTTTAATCATGATCTCTTTTGGTGTCGTCGTCGTCATCGTCGTCGGGGTAGTCGTAGTCGTAGTCCTAGTCCTAGTCGAGAGACGATGTCGAGAAAGTTCAACGACTCTGTCCTCTTCTTATAGCACCCGCCTTGCAGGAATGCGTTGCCCCTTGTGACCCATTCCACCCATCAACAAGCTTAGCTCCGGGAAGCCCTCCTTGGCTCGCCCATTTATCCCTCTTTGGGACGCGCCAGAAAGATCTCAAGCAAACGATTCGCTCCTCCACCCCGAGCTTGTCAACCTTAGCTCCAGGGCTAGATCCTAGCATCCGAGACTATGCCCCCTTTCCCAGCCAGGCCTTCCCTCCTGGCACTTACAGACAGAGATATCAATATACCTACATATCAATACGAATGCACAGCATGCGTCACTGTCTGTGGCACCTGACAGCAGCAGCAGCAGCAGTAGTAGTAAGGAATTGTCATGGCACGCGTGGCATGGTGCAATCGTCATATACTAACTCCATCTGCAAGTGTGCAACCATCAATAGATAACAACAATGGGTCCCTCAGCTAAAAGAAAGAAAAGGCCAGCTCCCAAATCCTGTTCATCGATGCCATACTTACCTTCCGGTCCTCGTCCAGACCATAGAAAAAGAAAATCCCAAAGAAAATACAAAGAATTGTAAATACCCGCACTCCTGGTGCAAGTCGTCAAACCCTTCGGTGCCCGTGTCTATGCCTGTGCCCATACCCATGCCCGTGGAGGGAATCCCGTGCCTGCAGCTTGCCTTCCGCCCCCGGCTTCTCCGCGTCACTCGAATGATGAGTCGTCGCGGCATCCGCAATTCTGACCGTGGTAGTACACTCCCTCTCCGTCACTGTTACGGCCTCTTCTTTCCACAAGATCTCGTTGACCACGCTTCCCTTGGTGACGTACTGGGTGCTCATAAAGCTTTCACTCTCTGGCGTGGGTACAACCTGAACCATAACCGTGGTAGTGACGGGTGCAAGCCAGGCAGCATGTAAGCCAGACGACGACCCGGAAGAGGACGTTGAGAGCGTTGTCAAAGTTGTCTTGGTGGCAGTCGGCTTCGTAGGCTTCATAGACTTTGTAGGCTTCGTAGAGTGAGAGGTTGTCGAGTTCAAAGCCTGAGTGACCGATGTCGTAGATTTGGGAGCTGCTGGGCCCACGGAGAGATTGAGATCCAAGATCTTCCCAGGCACAGGGGCCTCCGATGGCTTGACTGTCTCGCCCGGTCTGTACGACAGGGTCGGAAGCTGGACAGAGAAAGCTCCCTCTCCAGGCTGTCCACTGGCAGGACCCAAAGATTCATCCCCACTACCTATGATGCGGACGTTCCCGGGAAGCTCGGCGCAAGGTCCCGCGATATTTTCCTTCTGCAGGATTGGGGGAATCGATTCAAGCTGACACTGGGCCGCTTGGTTTTGATCGACGATATGGAAGAGAGGGCAATCCTCAATGCGACCGGAATCATTGGTGCACGTGTTGATGGCCTCCTGCAGGAAGTCTCTGTCCCAACCCATGATGAAGTCGCCATGCAGACCGAAGCCTAGATTTAGTCAGCACAGATCCCGACCAATCCAAAGTTGAAAGGGAGATCTACCTGTAATGTCGCCATTGGAAAGGACGAATCGGCCATTTCGGTTCTTGAAGGCAGGCGTGTCGAAGATGATCTCGTACAGGAGGCTCGGAAGACGAACGGGATAGTCGGGAGGGCAGGTCCCAGTCATGACCAGGTCAGGGAAGGCAACGTGATCCTTGTGGTTTGGGCTGTCAATCGCATCACCGCCCTTCCAGCAAGAAGGGAACATGATCTCGAGGCGGAGCCCATTTTGACAGTGATTATCGATGTAATCCTTCGTGGGCATGTAATGGCGGTACAGAGTGCCTTCCGGGGGCGCGGCATAATTCAGGCAATTGAACCCGATCGCGCGTTGGGCCAAGTCGGCTTGCGAGGTCTGATTCAAGGCAGCCCAGATGGATTTCTCGGGGTCGGGCTGACTAGGGTCGCCCAGGGTGTAGGACCTTCGCAGATTGTCTCCAGACAGCATCCTGAAGTTCGTGGGGAATGCGGTCACAGTTTCCCCATACAAGAGATAATAGCTTGAAGCGGGTGTCAGCCCCTTGAATACATACAGATGGCGTGAGATTGCAGCGAGAACGAGAATTTCAAGCATCTCATTTGTCGAGAAAGGGGGAACTGGAGTTCTAGCGATGATAAGAAGAGGAGATGCTACTCACGCAAGCAGGCCGCCGACGGGGTTGACGATCTCGAACTCGTGGGTATCGGCATCCTGGAAGTGCATTGTCGGAGCCCAATATGCCGACTTGTCTTGGGTAACACGGCATGAGGTACAGTTTCCAGAGAGCAGGTCCGCGGTCCCCGAATTCGCGGAAAACCCTGTACGAGCAATTGTTAGCTCTGAGACTTGCGCTCATGAAGCCAAAGCCGAGCAGGAGACGAGGAGGTCGACGAACCAGACGACCCGTATACGGTATGAAGGTGAGCCGATAGGCCACCAGGATTGACAATTGGGTCGAGGCGGGCGACGCCGACCTGATGAGGACACTCCATCCGCCAAAAGGCGTTGGCCACGGCAGCAAGGCCGGCGACGAGGAAGATGGTAGCCTGATGCATCACAATGGAGGAGAAGAAGAAGAAGAAGAAGTACTAGTAAAAGAATGGAAGCCCACGGCGTTGCGTTGCACGGGGCACAGCCGCTGCTCCGGACGCGAGCAGTCTCAAGAAGGAGTGGATGCCACAGAGAGCTCGTGCTGGCTTTCTGAAGGAGAGGTGGGTGGTTAGCGTTGATACTCGCCAAAAAGGAGACTCTGTAGGAAGAAGAGCTCGCCTATCTGGCGAAGACGACAGGCAAAGAAACGAGAGGCAAGCGGACGCAGAGTTCAATCAAACTGATCAAACAAGCGGCCAGGAAAGGAAAAAGTAGAGGGAGAGAGAAGAAGTCGGTGAGGCTCGAGAAGCCGGACAAGATTATTTTTCCTTCTTGCGGGGTCGGATCATTGAGGGGGAGCGGGGAGGGAGCAAAGAGGGAAGGAGGCATCGACCATCGACCGTTAGGCAGGAGCAAGAAAAAGAAGGAGGAAGGCGCGAGACTCTGTCAGATGGAGCTGCAAAATGGAAGGAGCACGTCGATCGCGTCGCCTCAACTTGAACTCGACACCGACATCCAGGAGATCAATGACTCATGGATCAGTCAATTCATTGACGGCATCAGGGGAGAGGCCGTGAAGCCATCCGCAATCAGCTTTCAGCCTTCAGAGCCCTCCGAGTCCGCCATAGAACGCCGCAGGTGAGGGACAAGAGGCAGGGTGAATCACCTACACGAAGGATCCCAGGTCTGCTCGGGCCCAGATCAACCCACGATGCTGCCCTCGGGGACAAGGCGATAGTATTGTCAGCCACAACTGTCTTCAGGTTGCGAGGAGCCCAAGCCCGTTCGGGAATCTGCACTTTTTCTCACCCTTCAATTCTTTCGGGTCAAACTTTAACGAGAGTCTTGTCGAATTTCGGCCGCGTCCACCGCTTCATAGGTTCCGTCGAGAACTGCCCCAGGATCCAGGTCGGGTCTCCCGTCTTGGAACGAACGAATTGTCGAATCGGTCCGGGCTCTCAGTCGTGACTGCGCTATCACCACCTTCTCTTCGAGTAGTATGAGGGGCGACGAGTTCGGAAAACGATGGCGGTAGGTTGGGTTCAAATGTGTCTTTGCCAGCGAGAATCGAGCAGTGAAACCTCAAGCACACAAAGATCAATGTCGTCAAGTCTGTGTCGTTGGGCGAAGCACGTCTCGTCTTTCCGCACAAAGAGCTGCAACTTTATTCTGACGGTTACCAGAACCCGCGGCGATTGATGAAACTCGAGTCGAATAATACAGATCAGGAAGGGAACGACCGACGGGACGCGATGTTAAAGAGCGTGGAACTGCGAACAGAGACAAGGCGTGCACTGCACTCCAGATGAAAGATCCAAAAGGCCATCAAGGGAGAGAGAAAAAAGAGTGAAAGAGGCGATGAGGGAGCATTTAAAGAGAGGGGGGGAATGAACCCAGCCGTTTGAGCCACCGAGGAATGGGCAACACGCCGAAAGGGGGGGGACTGGGCGGCACACGGCATCGGGTCGCATCCTGGCAAGACCCATCAGACCCGACTCAGGGCTCGTTGTGGGATGGTACACTTCGGAGAGAGGGGTTCGGAGGGAGCGGCATTGATATTGCACGACGCTCCAAGGAGCATCAGGCACGCATCAGAGGTCCAGGTCGTGTCTCATCGTGGGGGCCAGCCGCAGTACGGCCACCCAAGCTGGCTTCGACGAAGACTATACGGTAACCGGGTACGGAGGACAAAACCGTTACGCTCAGCCGCGGTCCTGCTGCGCAGGCGTGCAAGCAACATTGAGATGCTTCGTCGTCGTCGTCGTCACCAGGATGCAGGAACCGACAGGTACCCGTGCGCCGTGCCTGACAGGGCGCTGCGGGCGAAAACCAAAAAAGGGAGCCCCCCTGGATCTCATTGGCTCAATATCCATCATTGAAGGATCGCGTGCGGGGGGGGAACATGGGCCAACAGCGCAGCGCGAGGGGTCCTGAGTGTCTCACGATCATGCAGGACGAATGTTATTATTGGGTGGCAGAGGGTCATCAAACTATGTATGTATGCCTGGCATTCCGGCACGATTGGACAGAGCATTGGCGAGCAAACAAATGGTCGACAAAGAGGCTGGACGCCCACGCGAATAGACTTGTCGTCCCCTCAAGCGCACCAGATGACAAGAAAAATCTCGACACGGCACGGGTCGAAGCCTTCAATTGCCGATGAATGGACGGGAGAGGCATGAGGGAGAGCGGCGCAGTGCCGATAGCCGGACTGCACGGCGCCTCTCGGCCATCATCATCACGCACCGGCGGCGGCGGCGGCATCTTGTCGAGCTGGGCTGATACAACGACGAATCGAGAGGAATGACGGCAGAAATGGGATCGGCCACCACCTTGATACGGAAGTGATGAGCCGACTGGTGGGTCCATGGCCTGGATGACCGGCACAGGCATCGTGCGAGGCAAACGAGCGGGAGAGAGTCGAACTCGTCCATAGGGCTACCAGTCGGTATTGAGCCACGAAATGCTGGACGCTTCGTGGCCGCTCCCACAAGGTGTTGCAACGGCCTTTGATGGAGCGAGCAATGCACGCGGAGACGGGATACCAAGCTCACTCAACCAGGCCTCAGGATCTGCGGATCCGTCGGGGGCGTGAAGAGGGCAAGTGAGATGTTAAGGGAAGATTCGACAGATCTCTTCATCCCGCAGGAGGGACATGTCGATCTCCCTGTGAATATATGCGAGACAGCTCTCTGAAACAGTCGAGCGCAGGGGCCTCGACGGCCAGGCTCCCTGCGACTCGCGAGGTCCTTGTGACGGCCTCGCGGAGAAATGCGACTGGAGCACGAAGATATGCGCGCCCCGCGGCTCAGAACTCGTGTCGCTGCAGGCCCATCACTGCTACCTCTACCAACCCAAGACAGCTGGAGGTATGTATGCGTGACCAGTCGTCGTCGCGCTCGCTGCTCAAGCACAGCATCACCGACACTCTGTGTGGGAACAAGTCGCACTGCCTGTGTGCGAACGAGCGACGAAGCAGTGCCACACACGCTCTGCTCGTCCAAATCTCCATACCTTGGAGCAAGACACCAGATGAAACTACCTTTCTATCCTCGCGGAACGCAAACACGTCTCGTGGTCTTAAATCTTGAGGATGGGCGATGCCACGATGATCTGATGAGTGCCCGCCCCTGCAAGGCGACAGCAGCCCGCCACCTACTCGTATGTACATACATTGAAGTCTAACAACTTGCCACCTTCAAATAGATCAACAGCAAGGCCCACTCTATTTCGGCTCAATAGATGAAATCTCAACAGCGAGTCAGAGAAAGACGATGATCCACTACCGGAGTTTCCGAGCACCAAATGATGCGACCAAACGAGGCGGCCCTGAGGCTATATATTTTACCAGACCCCGTAAACTGCTAACTCTTCTGCTCTGGGTCGTCTAGTTGGTTATGGCGTTGGACTGTAATGGGTACATGAGCAATCCAAATGTCAGCGGTTCGAATCCGCTCCCGGAGAGTTGCTCTTCGGAGAAGAGTTACATTTTCCTTTTTGCATTTTTTGCTCCCTTTGGAGCATCGCAAGACAATTCAATTCAATCCATAGAATAGGACTCATTGGCTATCTTCAATCCACTTCCGGTTTGTCTTGACATCTTCCATCGCTCGGAAGCGTTTGCTCGTCTATCAAGTCCTCAAGGACAGTCGATGGTGCCGGCCTCGTACTCCGTAATGGCATCCAAGTTACGTATCGCTAGCCTTGGCCTCCTGTGCCTTGGGACTCGATTATTTCATCGCAGTCTCTACTCCAGCTGATCAATTGATCCAGACCTTGCAATGGATGTCCGACGGCCTGAATTACATGTGCTATCGCCGTCCAATCGCTGCCAATGCCTCGAGTCTCTGGAGAAAAGACCTCGAGGACCTGGAAGTGCTGCTTAGTCATGTGACCTCGAGGCATCATACAGACGCCGTCAGCCGGATCGTCGCAGCCAGTCGCATCGCATCGTCGCGGCATAGTTGTCACTTCAAACAGTACGGAGTAGTACTGCCTCTACTACTACTACACCACGATGCGACGAGCCTGGCCCTTGCACGACCACCGGAATGCTTTGATCTGACGCCGAAGCCGACGCCCGAAACCACCTGACCGAGAATGGACGACCTCTCGGGCCTTGACTGGTCCTCGAACCCGCCCACAGGCCAGCCGAAGCCGCCGGTCCTGAACCCGTTCTCGTCCTTCCGAAACACCCCCGCGGCCTCCAGCCCAGGCACGCCGCTCTCGGCCCAGGGTACCAGCTCGTCGCAGTCCAAGGCCGCCCAGCCGAAGCCCCAGCACGATAGCTTCAGCAACCTCATGAACTTTGGCCTCCCCAAGCCGGCGCAGAACTTGACCTTGGCCGAGAGACAGGCGCAGCTGGAGGCCGAGAAGAGGAGGAAGCTGGAGGAGTCTAGACGGCAGGCAGAGGCTCAGTTCGGATCCGGCAGTCACTGGGACGCTCTGGGCTCGCGCGGCTTCACCCCGAGTCCCGCGCCGCCGCCGCAACAGCAACAGGGACAAGCCGCCCCTGGTGTCTCAAAACACCGCCACGACGACGACGATGACGACGACGATCTCTTCGCGGCCTTCAACAGGGACACTAAGGTCGACAATGCTAGTCACTATCCGCCGCCACCGCCTGAGAAGAAGGGGCTCGATCTGAGCGACCCGAGTGCTTGGTCATCCGCCACGAGTACGGCCGCGAGCTCGACGAGCGTGACAGCGGCCGCCCAAAGTGCCAACCGCTTCTTCGAGGCCGACGGCAACCATGACGAGGGCGGCGGCGGCGGCGACGACGACGACCCCTTTGGCTTGAATACTCTGAGTCCGAGTCACGCAGCTGCAGGCTCTCATCCGGCACCGTCTGCCAGTGCCGCAGACGACTTCGACTTCCTCGGCGATCTTGCGCGACCGGTCGACGAAGTTCGAAGGGAACAAGAAGCGAAGCAACAAGCGGCCCGCCAGGCATTCCAGAGGCCGTCACGGCTCGAGCCCGGGAAGCCCATCGAGGACGACTCCTCGTCTTCTTCCTCCTCCTCTGACGACGAAGAGCCGGTCAATGTGGACACCAGGCAGCGTCCTCCTCGGCCCAGCGACGACCCATTCGACCAGGCCGTTGCTCAGCTGGTAGACTACGGCTTCTCCCCGGAGCAGGCCAGGAGGGGCCTGGTCGAGAGCGGATCGGGTTTCAATGCGCAGGTCGCGGCCAACTGGCTTCTGGACGAGGCGCACAGAAAGGCCAAGGACAAGGCGCAGGGCAGGACATCCGCGAGCAGTGCAGGCACGAGCCAGCGGGAGGGAAGCTCCCCCGCGCCCGATTTCACGTCAGCCCGCGGCGAGGTCGACCTGGCGAAACAGGCCGCGGCCATGGGAAACAGCCTGTTCAAATCCGCCAACTCGCTATGGAAGACTGGTCAAAAAAAGATGCAACAAGCCGTCGCCGAGTTTCAACAGGACGGAGACCCGGGCCAGCCGAGATGGATGCGCGAGGCTCAACAGACTCGGGCGCAGTCACAGCCACGGCCGCAACTGCGGTCGCAGCAGCAGCCCGTTGCCGACGTCACGGACGAGGCCATGATGCTGGAGTCCGGGCAGCGACCGCAGCCGTCAATGCGAAGTGGGGCCCAGCACCAGCAGCACCAGGAGAAGCCCTTGCCGCCGAGACCTTCCCGGGCGGATCGGAGAGACCTAAGAGAGTCTCGGGGCTCGTCGCCTGCGCCCTCGAGTCGCAGCAGCCCGGCCCCTCGGTGGCAGCAGCAGCCGCAGCCCCCGCCAGCCTTCTCCGATGCTCGCTCGAGGCTTGATAAGCTCAAGATCGACGACGACGACAGCTTCTCCATCTCCACCTCCAACAGGAGGAGGAAGGCCAGCCCCGCCTCCGAGTCCGTGAACCTGAAAGCCGAGCCCGATCTGCTCTTCAGCACACAGGCCCCCAAGCCGCCCTCGTCCGCGCCGCCGCAGCAATCCCTTCGCCAGAGCCCGGCTCCCACCAGCCGCCCTCAGCTTCCGGCCGCACCGGCCCCACGCAAGGCCGCCACCCCGAGACCGGCCCGGCAGGCGCCCGCGCTCAGCTCGGATGCTCTGCAGAAGTCCACGTCGCACAGGCATCAGGGCACGGCGCACTTCAAGCGCGGCGACTACGCGGCGGCCCACGCGTCCTACACGGCCGCCACATCCTCCATCCCCCCCTCCCACCCCCTGATGATCGTGCTCCTCACGAATCGCGCCCTGACGGCCCTCAAGACCGGCGAGCCGCGAGAGGCTGTGACGCACGCCGACGAGGCGCTGCGCATCATCGGCCCCGGCAACGGCCAGGGCGAGACCGTCGCCGTCAGGAGCGAGAACGGCCAGGACGAGCAGAGAGACATGAAGGACCTCTACGGGAAGGCGCTCAGCAGGAAAGCCGAGGCCCTGGAGCAGATGGAGAAGTGGGCAGACGCCGGGGCCGTCTGGCAGCTCTGCGTCGAGGCTGGGGCCGGCGGCGCCACTGCCATCAAGGGCCGGCAGCGCTGCCAGGAGGCCCTGGCGCCCAAGCCCAAGGCCGCGCCCAAGCTCCGGCCAGCGGCCGCGAAACCTCGCCCCAACACGAATCCCTTCCTCAGGGAGGCGGCCCCGGCGCAGAGCTCCGAAGCCGTCACCCGGCTGCGGGAGGCGAACGAGGCGGCTGCCAAGGAGGACGACGAGAAGTTCGCCCTGGCGGACAAGGTGGACGCCCGGGTGGCGGCGTGGCGGGACGGCAAGCGCGAGAACCTGCGGGCCCTGATCGCGAGCCTGGACAACGTCTTGTGGCAGAACAGCGGGTGGAAGACGGTCGGTCTGCACGAGCTGCTCCAGGCGAACAAGGTCAAGATCTCGTACATGAAGGCCATTGCCAAGACGCATCCCGATAAGGTGAGAGGCCTTTCTATATCCCCCCCCCCCGGTTTCTTTCTCCTGCCGTCCGTCTACGCGGACCAGGGCCGAATGCATCAGCCAGAAGACTGACTGTTTCAAGCTCCCACAAGATGCGAGCACAGAAGTCAAGCTCATAGCGGGGATGGTCTTCAGCACGCTCAACGAAAGCTGGGACAAGTTCAAGGCCGATAACGGCTTGTAATGGACGGCGCTTGTGTCGACACCGTTGGATGTCAAACGGAGGTGGCCACGACGGCGTGCTTGGATGTCGGGGGGAGAGCATTGCAAGCGGGTGTCTTTGTTGATTTATTTGCATCTGCGACGATTTATGGATATAGATTTCCACGGCTGGTATGCGCGCTCCCGTCCCGCGCCGCGCTGCGCCATGCGCAAAAAGACCTCGTCTCCTGAGTGCATTGATCAAATGCCTCCGATCGCTCGCCAGTCTTTGACCTGAAGGCCCCCATCAACTCCCTCGTTCCAGGCTGAAAGCAAAGTCGGGTAGAAAACCATCCTGAACAACCATCCTCGCTCCAATTCAAAGGGCCAAAAAAAGAAAACGAGACGAGAAAAGAAAACAGCAGAACAAAGGGGGGAATGGAAGAGAAAGGAAATGAAAGGACAAAGAGAGCAGGACATCAGGCCAGGCCCAGCATCTCCCGCACCCCGTCCCGCACGACCCGCTCGTACTCGTGCCTCTTGTCGCGCCACATCTTGGCCGCCTCCACGTTCGCTGGGCTCTCGTCGTTGGGCTCCGCGAGCATGCTCATGACGGAGATGAGGATCTTCTCGACCGACTGGATCGGCGACCAGCGCTCCGACGCGTGCTCGTAGTGGTTCGGGTCGTCCCCGGGCGGGTGGAGGATCGATATGCAGACCAGCCCGCTCGGATACACTGCCGGTCACCTGCGTCAGCCGAAGCCATTCCCGCGCCCATTCCGCCGTCCCTCTGGGTTTCGCTCTCCACCTACCGTTCGGGTGCCACACGTTGGCGAGGAACTTCATCGTCGGCGGCGCCAGCGGGTAGTCCTTGGGGAAGCGCAGCTCCGCGGGGAACACGCCCCCCTCGAAGGGCGTCCCCTCGGGACCCTGGATCAGGCACTCCCAGTGCAGCAGATCGTCCTCGGAGACGGGCCCCGCGGTGATGCCCTCGGGCGGGTTGTTCGTCAGGGCGCGGTACTCCTGCAGGAGCCGCCGGTGGGCGGTCGACTGAGCCATCGGTGCGTTCAATGGCTGCCCCTTTTTTTTCCTGCTCTCTCTCCCGTCGATTCGCCTCTTTCCTGTTCTTACGGGGCGGCTATGCCTTGTTGCTTGCGATGTGATGCGTTCAAGGGCGGTTGGGTGGAAACGCTGCGAGGCGGGATCGTGTTGGTGTTGACTGACGGCATCATCGCGGTGGCTTCGGTCGGGGATCGGAGGTTTCACCTCTAGGGTATGCACGGGGTATCATGGGCCACGGTGAGGCTGGCCCCAATAATCGTATGACGGAGTGTGGCTTAGCGGGGACTGTGTGGCTAAGTTGTTGTGGCTCATGTCGATTTTGGCAACTTCAAGTTTTGGGCGAACTCGATCGAAGGCATCACCAGTGAAGGAATACTAAGAGCTCAATTCTTCTGAAGATGGATATCTATTTTTTTTTTTTCAATTTTGTAATGCCTTCTAAGGGCTAGTCTTATATGAGACGACCATACTGTTTGATGTGTCAATAATTTTGCTATAGATATATACATGTATGTTATGGTCCAAGATCCCAGGTGCATCCACGTGAAGCTCACAGCCCCCCCTTGGCCTTGAGATCCTCGTGCGCCTTCTTTTGCTTCTCCCACGCCTTCTTCAGCGCCTTCAGCTGCGTCTTGGGCACGTCGCTCCCGTCCTTCATCTTGGTCGGCAGGCCCTGCTCGTCCCAGGCGCCGTACCGCTCGTCGGCCAGGAACATGTCCTGGGGTCGCACCCTGGCCTTCTCCCTGGCCTCCCGCTCTGCCTTCTCGCGGGCCAGCCGGGCCTCCTCCTTCTTGCGCGCCTTGTCGCCCTCCCGCGCGGCCTTGTCCTCCCGCGCGGCGATGAGCTCGGCGGCGGGCACGAACTTGATGAGCGAGGGCTGGTTGTCGGACCGGTCGTCGAGGTAGACGCCGAGGTTGGTGAGGTCGTGGTCGCGGATGCGGTCGGTGATGGCGAGGATCGCCTTCTTCGTCTGGGGCTCCTGGGAGGAGACCATGCGGCGCAGCTCGTCGCGGATCTGGGAGGCGACTCGTACGTACGGCAGCGATAGCCTCTCGATGTCGCGGGAGCCACTCTGGGCGAGGGACTCGAACTCGGCCGAGGGGTCTCTTTCCAGGAGTGCCGCGACGGCCTCGCTCGACAGGGACAGGCCGGCCACGTCCGCCTTGACCTTTTCGAGGGCGAGGGCGTAGGGCTTGACGGCGGTGCTGGGGTCGGTGTCCTCGGGGATGGCGGCCGTCCACCCGAGGCCTTCGTAGGGCGGCTTGGCGTTGGGGTCCAAGCCGAAGATGCCCGCCAGCTTGGTGATCCACCGGGCGACGGCCTCGACCTCTGTGAGGTCGACGTCCTTGTTGTCCTTCATGAAGCTGTTGGTCGTGTTTACCAGCTTCAGGATGACGAGCATGGCCCGGGGGGTGTCGATGGAGCTGACCAGAGCAGCCTCGAGCTCCTTCTTGGCCTGCTCAAGCTCGGCTAGGAGCCCTGTCGCGGGCTTGCCGTTGAGATCAAGGGCCTTGACGCCGCTTTCCAGCCCGGCCTCTGCCAGCCATGACTTTGTGTTGATGAAGAAGTTCTTTGACAGGTCAGCCTCAGCGCCAGCACAAGAGGGTTATGGGCCGCATGAGTAGGTGGACACAAATTCCTTCCGCTTTGCTTGATGCCAACAAGGGAAAAAAAAAGAAAAAGGATAAGAAAAAGAATAAGGGAGACCATGGAGTACGTACGCTAATCGTGGACTCCCAGTTGTCGGCCTGGGCGCGCATGTCCTCAGAGATCTCGACGCCGTCGTTCCACTTTCCCATCAAGAAGACAATGCGCATGCTCCTCGGAGTGTAATTTGTCGCGAGAGCGTCCTGGATCGTCTGGAAGTTCTTGAGCGACTTGGACATCTTGGAACCTGCGATGGAGAGGTGGCCCATGTGCAGGAAGTACTTGACCCAGCAGTGCTCGCCCTTGCCGTGCTCGCAGAAGTAGGCCTCGCTCTGCGCCAGCTCGTTGTCGTGATGGGGGAAGGCGAGGTCGATGCCTCCGGAGTGGATGTCCATCTGGGAGCCCAGGACGTCGGAGGCCATGACGGAGCACTCGATGTGCCAGCCGGGCCTGCCATCGCCCCAGGGGCTCGGCCAAAAGGGCTCTCCGGCCTTGGATTTCTTCCACAGCGCAAAGTCGCCGGCGCCCCTCTTGCCGCCGAGGCTCTTGGATAGGGATCCCTCGCCCTCCTCCTGGAGCGCCTTGTCGTTTTTGCTCTCGGGCCTCAGGCGGGCGTATGTGTTGCCGGCCTTCTCGAAGGCGGTGATGTCGAAGTAGACGGAGCCCTCGGACTCGTACGCGAAGCCCTTGTCGACGATCCTCTGCACGAAGCTGACGATCTGGGGCACGTACTCGGTGACTCTTGTGATGCAGTCGGGTCTCAGAACGTTAAGGGCGTCCATGTCGGCCATGAAGAGGTCCTCCATGCTCTTGGTGAGGTCCGTGAACATTGTCTGGTCGCGGGTGTCGATGGTCTCCTTGTAGAGGGAGTCGAGGTAGGGGAGGAAGATCTCGTCCGCGCCGGGGAAGATGGACCCGTCGGCAAAGGCCTGGGCCGCGGCGTCCATGTTGCTGAGGTGCATCTTGAGCTTGGCCTCGGCGTCGCCGGGTTTCCCTTCACCCGACAGCGTGCCGCCGCCGAGCACCGCGCCGTAAGCGACGTCCCTCTGCGCCAGGTAGTTGGACTCGTCGACCTCGGCGCCGCTCTGGGCGAGGAGGGGCAGGTTGCCGTTGGCATAGGCCCTGAAGGCGTCGCGCGCCAGTCGGACGAGCTCGTCCTTGGTGTAGGGCTTGTTCTTCTCGAGCTCGAGCAGCCGCTGCCTGCGCGCCTTGATGATGATCTGTACAATCATGAGCACAAGTCTCTTTCCTCGTCCTTCCCACATCATCCGCCATGGCCCCCCCCCCCTCCTCTCGTTTACACCACCTCCTCCTCCGCCGCTCGCGACCGCTCCAGATGCACAAACACAACACACACCTTGTCGTCGATGTCTGTGATGTTCATCACAAAGTTGACCTTGAAGCCGAAGTAGTGGATGAGGATGCGCCGGATGATATCGGTCGAGACGTAGTTTCGGGCGTGCCCCAGGTGGCTCTTGTCGTAGACGGTCGGACCGCAGGCGTACCAGGACACCTTTCCGGCCTCGATGGGGACGAAGGGCACGGGCGCGCCCGGCTTGAGGGAGCTCTGGAGCTTGAGCGACTCCATGTCGACGCGGGAGGAGTATCTGCGGCGAGCGAGGAGGTTGGCGGCGATGAGGGGCGGGGATCGGTATCGGAGGGCGGCTCGGCAAAGATGCATTCAGAATGCGCGTGCCATGCAGGGAGGCAAAGCAAAGGAACGAAGTGCCGGCCGGGAGGGACGCTCGAGGTTGATGGAAGGCGAGGGGAGTCGAGGTGAGTCACAGCTCGCTGGCGGAGGCGACTGACTGTGCGATGAGGATGTGGAAGAATGGAAGAATGGAGAGAGAATGGAGAATGAAGGGATCGGAGGTGGTCAGACGACACCTCGAGTCCCACGATGAGCACAATCGGGCTACTTGGTCAAATCCAACACTCTCTCAAGCCTCAATCGAGTCATTGCAGTCTAGATGGAGATCAATTGAGTCTCAACAATTACGATGTAATCGAGCGACTAATCCATTGATCCAACATTCAATCCAATCCATACAAAATCAATTCAATCGAAAATTAAAAAATGTCCGTCGAAAAATCAAGGTGCGCCTCATCGGCCGCCTTACAAGCCCCTGGACTCGCTAAAGCAAGCACTGAAACCCGCTGCAGCCCCTCCCGCTTCAGCGAGGAGCCCCCCCTGTAAGAGCGACCGATGCCCCCTGTAAGACGGGCCGGCGCGGGGCTGATAGCGCTCGATTGGCGGGCGTGGATTGACTCCCGACCCAGTGCGAATCTGTGAATTTGACACGATCAAATCATCATATCACGACTGCATAGATTTTTTCCCCCTCGTCCAGCTCAGATTGACAGCATCAATTGAGTGATCAACCACTCCTTATAGTCGGATCAAAAGCTCCATCAAGGGCCTCGGAACCAGTCTCTTTGACTTTCGCTCGGATCTCTCGGCATCTGCTCATCTGCCCGATTGAAGCAATCGCGCGCCTCGAAAAGACACCAGGCCCGTCGCAATGGCCCGGCCATCCCCCTTCCTCGAGCCCGGGTCCGGCACCTCGCAGGACGCCCTCGCCATCATCAGCCTCTCGCGCGATGCCTTCCAGCCCTTGACCCTCGAAAAGTCCACCGGCGCCGTCAACGGCTACGCAGAGGGAGCGACGCTCAACACCCGCTTCGGCTCCTTCCCGCACTCCACCCTGCTCGACATCCCCTGGGGCTCCCAGGTCCGCGCCTCGACCGTCGACACCGGCTCCCGCGGCCGCAAGCGGAGACGGGACGCCACCGACGAGGACACACCGGTCCCGAGCCCCCCCGTCGTGGTGGAGGAGGAGGAGGAGGAGGAGGAGGCGGAGGAGGTGGTGGTGGTGGTGGAGAATCACAACAACGACGACAACATCACAGACGGGCAGCAGTCCGCGGGGAACCCGAACCCCAATGCGCCGGTCAAAAAGGCCGTCGCCGCCTCGAGCGGATTCATCTACGTCCTGCGCCCCACGCCCGAGCTGTGGACAATGAGCCTGCCGCACCGGACCCAGGTCGTCTACACCCCCGACTACAGCTACGTCCTGCACAGGATACGGGCGCGGCCGGGCACGCGCATCATCGAGGCCGGCGCCGGGAGCGGCAGCTTCACGCACGCGTCGGTGCGGGCCGTATACAACGGGTACGCCGAGGGCGCGGCCGACGACGCCCGGGGCAAGGTCTTCAGCTTCGAGTACAACGAGGCGCGTTTCCACAAGATGCAGGTCGAGGTGCGCGACCACGGGCTCGAGGGGCTCGTCCGCCTCACGCACCGCGACGTCTACAAGGACGGCTTCCTGCTCGACGGCAGGTCCCCGCGCGCGACGGCCGTCTTCCTGGACCTGCCCGCGCCGTGGGAGGCGCTGCACCACCTGTCGCGGCGCAAGATCAAAAGGGGCGGCGAGCCCGCCGAGGGCGACCCGGACTGGGAGTCGCCGCTCGACCCGCGGCAGAGCGTGCACATCTGCACCTTCTCCCCCTGCATAGAGCAGGTCACGCGGACCGTCACCGAGCTGCGCACACTGGGCTGGGTCGACGTCGACATGGTCGCCATCTCGCACAAGAGGATCAACGTCGTGCGGGACCGCATCGGCCTGAGCTATCCCTCGGGCGAGAAGGGCTTCAACCCGTCAGCCGTCGACGTCGCAGAGGCCATGACGAGGCTCAGGGGCCTCGCCGAGCGCACCCGCGAGCTCCAGAGGGAGCAACAGGGCAGCGCCGACGTCGACGTCGACATGGACGCCGACTCCACGCCGAGCGCGCCGACCCGGGCACTTAACACCAGGACGAGGAACTCGGAGGCCGGCGAGGACGGCAACGCCGTCATCGGCGACGACGACAACGATAAGCAGCCGTGGCTGCAGGGCCGCCTCGTCCACAGGCCCGAGGGCGAGCTCAAGACGCACACGTCCTACCTCGTCTTCGCGGTCCTGCCGTGCGAGTGGGACGAGGAGGCCGAGGCGGCTGCGCAGGCCAAGTGGCCGTGCGGCAACGAGAAGAAGACGATTGGCAACCTGGACAAGAAGACGAGGAAGGAGGAGAAGCGCAAGATGATGGAGGGCAAGTCGAAGAAACTAAAGAAGGGGGGCGAGGGCCAGATCACGGTGCCGAAGATGGACGAGGCCGCCGCCAGCACGATATAGCGGGGGCATGAAACCCCGAGAAATATACAAGATAACAGAGCGATGTACTCCGTAGCATGATGCAAATGACATAAATTGACAGCATAGTCAGATAGATCAGGTCTCGATATACGGAGTAGAAGAAGTATTACCATCATTCATCATCCATCATCCATCATCCTCCGTGTCGTCGGCCATGTCGATTAACGTTATCGCGGGCGCGGAGGCGGAATAACAATTGGCCGGCGCAGCCACCCCGGCCCTTGGATCTAATCGGCCGCCTTCGTATCTTCGCCCAAGCTCATGCATCTCGATTTCAGACCAGAGACTCGCCATCCAGACTCCAGCCTCCAGCCTCCGAGTCTCCAGCCTCCAGGTCTCCATTGTCCATTGTCGACGCCATCATCGTTTCCCCCGTGATCCGACCACATTCCCCAAGATGACGTCCACAATCGGCATCCCCATCAAGCTCCTCAACGAGGCCCAAGTACGGAGACTCCTTCATCCCTCGTAACAAGCAGCCACTGACTGCCAGTCCAGGGCCACATCGTCACCCTCGAAATCACATCCGGCCAGACCTACCGCGGCAAGCTGCTCGAAGGCACGTCGCCCGAAAAATATTGCTATTCCCCGCTGCAACGCCAGCTTCCTCCTCCTCGAACGCATCAGCTAACCGTCTGGCCAAACAACAGCCGAGGACAACATGAACGTCCAGCTCAAAGACATCACCGTCACCGCGCGCGACGGGCGCGTCTCCCACCTCGACCAGGTCTACATCCGCGGCTCGCACGTGCGCTTCTTCATCGTCCCGGACATGCTGCGCAACGCGCCCATGTTCAGGAGTCGCAACGTCAGGGGCCGCGGCGTCGGGCTGGCCAGGGGCAGGGCGACGGTCAGCCGCGCGAGGGCGAGCAGCGGGCGCGGGGGAAGGTAAAGACGCGGATCGGAGAAGGGGTTTCTGCTGTTGCAGTGGCCTCAATGTATTGGCGCTGCGGCGGGTGCAGGTAGAAGCGGAGCGAGCAATGAGCGATTCGACCACGACGAGATCATGCGGCGCGCGCGCGCGCGTATCCTGGATTTCATTTCACTGCGGGGGAGGGGGACAGAGAAGAGGGCGATATGGAGGCACGGGATCCAGTTTCGGGAGGAATGTTCTTTGGCGTTTAGGGCTCTGCATTTGCGAAAGAGATGAAACAAGAGTTAAAAGCAGTTGATGGAATCAGAAATAGAGTCAATGCATTTGAGCTCGTGGAGCAGCTGGCCCACGAAACTGGTCCACGAAACACCGAGAAGGGTCTCGATGGGGAGACCCCAAACTCGGCAGATTTGCCGTTTCGACACCAGGTAATACGAGGATCCAAAGATAGAAGAGATGGTCACTCATCAGTGCATTGTTGGAAAGCTATGTGCGCAGACAAACAAATATCTGCGAGCCTCTATTCTATGGTATCTTCTCCCGGGGCCCCGTGAAAGAGCAGCCCCCCGTGTCTCCTTTTGATCCATTCGCTGTATGCCGTTCCCTCTTCGCGTACTCGTACACCAATGGAGCCCCTTTACCTCATCCGAGCCAATGCATCCTGCGCCTTCTCCACCAGCGCCCTCTCCTTGTCTAGCTCCTCGAGCCTCCGCGCCGTCATCTCGGCGCTCTTGCCCCCGTCGAGCACCTCCGCGACGCTCTCCTCCGCGGCCCGCACCGCCTTGCGCCCCTCCTCGCGCACCTCGCCCTCCCAGAACTCGCGCGCGGCGTCCCACTTCTTCTGCATCCTGCCGAGGCTGTACACGACGCCCAACGCGGCCACGGCGCCCGCCTCAAACACGGACGACGAGAAGGACGAGACGTACAGCAGCCCCGCGAGGGCGCCCGTCAGGGATGACGTGGCGAGCGACTCGACGACGAGGCGCTGCGCGAGCGACTGCAGAGCCGGGACCGTCTCGTTCTGGAGGTAGCGCCGCGTGAAGGCGACGTGACCCGGCCACTTGGGCAGCGCGGGCCGCGCAGTCGTGGGCGTGTAGACGAGCTCCTCGCCGCTGCCGCTGCCGCGGTCTTGGCCTTGGCCTTGGCCTTGGCCCTCTTCCTCGGCGCCCGGCTCCCGCACGGTCCGCGAGGGCTGGAGGAACCGCCCGGCCCGGCCTTGCAGCTGGGCGATCCGCCCCGTCAGGTACACCAGCTCCTGCTCGGCCGTCGGCAGGAAGCGCTGGCTGAGCAGCTCGTTGGTGATCATGGCCACGTCATCCACCCGCCAGAAGAGCTTCCACCACCCGAGCTTGCGCCACCGCGCGCCCGTAAAGGCGAGGTCGAGCTGCCCCTGGAGCTCGGCGTGCGCCTGCTGGGCCCACTGGCCGAGGCAGGCGTTGAGCGCCCGGACCTCGGGCGGCGCCCCCCTGGCCGCGTCGTTGCGCGAGGCCCGCTTCCTCGTGCTCTCTGCTTCGATTTCTGAGCCGGCGCCTCGCAGGAGAGATGCGACGAGGTCCCGGACCGCGGGCTTGGTCTCGTCGTCTTTCCCGGCCTTGCTCCCCGCCTTGAGCCAGGCCCCCAATGTCGCCAGGTTGCTTGCTGACCAACAGCGCTCATACTCCATGGCGTGCTCCGGTCCCTCCCTGAACAGCCTGATGCCTTCCTCCGCGAGGCCCGTGTCGATCACCGCAAAGTCGGCCCCCAGGCTGCCGTTCGAGGCGCCCTCGAGGTTCACGGCGGCCATAACGGCATTGCTCGGCTCCAGCGCGAGCGCGGCCACGCCCACGGCGCCCTTGAGCCCGCCGGCCACGACAATCGCCCGATGCACCGGAGCCGCCGTCGATGTCGATCGTCCGTCCGCCGTCTGCGTCTCCACGGTAGGCACCAGGACCTCCAGGGCCACCGCCGGCACGGGAACGTCCATCCACAAGAGCTCGAGGTTGAGCCCGTCCCACTCCGCCGATGAGACGTGCAGCTCGCGCGGCTGGTCTTGCCCCCTGGACACCTGCAACCGGGCGCCGGCACCCGCGCCAGCCCCGACCCTCACCACTAGCGGCACGCTCGCGTCGTGCTCGTCGAGCTCCCTCTCCCAGCCCTGTTCGGGGCTCAACGGGTCCGCGAGCAGGCCCTTGAGGACCCTACGCGCGGCGTCCCTACCGGCCGCGTCGTGGCGCAGTCCCAGGACCGCTATGCGGACGGCCTCCTGGCCCGGCTGCTGGCGCAGTCCCTGCAGCGCCAGCTGCACCCTCGACGGGTCCAGGAGGGCCGGGTTGCGCCTCTGGATCTCGAGAAGTGAGCGTTCCACCTCAATCCTCGGGCCCTGCGCCTCATGTTGATTCGGGTCGTGTGCGGGGGCGGCTGCGGCTCGAGAGGGTGTTGTCGTTGTCGACTGATATCTTCGGTTTCGGGCAGGGCGAGCCTGCGCCGCGCGCGAGGGCGCGAGCGAGCAGAACGGGCATGGCGAGGACGCGCGCGCCCCGGACGGCCGCGCTACCAGGCGCAGATACCCCTCGGGCAGCACCAAGGCTCGTTTGGACACCATGGCATCGCCGTAATGGCGTTGCTGCGAAGGTTCAAGATAGGTAGGGTTCGTGATTTTGAAGCTGTCAAGTCCGCGAGTCAATCGGCAAAGACGCGGCAAAACGAGGATGCGATGTGAGCGCCCAGGGTTAGGGTTATCCCCGGCACGCCCCGCCCGGTGCCAATTCGGCTTTATGTCCCCTCTATCGCCGCGCTAGTCCCCGTCTGTCTTAGCTTATGGTCTCACCTCACAGAATTCCTCTTGACCAATCATGACCCGAGTCGGCGACTCGATGCAAACAACCTCCCTCCCCCAAGCACTCGACGGCATTGCATAGATTCACGCAAAGACGGCTTGCCGCGTCAGACCCCTCAATCAATATAATGGCAATACTTTCGAAGTTCCTCACAGGAGCACCTTCAGGCAGAGTGGCTGAGTGGTTAAAGCGATGGTCTCGAATGGCTGTACTGAATAGGCTCCCCCCGGACCCTTCTTCGTCTTCTCGACAGGCTGCGGCTTTTTTTTTGGGGGGGGGGGGGGG
>NQYS01000004.1:3188769-3223930 GCA_003055955.1 Escovopsis sp. AC
ACGTTCGCGTGCGTAGGTTCGAATCCTGTCTCTGTCGATTCTTCTTTTTTTCTTACCGTAGAATCCACGAGGTCACTGTTCGCTGGCCTCGTCGTGCAAGGACGGGCAGCGTTGATGTCAAGAAGCAGGAAGGGTGGATGTATCAGTCTGTTCTCTATGCGGCTCTACCGGTATGCCATCTCCAACGCCCTAAATAATCTAGTGATATCATCAAAAGTCGTAACCAACAGGAAATATCAAAAGCCAGAGACCGTCGTTGGGGATAGAAAATGCTGTCTGTATCCAACGCTGAGCCAAAAGTCGCTCCTCATCCGCGGTACCCCTTTTCAGGAATCTCGTCTTCTCCAATCATCCGCCCGGAAATCAGACTCTGGATCACAAGCTCGTTACTTAAAACACGGATGTCGTGGACCCTCGGAGGAATAACAGCAGTCTTTTTCCTCTTCTTCCCTGCCGCAGGACGATTCCCCACCGGGAGCAGCAGGTCGACCGTGCCGATGGCCTCGTCGATGTAGATCCAGTCAAAGACATGCCTGTCCTTCTCGCGGGCGCTCAGCGCCTCGTAGGCGTCCCTGGCCGTGCAGACGCGATGGACACGGGGCCCCAGCGCCTGCGCCAGGAATATGTACTCCTTGGTCGAGCTCCAGGCCCCCTTGGGGTTCGCCACCAGCAGCAGGCTCTGGCCCGCGAGCAGGCGCGGCCGCTGCTCCACGCTTTCCGCGAGCCTCGCGCCCACGGCGGGATACGGCCGCAGGCAGCGCGAGCGGACTGCGTCCCCGAGAGCGGCCGACACACCCGCGGCGAGGAGGTACGGCTGCCAGTCCACGATCTCGCCGCGGGCGAGGCACGCAGAGATCCACTGGTGCGCCAGGCACGGCAGCCCCAGCGCCAGGGCCTGCATGTACTTGGACTTGCGGGAGTGTCCGTCTGCGATCAGTGCCGTGAAGCCGCAGTCCGAGCTCGCCTGCGCGAGTCTCAAGGCATCTCCCTCCTCGATGATCTGGCCACGCGCGTTCACCGCGGGAGACGCCTCGAAGAGTCCTTGAAATCCGTCTTCCAGGATCAGTCCCCCGGCTTGTGTGATTTTCTGCTCCAGGAATGACCGCTGCATGCCGCTCTGTTCGGACAGCATCGAGATCGCGAACGCCATGCCCGTGAAAAGCCCGCCGCTATGATGTGCATTGTGGGCGGCCCCCGAGCTCGCATGTCTGAAGGATCTGCCCAAAGCCCGGCCCGACTTGGACGTCGTCGCACCGAATCCCGCAGTGCTCGCCGGCGATCTCTGCAGCTCATCCGTGGAGTCTGTGCTCGCCGGCCGAGGTGACGCGGGCCTGGCAGAGGATCGCAGCCTCCGCGGCCGTGTGCTTCTCCCTGCGATCGGACTGTCTGATCCCAGGGATGCCGATGTGTCTGCAGTCGAGATCGAGGACGGTACCGGCGTCAAGGTGCTAATGGTCGACCGGGTCGTCCCGATCTGACTTGCCGGGTGAACCTGCATTGAGGTTGAAGGTTTCTCAAACAGCCCATCCCCATCGGTTTCAGATGCGATTGTGTTGCGAGCGCTCTGCTGTATCCGTGCTTGCCTGCCTTGACTTCGTTGAGCGCGGCCCCTGACAAGCGGCAGGTCAGACGAGGTAGGCAGCACCGCATCACTCTCCAGTCGGGGTAGCTCATCCAACGCCCCTCGTTTCGGTGTGGGCAGCTCCGCCTCAGGGGCCAATGCTGCATCCTGGCGAAGGCCTGCTGATAGTGACCGTGCCGGACTCGTAGCCGGTATCCTCTCCTCGTCGACTACTACCCTCGTCACCTTGTTTCGAGCAGTCGGAACCCTTTCGTTTGTATCGCTATCCGGACAAACCATCCCCGCGCCTTTTTTTCCGTGTATTGCTCTCGTCGACTCGTCTGTCTCGAGAGGCGATGCTCGTCTTTTTCGCAGACCCGCATCCGTCCTCTTCGCTCCAGGAGTCAGCGTGTCCGCACTGTCCCCCTGCTGAAGTTCACGGCTCTGTGGGCTGTCAATCCTCCTCCGTTTCCGGCCCGGCGAGATCGCAGATTCTCGGTGGCTGCCAGCCCGCACGAAGCTGACCTTGTCCAGCTCCCTCGCAGCCTGCGCCTTCTTCTTCTCAACCATCCTCTTCCTGCGCTCGAGCTCCAGAAGCGCGTCGTCGTCCGAGTCGCTGTTCATCACCTCGCGAGAAGCTGCCGCGGGCGACTCCTCGATCCTCGCCTTGCGCTGCTGCGAGTGTTTCATCGGCTCGTAGTGCGCGAGGGGCTGGCGGACGCTGCGGGGCTTTGCCGGCTTGACCGAGGGGGACTCGAACGCCAGGTCGTCCAGCGACGGCCTCCCGGTGCGCGCGCGCGACGCGTCCTGCCTGGCCGGCTTCCACCTCGACGACGGCGGTGCGTCCGTGGGCGAAGATATGCCCATCCCGTCTTTCAACGGCGAGGGCTCAGTGTTAGGGGATGTCATGTCGTATAGGAGACGCGGGGACGGCCGCACCGAGGCCGGGGTCTGTTTCGCCGCCGACGTCAGCAGCTGCGTCTCGCGGAAGAGCTGGGTGCCCGCAAGCGGGACGTTGCTCGCGTCCCGGGCTGCCGCGCTGAACGGGTTGCGGGGGACCGCGGGCGTCTCAGGCAGCAGGTCGTCGAGCTTGCGAGGCGTGTAGTCCGCGTTGGGCATGTGCTGGGACGCGCGGTAGGTCCTCCACAGGCTGCGCGTGTTCTCGAAGCCCGCGTCCTCCGAGATCTGCGACGACGCCCGCACCTCCAGGTCTCCGAAGTCCACGGCGCCTGTGCCGTCGTCCACCTGCAGGTTGCGTAGCTCGACCTCGTCGCCCTTGGAGAAACTTGCGTAGTCGTGCTCGCTCGATTGGGCGTTATTATTGATTACGTTGTTATTCTTGTTATTGCTGTCATCATTGTTGCCATTGTTGCCAATGTTGCTGTCGTAGAGCTCGCGGTAGTCTCGGTCCGTGTTGACCTGAGTGGGCGACGGCTGCGACGTCTCCATCCTCCCGTGCAACGAGGACGGGATGATGGCTGGCTGCGTGGGGCTGCTTTGCTCGATCACCACGTTGTTGTCGTCGTCGTCGTCTTCGTCCGAGGGCTCAATGATCCGCGAGTCGCCGTTGCGCAAGCGCGAGCGCGCACTCGGGATGCGCTCGTTCTCGATCATGGCTTCGTGGCCGGCAGCTGGGAGCACTGACGCAGAGGAGCCGACCTGCGTTATCGAGGCGGTGCCAGCGGGCGCCGCTCGCCCGATCGTCCGGGGTGCTGATCGCAGGCACCCAGGCTCGTGATGACCATTTCGTCCATTCCGATTAGTGCAAGGATATCCACCCGCGCCTTTGCCACCACCACGGCAATCACCATGGCCATTCGTGCGGCCATTCGTGCATTCACTGCTGCACAGCTAAACCGGGGCCCCGGAGTCGTCAGCACAGATCAAAAGATGGCCGTGATGCATCAAAAAGAGTCATGCATCCTGCCGCCTTGGGGGGGTACGTACCGCTCCCCAGCCTAGCTCCGCCTTGAGGGCATCGAGGATCGCCTGGCTGTCCTTGGACTCATGACCCTCGCTCACTTGAGAGTGCTGCTCCTCGTGGAGCGATCCGGGCCGTTCCATAATCTGCACAGAGCATGCTCCGTGCCCATCGTCGAAGGGGCGTCACTGAGACGATCGGCCGTCATTCTCGTGACGACGGCGTGAGGAAGCGCCTTCAAGTCGGCGGCTTCTCGCGCTCCTTCGACACACTGTCACGTGCCCAATTAAGGGTTGCTGACATCATCCGAAACGATTACGAAGGTCAGGGTCACAACCCTAGAGATCAACTGATGTCAACAAGGAGGTCAAGTGAATGATGCTCTTTGGATTGATCAATGACTATGTATTCGAAATTACCACGCCAATAACTAGAGATACCGGTATTAGACAAGGAAGAATGCAGACTATCATGTTACAGTAACCTTCCGGAAAAGACAATCCATTGATGAGCTCATACTCCCTCCCCTCGCTCTCGCTGCTCCTGCTAATCGCTCTATCCAGACGGCCTCAGAACCGAAAAGTCGCCCGAGGGCCGAATGCTAGAATTCGCAGACGCCGGGGATATCGAGCCCGATTCGCCCTTGCGGTGCACCAATCCCGTCTCAGCCTTGACAGCTCGCGGCCTCTTTGGCGTCTTGGTCTCTTGATCCGGCGACCTCGGCGTAGGCTGAGTCGCGGGCGGCGCCATGACGGGCAGGGGCGTCGTGGAGGCGGCCTGCTGCTGCGACGGATCGTGAGCAGATGCAGATGCAGATGCAGTTTCTGATGCTGGTGCTTGTGCCTGTGCTGGTGCTGCTATGACTTCTGGTGCTGCTGCTGGTGATGCTTCCTGAAGGTCCCTCGTCCCGTACGGCGCGGGCCACCCGGGCGGAGGGGGTATGTCGACCGGCGAGTAGATCTTGGTGCTGGCCTCGGCGGCCACCGCCACGCTCTGCCGGCTGAGCCTCGAGGGCTTGAACCACTTGGACCAGCTGGAGCTCTTCTTCTCGCCGCCCGACCAGAGGGAGAAGCGCGCGTGCTTCGGCTGCAGGGAGAGGCGCTGGAAAATCCTCTTGCCCTCGGCGGGCCCGGCGCTGGGCTGGGCCCGTGCCTGCGGCGAAGCATCTGGAGGGCCATCGCTATCCTGACCCTGAGGGGGTAGTAGATGGCTCGGCTGGACAGGAGGCGCGGGCAGCGGCTTCTCGTCTCCCTGTGTGGACGGCTCGGGGCTCGGTCGGTTCGGGCTCGGCTGCCGTCGCTGGTCGAGGCTCGGCTGTCGCCGGTCGGGGCTCGGCTGCCGCTGGTCGACCTGGGCCTCGTCGTCGCCGCCACCGCGGTGCTGCTCGGGCGGCGCGTTCTGCTTCCCCGTCTCGGGCCCCGCCGGCGGGATGGCGTACTGCTGGGGATACAGCATGGACGGCCGCAGCGGGTGCTTCTCGGGGATGGGCTGTGGCGGGTCCGCGGCGGGCTGGTGGCTCTGCGCGAGCTCGGCGTCGGGCAGCCACAGCGGCGTGGGGTGGTACGGCGTCTGCGGCCTCGGCGGCGGGCGGTCCTGCGAGGCGTCTGCCTGGCTGAGCGACGTCGAGCTCGAGTTGGCGAGAGTCTCGGCCGAGGAGAAGAGGGGCCTGCGGCCGCTGATGAGGGGCGACGGCACGTCGGCCAGCATGAGCGGGGACACGGCGGGCGGGTAGACGGTGTCGAGGTAGAGGTCGAGCCCGTCGGCGTCCTGCGACTCTGGGGAGAGCAGCCAGTCGAGCTCGTGGAGCGGCGGGCTCGTCGGGTACTCGGACGGCCTCATGCCGGGCGAGACGGAAAAGACGGACGGCGCGCTGTCTGCCGCCGACGACCGGGGGGACGACACCTCGCCCCGCCGGGCGTAATGGCGGTGCACGAAGATAGGCTGAGGGGGCCGCAATGGCCGCCGGGCGAACGCGGCCGCCACCAGCTCCTGGTAGTCGACTCCCGAGCTCCCGTCGTCTGTTTGTCGAAGAGAGGTCTGCCGGCTTTGCGTGGCCTGCGGCGGCCTTGGGTCTGGATATACCGGCCCTTGATGGCTTCCATCAGACCGAGGCTGCGTCGCGGACAGCAGCATTTGGGAGGTGAGAGGCTCGATCAAGGCAGAGTGGCATCGAGGCGAAGGCCGGCTTTCTTCTCGGGAAACGATTCCCGGGGACCCCGATTTTGCTCGGTCTGGCTCCGACGCCTGCCTCTGATGTAGCTGCCAATGAGGATCCGAGTGGCGGCCCAGAGTCGGCGAGTCCTTGGCGGATTCGGGGGTGATGGCCAGCCGGGCGATCGGGGGAGATGGAATTACCCCGAACATGCGAGGCGACAGCTCCACCGAGGAACCCAAGTCCGAGATCTGAGCTGGATGCCGCTTGTCTCCGTGCCCGGGGGCATTCGTCGCGGGGGCTGGATCCCTCGGGGCCTCATTGCTCTCCCCGGCAGCCGTCGCAGCGGCATGAGACACGCCGCCGCGCGCCTGTCTCCAGTCTTCGGGCTGGCTCTCCGGCTTCTCGGATAGAACCGGCAAATGCTCAGGGGTTGGTGGTGGTGGTGGTGCTCCTCCCCGTGCTGGCTCACCCGCCTCCTCCGTCTTCGGGGCCAGTCCCGGCGCCGTCTGAGTCAGGGGGCTGGAGAAGACGGAGGACGTCATCGAGGACCGCTCCTGCGGCGACAAGGACCTCGCGGCCCCCCGCCCCTCACCGAGCGCGGTCCCGGACCCCCTGGTGGCCTCGGCCGTGCTGCTCGGCGGCCCCCGGACGACGCTGAGGATGTTGTCCAGGGCCTGGATGTCGCAGCGCACGTCGACGTACTTGAACAGCTCCTCTAGGGACTTCTGCCGCCGCCAGTCCGCCTCCTCCCACCCCCCCGATCTCATCCCCGTCCCCCCCTGCTGCTTCTGCTGCTGCTGCTGCTGCTGCTGCTGCGCCGCCGAGCCCTTGTCCGGGCGCTGCCGGCCCTGCAGGTCGACCACGCCAAAGGGGAACTGCGTCTCGATGGGCGCCAGGATCGAGTTGTCCGCCATCTCGATCGGGTCCGGGAACAGCTCGGCCTTGGCCTGCGCGGTGTGCTCCGTCGCCATCTCCGCCATCAAGCCCACTGGGTCGAACGGCTGCCGGACCGACCGCTGCCTCTCGACCGCAGGTGGCCCCTTGAAATGCTCCTCTTCTTCGTCTCCTCCTCCTCTGATCCCCCCGACCTCGACCATCAGGCTGCTCAGAGTCCCCTCCAATTCCTGAGTCGCCACAAGCGTCCCCTCGTCGCTGAACCCCGCGCTCAACCGCCTCCTCGCCGCCTCCTCCAGCATGAGCCTCCTCGCTGCGCGCTCCAGCTGCAGCTGCATCCGCACGCCCCCCCGGTCCTCCTCGGCCAGCGGACTCACATCCGCACCATCCTCGCCAGCAAGATCACCATCATCACGCCTCCGGCCCTCCTCCTCCTCCTCCTCCTCCTCCTCGGGGCCGCTCCCTCGCGCCCTCGCCCTCCTCACCGCCCGCCCTTCCTCCCACACCGCGCTCACCGGCGCCGCCACCGCGCTCATCCTCGCCGCCCACAACCTCCTCGCCCTCCTCTTCTCCTCCCCCTCATCCCCCACATCGTCCTTTTTCGTCTCCCCGACCTCCCCCAGCCCCTCCTCATCCTTGTCGTTGTCGTCGCCGTCATCGTCGCCGTCGTCGTCGTCGTCGTCGTCGTCGTCGTCGTCCCGCATTCGGAGCAGCCGCCCATTGCGCCCCGCGTGCCGCTTCACCTGCTGCTGCGACTCGAGCCGCTCCTCGGGCGCAAGGTCCGGCGGCGGCGCCCAGCAGTCCACGTAGTCCGGGAACTCGTCCCCCGCCGAGGGGAAGTGGTACTGCTCGTGTCCGGTGCTCTTGTAGCGGTACAGCCAGCGCGAGCCGTCGTAGTCCCACTCCCAGCCCGCCGGCAGCCCGACCTCTGCCTGCGCGGCCATGCCTCCCTTAGATCCCTCTCCCTTCTCTCTCTCTTCTCTTGTTCTCTCAGACCTTCTCTCTCTCTCTCTCTTTCTCTCTCTTTCTCTTGTATCCTCGAGTGAATGGATGTGTGTCTGCCGATGAAAGGGAAAAAAACAAGGGCAAAATGTCTCGCTCTGTCTGATCCGTGAACGCTCAAGTCCGTGCCGTCGATCCAAGCAGCGCCGTGCTTCGTCGTAGGATCTCCGCTGAGTCGTAGAGTAGAATCGACAGCTCGCCTCTCGGTCTTGACTTTGCCTTGCCTCTCGATCTTGGCCTTGCTTCGCTTCGCTTCGCTTTGCTCGCTCGCAGATGATCAATCGTATTTCATTCCATCCGCCTCGCCCGCTTCGCATTCCTCAGCAGGTCTCCCGCACCGCGCCGTGCCGTCACGAGGCCGTCCAGATAAAGCCGCGGCGCCGCCGTCCAGAGGAATGCCGCCGCCGTCCCGAATTAGCTGGGAGCGCACCACCCGCGAGGTCTAGGCATACGCAAGTGGCAGAAGCTTTACGGAGTACGGAGTAGTAGGGAGTAGGGACCACGGAGTAGGAAGAGTAGCCCGACACAGTCAGACGATGCCAGGACGCAGAGAGAGAGCGTCACCGCAGCGGTATAAATAGAACTAGGCGCGCTCTTACTCCGTCCTCCTCACAGTGAGTCTCCAGTCCTCCGTCCCTCCCAAGGCTGCTCATCCATGTCTGCTTCATACGAGTACTGGGAACACGGAAGAAGGATACTGTAGTCTGTCAGCGACACCGAGGGAGAGCTATATCGGAGCCTGGCCGCGCCATCGCGCCTAGCCGGACCATGCAGGTCAGATGGCGCCTCCGAATTCTATCCACGGATCATGATCTCATGGATATTTGTCTCTTGCCCGTACGAGTATCAACCATGCTTTGGCATCTATCTCGATGCACGGCAAGGCCGTCACGATCAAGACATGGCTGTGTCGCCTCGAGCCTTGTGAGCCTGCCGCGCCGCGCCGAGTCGCGTCGCCATCCCCAGCCCTCCGGCCTTCCCACATCGCGAGAGGCTCTGCCCGTGCTCCATCGGGGATCGGGACTGAGCAGAAATTGTCTCGTTCGATAATGACACGTTCGGACCCTGATGACCGCCGGTGCTTACTATCGATGCCTCCGAGTCTCGACAGGCCCATGCCTGCACGCATTCCAGGCATGAGGCTGTCTCCATGGATGAGGGCTGTCATGATTTCTGTTGCAGAATGCACAATGGGATCCTTTGTTCACGCCTCACACAGCTTGCTTCAGCTTCATGTCGCCTCTTGACTCGATCATCGTGATTCGGTGTGGCCGCAAGCCATGTCCGCAAAAATAGCAACATTCATTTGACATTGCAAAAGATCTGCGGAGCAAGAAGAAGCACATCTGCTGGTACATAATCGATCGATTGCTTCACGAAGACGCCATCATCTCGTTCAATCCATCCACGCTCTGAAAAATAACGCTTTCGCTATTATTAGTCCATCCCATCTGCTAATCCTGACAATGATGGGGCTCGATGCGCTAGGTAGCCATCTGAAATGATGGTGCTTCACAATGGGTCTCTCCATCGGTTCTTCAAGCCATGATGCACCCTATCCCTCCGCATCATCATCCTCCTCCTTCTCCTCCTCATATACAAGAATAAAAAATGCAAACTGATCTCGGAGGTCTTGATCCAGCAAGTCATCAATATGCAATGGTATCATGCTGGGAACGCAAAATGGGAAAACGGGCGCGGGGAGAAAGGAAAGAAAGGGAACAAAAAAGGAATGCTCAGTCACACAACCTCATTCTGCGCGCTGCCCACAGTCCTACTGCGGCTTCGTCCAAAGATGCGGCTGCGCGTCTGCGAGGCAGACGAGTCCATGGGCTGCAGGCCCTGGGGTTGGGGTCTGTTGGCCTCGATCGCCTCCTCCTCCAGTCGCAACCCACGCTCCTTTTCCCGGATCGACTCCATGCGTCTGAGGTTCACCTGCTCCCGCCGGTGCTCGTAGACGTCCTGGAACGCCCCAAACGGGAGCTCTTCATCGACCGTGCCCTGGTCGCTCCTGATACTATAGGCGCGTGGCCGGGGCCGGTGCAGCATTGACGACATGGTCGAGGGGGCCGGCTGGTGAGGCTCCTTAGCCCTCGACTGCGCCTGGTGTGGCATACTCGTCCAGTGCATGGGGTACTCGCGACTGCCGCCGGGATCGGCGCGGAGCGGGCTCTCGATACCGATGAGGACCATCTGGTGCATGAGCTCCGTCGCGAACTTGTTATGACGCTGCAGGCGCAGAAGCTCGTTCTGGAAGTTGCTCTTGTGGAAGAAGACCATGTTCATCGTGCAGGATCGCACTTGGTCGAAACTCGTCATCTCCGTAATGATCAAGGGCTTGTAGTCACGGTTGTGCATCTTCACAAACTCGAGCATCCGGGCCTTGAGCTCCTCAATCTGCTCCGCCGGCGTGCCGAAGCGCATCTGCAGGGGGATCGAATCGGTCAGGTGGGTGGAGCGCCGCTGGTTCAGGATGAAAAGCGTGTTAAGGAGAGAGTTGGGGGCCTGCACCATGTGGCCCTGCAGCTTTCGGAACTCCGTGTACAACAGGGAGATCTCGGTGACGTAGTAGTCGTCGCCCGTCAGGGATGCCCCGGTGGAGCCGTAGATGGTGACACGATCGCCCACGTCGAACGGGTGCTTAATGAAGACGAAAATGATGGACTGGAGGAACTCCTGCGCCGTGGCCTGCAGCATCCACGCGAGGCCCAGGATGGACGTCCCGGCAGACGTGATCCCAGCCGCGCCTGCTTTCGAGACGATGCAGATGAAGACGACGACGGCGACGAGCACGATGATGGCGAGAAATACCCGGTCGAGCTTGCCGGTCACCAGGTCGAGGTCGCGGAGCGAGCCGGTGATAGACTTCTTCTCCTGGTGGATGTCGTAGCACACCTCCTCCATCTCCTGGAGGGATATGTCACCATTCATGTCCTTGTCGAACATGGTGAAGGCGGCCTCGGCTTCTTCGGGTGTCACGAAGGCGGCCTGCAGGTCCTCGAGGTGGACCGTCTCCTGGCCTTCGCGCACAGTGCACTTGTAGATTTGGCGCGCCATCGACCGAGCCGCTCTCTCGGTGCGGAGGAGCTCGCTCACGATTTTCTCGGCCGAGTTGGCCTTGACCTTGCGTCCTATCAGGTCATGGCCGACTTTGCCTGCGACCTGGCCGACCTTGTCCCAAACATAGTGACCCAGCGCTGCTATTGGCGTCTGGGTGCCGCTCGCCTGATGAGAGGGAGTCTTAGTCCAGAAGGCGGAGCCCAGCTCGGTCTGTCGCTGCTTGACGTACTCGAAGAGCTTGACAAGCTGGGCGATGTCGGCCTTGTTGTTCTGAATCCGGGTGGCATAGGTCCGCTGGTGGAAGGTCGTTGTGATCCACTGGATGAGGATCTTCTCGACGAAGTTGGATGCGAACAAGACGAGGATCGCGATGAGAGCCTTGTCGGTGTTCTCGACCCATCTCAATTTCTCCTTCTGATGCTCGTGGCCCAGGGCGGCCTGACCGTAGTCGTACATGAGGGGCTTGAAAGAGACGAGCATGGCGATGGCCCACAGCAGGAGGGCGAGGTGGATCTCGAGCCGTTGGCCGATTTCCTTCCATTTTTCATCGTGGCACGAGCCGACGGCCTTGGCCAGCCATTTGATGAGGTATGGCATGAGGTAGGCGACCATTCGGGAGACCCATAGCGAACACCAAACGACCTCGAGCCAGATACCGAAATACATGACCTGGACGCCGTAGGGGCCAGGCGCCGTCGTGTTGTTCCTCAACGCCACCAAGCCCAAGAAGGTGGGAGCGAAGAGGAGAAGAGCGCCGGGTAAAAGATAGATGAAGTACCGAACGAACCGATAGAATTTGCCCAGACGCCTTTGGACCCTTTGCCGGAGCTTATAGAGGGCACCGTCTTTGTTCCTCGGCTTTTCCGGCGAGGAGACGGAGTTGCCCTGGTTGAAGGCATCCTCGGGGACCGGGTCGTGCACGCGCATCTTAGACTTGGGCCTGTTTTCGCTGCCGTCGTCGTCCGAGACCTGGCGCTCCGCGCGCTGCAAGGCCAGCTCGTCCTCGACACGATGGGCCTCGACCCTCTCGTTCCCGCAGGTCATCTGGCGGCCAACGCTGCCCTCGTGGCTGAAGGTCGATGTGCAGGCGACGCTGGGGGGGCGTCCAGCCCGTTTCTCGTCGCCATAGTCCTCCTCAAACTCCTCTTCGGCGATGAACGGCTGGGTATTGTGCGAGTGATTTTGTGTCAGGGGCAGATCATGGTGAGGCGACGTCTGCTGCTCCGCAGGGCTCCTAGAGGTCTGGGGATGCTGCACCGGGTAGTCTTGGTCCGCCATCACGACTGCTCTGGCAGGGCCATACCCTTTGGGAGGAGGCAGAGAAGGCGTCCAACGGGTGAGGCAGATAGATCAAGTAGGTGAGTCGGGCTCTGCCGTGGGATAGATACCTATTATCGACTCGGAGTCGTGACTTGCTGAGCTGTCGTCTCTGTTGGGAGGACGCCCGGCAATGGTAGATGACGGTATGTAGTAGAGGTAGAGGTAGGAAGCCAAGCAACGGCGAGCAACGCTGTGGTTTTATGGAGAGAGCGGGTAACACATAGGATAATAAATGATGCAAGAGTCTCGGGACGCCAGGAGCACGATTGCAAGGGGTCGGTGGGACTTTGAGGCCTTGCGCGGAGCCAAGATCGGCGGCGATGTGGCTGCACGCCCCGATGATGTTGTGGCCAAATGTGAAACTCGGAAAAAGAGGTAATAGTATTGATTGAGGTGTCAAGAGGACGCGATCAGCCTTGACGTCGAGCGAAGGCGGAAGTGGAGGCGAAGGAGGCTATTGAAGATGAGGCAGGTGGCGGACCCGAGCATGAACTCCAAGGGAAGGAAGGACCGGCTCTTTTTCGCGGTTGCATTCGGGCCAGTCGAGGAGGGAAGGGAGGAACGACCGGGAGGGTCGCAGCTTCAAGAGAATGAGAGACTCGTCGGACTCGACGCTCCATTTTTTTTTCCCCTTTGCGGTTAAAGTAAAGTAAACTCTCGGAAGGCACGAGGCGAACGGCAAGGGGCAGGGATCGACATGTGGAGCAGGAGCGAGCGAGCTGCGAGACGGAGCACTGGCTTTACTCGTACGTGCCTGCCTGATTTGTTCTTAGGTCCATTGCAAATCGGAGAGGGAAAGAGTGATCGGAATGAGCATAATTCAATCAATTGCCAATCAATGTCTCGCAAGAAGGCAACAACTCCTTGTTGAAGCAAGCACCTGCGGGGTCTGCCCATCTCATGATGCTCCGTACATGCCATGATAGATAGATGCATGCTCGATCATGATTGACAACGCAATCATGCAACCAGCAGGCAGTTCCCAAGAGAGCAAACCCCACTGCGAGCCTTGAAAATTGAAATGGATTAAAGGATTCTCCATGGCCAAGGCATACTAAGACCGGCCAAGCACGGTATGTAGGTACTCAATACGGAGTACTCCGACTCGTACTACTAGAGGCAGTGCCAAGCTTGAGAGCCAGAAAACATTGTTTGATACCCATCGATGAATCCAATGGATCGAATCGGGGATCCATCCTTTCAATAGATACAGGAACCAACCGGGCACCTGGTCCCCCCCGATCCCCACTATGGCCGAAGCCTCTGTCTCACCCGGCGCGACTGGCCAATGGCCTGCCTGCCCCCCGGCGCAAATCCTGTCCGGGAAGAGACCCCGCTCCGCACCGTGCGCGAGGGGCTCCATATGCCACTGAGTACCGGTCAGAGGACGGATTGGAGTACGGAGTGCGGAGTACTACGGAGTACGGAGTACTACCTTGTATAGGAGCCGGAGCGGGGACGGAGGTGCAACGGCAGTCACCCGGACGTGTGCTCCGTACATACGAGCACAGTCATACTGTGCTACCTATGACCTTGAAGTTCTACAGTACCTCATGTTTGGAAGACTCAACGCCAGCTCCTCCCGGGTATGTTGACTCGCAATGGCAACGATTGGCGTTGAATTTTGATCTATGTCGTGATGACGATGCATGGAGGCTCGCCATCGAGCACCGGTTGGCTGCTGCACCCGCGGGTTCCTCGCTTCAACCGAGCTCACGAACCTCACTTAGTACCCATGCATCATGACATCTCCGGCGCCGATCAGACTCAAGCCCCCTGCCTAGTATAGGCGAATTTAGTGCCATCGCTCGATCATTCACTCCTCGCTACAGGTACTGTACTACTCCGTACCTCAGCACAGATATCACGATTGCGGAAAGGGTCGCATCCCAGCTTGATCGGCACTCGTATCGGCGTCATATCACAAGGGTACCATCATCGTCATTCTTATGCCCCGAGTCTCAACCACCGGACCCGCTGTTCTCGGGTTCAGGCACGTCGCCGGACACGGACAGAGAGCCACGAGCTGGAGAGCGTACAGCACGGCTTCCGTCACAGGCCGCGAGCAAGGCAGGTCAAGCCGAAGTCATTGAGGACTTGGAGTCTTGAATAGATTGGAAGCATCAAATGATCGACAATGATCTTCATTCCCGGGTCTCTCACCAATCACTCCAATTCGAATTCTCTCGCCCGTGTGAACGAGGACAGAGGCTCACGAATTCATAGCTCGAAACCCTAACCCTGAATTCAACAAGTCTAGGGTAACTCAAGCTTGAACGTGCACCAAAGGCACATGCCTGGATCATGTGATGCGAATCCACGGCCACTGAGACGAAAACGCCAGCGTTGACTCGAGCTGCGGTCTTCCGAAGCCAAAAGGGCTGCAGTCTTTGAGTTGAGGGCAATGACTCGACGCGCCTCTTTTCTTCACATGGATCAGGTCCTTCTGTCTTCTCGACTCTCTCATCATCCGTGGTGCCGCCCTTTGACGCGCTTCCAGATTCCAGACTAAGCGGCAAGATCAATTGCTTCAGCCTCAGCACATGTGGCTCAGGCTCGTGGCTGCAACACCAAAAGACCATCATCGTCAAGCCACAAGCAGTGCAGCTCCGATCTTCAGGCTCAATCGATCAAGCACTCCGCTCACCCCACGGGGGAAACAAAGCCGGGACTCACGTGCATGCGGAGGCACCCCCCCTTTTAGCCTCTCCGTCTCACCCCCATTGACGACGAGGGTCTAGCTTCTCGAGTCTTCGACTATGGAGGCTGGGGAGGCCCTTTGACCCGTCTGACGACACTGTCGCGATTGACCGACGATCCCGACGGGGCTGTCGACCTCTCTCTCTCTCTCTCCCTCTCCTCTCAACATCAAAAGTCGAAGCCGCGGAAACGGGCGCCATGACGCGCAGACACCGCCTCAACGACGACGGCTTCGAGGAAACCCCCCTCATCGGCCACGCCCGCAATGACCGGCCCGGCAGGCACCCCCCGCTGGCCCCGCGCGTCCGGCTCACCGAGGAGGACAGCCGGCGCATCTGCCGCAAGACGGACCGCACCGTGCTCGCCATCCTCGTCTGGGTCTACTTCCTCCAGATCCTCGACAAGACGGCGCTCAGCTTCGCCGTCACCTACGGCCTGCGCGAGGACACGGGGCTCACGCCGGGCCAGTACTCGCTCGTCGGGTCCGTCGGCCCCGTCGCGCAGCTGCTGTGGCAGCCCTTCTCGTCCGTCCTCATCGTAAAGGTGCCCCACCGCGTGCTCATGCCCGCGCTCTGCCTGGGCTGGGGGCTCGCCCAGACGGCCATGGCCGGCTGCCGCTCCTTCGCCGGGCTCATGGCCACGCGCTTCTTCCTCGGCCTCTTCGAGGCCGGCTGCCTGCCGCTCTTCAGCGTCATCACCAGCCAATGGTACCGGAGGGCCGAGCAGCCGATCCGCATCGCCGCGTGGTACAGCACCAACGGCGCGGCCACCATCGTGGCCGCCGGCATCTCGTACGCGCTGAGCGGGTTGCACTCGCAGGTGCTCAAGGAATGGCAGATGTACGCCCTCATTGAACCGTCCCCGCCCCCGTGGATGAAGACATCAAACACAGGCTGACCTCCCCTTTTTTTTTTCTCCACCCTTTTCCTCGATTGCCCTCTACAGCATTTTCTTGTCAGTCGGTCTGTTGACCATCGTGTCGGCCCCGTTCGTGTACTGGAAACTTGACAACGACATCCAAAGCGCCCGCTTCCTCACCGACAAGGAGAAGGCGCAGGCCATCGAGCGCCTGCGCGCCAACCAGACCGGCACCGGGTCCCGCGACTTCCAGTGGCGGCACATCTCCGAGATGGCCCTCGAGCCCAAGACCTACCTCTGGGTCGCCATGGCCATGCTGCTCAACATCGGCGCCAGCGTGACCAACATCTTCGGCCCGCTGATCATCAGCGGCCTCGGCTTCGACAAGTACACGACCAGCCTGCTCAACATCCCCTTTGGCGCCCTCCAGCTCGTCCTCATCCTGCTCGCGAGCTTCCTGGCGCAGCGCGCGCGCGCCAAGGGCGCCGTCCTGGCCGCCTTCATGGTGCCCGTGGTCGCGGGGCTCGTGGTGCTCACCACGGCCCCGCGCGGCCAAGGCGCGGGCGCGGGCGTGGGCGCGTCGCAGGCGGTCCCGCTGCTGGGCTTCTACCTCCTGTCCTTCATATTCGGCGGGAACCCGCTGATCGTGACGTGGATCGTCGGCAACACGGCCGGCACGACCAAGAAGTCGGCCATGATGAGCGTCTACAACGCCGCCAGCTCAACGGGCAACATCATCGGCCCCCTGCTCTTCAACGAGAGGGACGCGCCGGCCTACGCGCCCGGCCTGCGCACGTGCCTGGCCATCTTCGTCGGTCTGGTCGCGGTGGTGCTGCTGCAGTGGGCGAACCTGGTTATGCTCAACAGGAGGCAGGAGGAGCGCAGGGTGAGAAACGGCAAGAAGGCCAAGTTGGTGGACGTCTCCATGCAGGACCACTTCCACCATGATGATCACGATGAGGAGGATGAGGATGAGGAGGGCAGGGAAGAGGTGGTCCGGGTCTCTGGAGAGGCGGGGCTACTGGATCGGACTGACGGCGAGAACGACGAGTTCGTATACATTTACTAAAATGGACATAGCGACAATAGACGTAATGACCTACTGCTGATATGAGGCCCTCGATGGTCGAGATCAACCCACATTGCTCGACTCCATTAAGGCGTGACATCGGCGACATTGGCGACATCGGCGACATCGAGGAACGTTGGGCTCAACATCTCAGAGTAAAGTCTAGCCTCAAAGCTGAAAGCTTGAGCGATCATTCTTCTCAAGCACCTGTGAGGCGTGCTTGATGCGCTCATCACGACATCTCAATGTCTTTGAATATGTAGAAACCGAGAGAATTCAGGAGACATATTGATGTACAGGTAAAAGGGGCGGCAAGTCAACATCGATCCGCATTGCTGACTCATCAAGGAGGTGTCGGGCGGGGCAACCAACCGAGCTGGGGGTCCCAACCTGAAGCGCCCCTGCGATTCGCGGAAATGCTGGATCAAATCCATTGCAGAATCGAGATCCTCCAAGCACAAGCACGCGCAGGGCGGCTTTAACAAAAGGCCCGCCGCCTGCGCCCCCTCGAGCAACACCCAGACGCCCGCACGCACGCATGCACGCGCGGCCGCCCACCCGGCGGCTCCAGCGAGCCCTCGCGAAAATCGCCAGTCCCCCCACCAGGGCCCTAGCACTAAAGTCCGCGCGGTCCCCTCCCCTCTACCAGTACGGAGTACCTCCCCCTCTTCCCCCTCTTCCCCCGCCTGGGCGAGACTCTATGATCGAAATGGATCAATCAATCAATCAATCAGTCCCATCACAGCCTGTCCGGCGCTCCAGGCGTGTGGGGAGAACACGTCACTGATGAGGCCATTTCAGCTGAGTCGCTGCCCCGCGCGCGGCACTGCAACGACTCGCTCGACAACGGCTGGAGCACGGATACGAGTGCGGATTCAGGATGACGAGTAATTGTACTCCGTACTCCGTACCGGTACGGCAAATGGCTCACGGATTTCCTGTACAGGCACTGCCAAGCAACGCGCGAACGATTCCCTGGGCAGCTGAGCTCGCAGACAGAGAACCACGAGGCCGAGCAGCATGATGCAACATCCTAGCAAAGAGCAGCAACAAGACGAGATGAGAGGCAAGCACGCAGGCCGGGGTTGGGATGGGATGGGATGGGATGGGCGGCTGCAGGCCTCGAGGGGCATGATATGATGACCTGGCCAGTTTCCGCGGCAAAGTCGACACACTGAATCTCGAGGCCTCTCTCTCGCGCGCGCGGCTGGGCTGGCCCACACACTGTGCGGGCGGCGGGCACACACACACACACACACACACACACACACACACACAGCCCCCCGAGGGAATAAGCACGCTTGGGGGCGAGGCCGCGATTCGCTCGTTTCACGCTTTGCCCCCTTCCTGCTGACAGAGCTCCGTCACGCCCGTGGATACTCGTACGGTACCCCCTTACTCGTACTCCGTACTCCGTCACTCCGTACTCGAGCGCAGACCGATGCTCACAGCCTACTAGCACGGATTCAGGATGGGGCATGATTCAGCCTGCTCAGGGATGGGGACGGATCGATCGTCTTGCCAGGACGAGCATCAACCTGGCCTGGCCGGGGGAGGCCTTGGCGTGGACGGGCGTGGAAGGCCGTCGGCGGGATGTGTTTAAATAGCAGATTCCCTCTGCTCCTGTTGCGAGCGGCTTCCTGATCCTTTCCGCATCTCACTTGTCATTCCACTCTCCATCTCTCACATCTCAAATATCCTTCAACCACCTCAACACATCTTCAAAATGGGTTTCTTCAGCAGTATGTCTAGCCCTCCTACCCGGTACCTCTCTTGTTATGACATTGGCCCATCCCATCCGGCCGAGGTTGCCTAACGAGCGTGATGATGATGATGATTCATGCTGATTCCTTTGTCTTTCAGGCGACCACGACGTCCACCGTCACGAGGAGGCGTACAACTCCGCTCCCAAGCACGAGGCCCACCTCAGCCACGAGCTGATGGGCGGTGCCGCTGCCGCCTACGCCGCCAAGAAGGTCTTCGACAAGAAGGCCGAGGACGGTAAGTTCCAGGGGAAGAGGGGGAACACGGCAAGGAAGAGCGGCCTTTTGCTAATACAAGAGGGACAGGCAAGCCTGTTGCCCACGCCGGCGCCTACGAGGCCCTGGCTGGCGTTGCCGGTGCCTTCATCGACCGCGAGTTCGAGACCAAGGGCCTCGACTTCATCGACAAGCAGAAGGCCAAGAGGCACGCCGAGCAGCTCATCAAGGACGAGCACGAGAGGCACGGCTCCGAGGGCCGCACCCACTACGAGAGGTACTAAGCGGCCGGAGGACATGTCTTGGGAAACGAATGAGTGGATGAATCAATGAATAAATAAATCAAGAATACCCTTTCAAAATGCCAGTTCAAAATGCCCATTGTCTGCCAGTGATAGTACCTACTATATGTACACCAGTGATGCCTGTGCCTGTGAGGTTTGCCAAGGAATCAAATAGATGTCTCCATGTGAGCTTGTGGAGAGACATGATCAACTCGTACGAGCATGATGCTGTTAAGTCGTTGAAGAAGTTGTCAACCCCGCCTTCAATGGGGCTGCCCCTCACCTCGACTCAATCCTTCCGTCCGTCCCACCAGCACGACTCGCAACTCCTCCCCTTACCCTGTACTCCCGTCCAGAGTACTCGGTACTCGGAACTCCGTACGGAGTACTCCGTACATGCACCCTGGATGCAGCCCCCCCCTCCCCCCCCCCTCCCCACCCTGCGCGCGCCCCCGCAGCACCGCCCTGCGCCACACCTTCGAGCGTGACTGCAGTGAAGGAGGCTGGCTGGAGGTGCATCGCGTGCATCGTGTGCATGTACCCGGTACCTCGTGGATCGCACCGCTGCCCTGCTCGGATATTCGGCATCGCGGCCTCAAAAGCGCGCGGCGGTCAGTCCTGGCCGACCACTGCAGACGTCGCTCGGTGCGCAACATCTCCTTCACATTGCCCATTACCGGTACTCCGTACCTCTCAAACAGGTACCGGTTCGGGTTACTCCATACGAGTTACAAGGACCCTACGCGCCAGGAAGTCGTCTCCGCAATGACATGGATCGAGGCGATGATCACTTGGTGCGATGACACGACAGGATCCATCATCGTCCGGGGAGAGAACCTTGGAAGGTCTGTCGTTTCTTTCTATCTGTTCGTAACGCTATAAGGTAACCAGCCGAGGCGTGACGAGCCTCGAAAGGATCATGATCGGTGTGTTTGTTTGTTTGTTTTACCACTGGGCCCGGAACTCCTCCGTCTCAAAGTGCTCCTCCGCGTATCTCTGAGCCCTCTCCTTGTCGAGCCAGTCGAGGCCCCTCGTCTCGATCTCGCGGTCGAGAAAGGCTCCGATAAAGCCAGCCAGAATCTCCTTGGCCTTGGCGTGGTCATCGGGTTGGCCTTGAGCGAAATAGTTAGCCTCAGGAGAACTGCGAGAAGAAATAGGAAGAGAAGGGCAGAGGAGAGGCGTACCGTTCTCGGCGCAGTGGTTCTCGTAGGCCTTGAAGGCCTCGTAGGCGGCGGCACCGGCAATCAGCTCATGCGAGAGGCTGGCCTCGTGGTGCTCCTCCAAGCCATTGTACTCATTGTAGGCATTGGCCTGCTCGGAGTCGTCTGGACGGCATTAGCAGACAATCACGCCGTGGATGACAAAAAGAGACATGGACGGGGGCAGATAGGACTGCTAGTGCGCACATACCGCTGAACCAACCCATGGTAATGATGTGTGTAAGAGGTTGAACTAGTATGAAGAAATGATGATGGACCGGGAATGGCTGTTGAGTTAGAAGAGCTACGCGAGGAGCGGCGAGACTGTTTTTATACTCCATTCATCCGTCTGCAGCATCGCCCTCAGGGGTTTGAGGCCTCCCCTCTGCCCTCCCGAATCGACTGGACCCGGGATGGTGCGACGCGGAGGCGCAGACGGCTGAGACGGGCGGGAGAGCTCTCGACCGCGGTCCCTTTCCCATTCAAGCTGCAGGCCCCAACGTCCGGACTGCACACTCGATGCATGGCCTTGTCATGGAGAGGTCTGCTGTAGATGAGCATGCATGGGCCAGTCGTCTTGTGCCAGCAATGGTGGTGTGGATGGCCAATCTGCACCAGTATCCATACCTCAGTGGGACTGCATCATACTATGGACTTCTCCGTGTCTCTGTAGACAAAGCCGAAGAGATGATGCTCGTATGTGCACTACCTGCAGCAGATTAAGCTCCATCTCAACAGGTTCCTGGAGCTACAGGAGTAGCTTGCCAGGATAGAGCCCTAGGGGTCCTGGGAAGCGGGAGCCCATGAAACTTGGATATTTAACTTTGTCGACCTAAGTTTTTGTGTGTCAAACATCGAAAGAAGAATCCAAAGCCAGACTCACCTCGAAGAGCAATTCCCCCAACCATCAAGACGTGATATGCGGTGGAGATGCCCTCAAGCTCGGTTTGTTATCCTTCCTGCAATGGTAGGATGGTTGTCCCGTAGCCAATGAGGCACTCTTCGTCATCCACACTCGCAGCACGGGACTGGAGTTGGAACTGAAGTCAGGCAAAGCTGGGGCAACGAGTCGGTGTTGGAACGCCAAGACCATCATGAGGGGACACTTGAGGTTGGGGGTTCCTTATGACGATCGGAATTACTAACGGAGTATGGAGTACCCTAGAGTACGTGGTCCAAGGAAGAGCGCCTGGAGGAGGTGCTGACTAAGGGACCCTTCGATGGGTTGCTCTTGCATTCCATCAGAGATAATGCGGCCTCGGAAGGAGCAGCTCAATCCAGAGGTATCCGCGCGGTCTCCGTTGCGACTTCCATCCAGACGGAGTCGTGAGCGGACACGAATACGGACTCGGGGGTACGAAGTACAAAGTACTCCGTACCTCTTGCATGCAACGCGGGGCTCGGAAATGGGGCCAGAAGGTGGGGCAGCTGCCTCCGACCCTCTTGCCTCTCTTTGATGCAGGGAGACACCAGGGCACTGACCCTAACCCTAAGCAGATCCATGCATGATTCAACCGAATTCCGAGAAAACCTCCGGAACACCATCCCGTCCTGGGTCAGGTATCACGGAGTTGAGTCGTAATCTCCATGATGGGCTCCGCGGAGGTCAGGTTGCTTGGTAATTGCCCCTGAGCGGTGCAACAACTAAGCTCCTCGGCTTGTGCTGTTTCGAGCAACTCCCTCGAGCGACACGGGCGGGTGTTGACAAAGCACCGAGCCCCGAGAAATTGCATCAACATGACCTCGAAACAACTCATCCCAGGGCGCGCCTCCTAGACGCAGTGGCGTGAGTATAAAACCAAGCATCGAGTCTGATGAAAAGGAAAAATAAATTAAAAAAGATATCGCTGTATCTTGCTGATTATCATAAAGCCCCCACGAACCCCATCTTGCATCATGAAGGAAGCCGTCGTCAACCCAGACACCACCGTCTCCATCCAGGAGGTGCCCAAGCCCATCCCCGGGCCGGGCGAGGTGCTCGTCTCCGTCGCCGTCTTCGGCACCAACCCCAAGGACTGGAAATACCCGGCCTGGCGCAAGACCAGCTACAACACGGGCGACGACGTGGCCGGCGTCGTCGCGGCCGTCGGGCCGGGCGTCTTCGAGTTCCGCGAGGGCGACCGCGTCGCCGGCTACCACAACTACAAGCTCGGCCACGGGACCTTTGCCGAGCTCGCCATCGTGCCGGCGTACGCGTGCGTCCGCATCCCGGACTCCACCAGCTTTGAGGAGGTGCGCCATCCATGGTCAATTATTAGTACTACCCGCACACCCTACCTTCCTGCATGATGCTAACGGACTGCGGGCGCTGAAAAGGCCGCCACCATCCCCCTCGCCGCACTGACCGCCGCCGTGGGCCTCTTCAAGACCCTCGCCCTCCCCTCCCCCTGGCAGCTCCCCGACCCGGACCCGGAGCAGGCCCATCCCGCGCCGCCCATCACCACCCGCACCCCGCTCGTCATCTACGGCGCATCCACCGCCGTCGGCGCCTTCGCCATCAAGCTCGCCCGCCACGCGCGCATCCACCCGCTCATCGCCGTCGGCAGCCCCGCCAGCCGCTTCGTCGCTGACGAGTACCTCGACCCGGCCCTCGGCGACGCCCTCGTCGACTACACCGAACACGACTCCCCCGCCGCCCTCGCCGCCGCCGTGCGCGACGCCCTCGTCCGCGGCGGTGCGGAGTTCGGCCGCGCCTACCACGCCCTCGACTGCGTCGGCGAAAAGGGCTCCTTCGAGGACGTCCTCGCCGCCGCGCTCGGCGGCGGCGACGGCGGCGGGCCCGCCATCGAGACCGCTAAGCGGCCCCTCGTCGCGTCCGTCCTCCAGCCCCAGAAGGACTCCGTCAACGGCGTCGACGCCGTCATGACCTTTGTCGGGTGGTGCCACGCCGACGGCTGGTCGGGCAGGGCGTTCGCGAGCATCTGGCTCGGCGTCATGGCTAGGGGGCTCGTCGAGGGCTGGTTCAAGCCGCACCCGCACGAGGTCTTGCCCGGCGGGCTGCAGGGGCTAGAGGGGGGGCTCAAGAGACTCAGAGACGGCAAGGTTCGCGCGACCAAGCTGGTCGGCAGGGTTTGTGAGACGCCTGGCATCTGAATGCTTCTGAGAAAGGAATGCAATTCGGTATGAGAAGGGATCACAAAAAAAAGAAAGAAAAAAGAGAGAGGGAGATGCTCTGTCCAAGATGTTCTCTTCTTCCTGCCTTCTGAAACAAGTCTTTGATTTATGAAAAAAAAAAACTCATGGCTCCAGAGCTACTCCAAATAATGTCAAATCATCACTTCCATCTACAGCTTGATCGTCCAGTCTTCTCCGATGCGGGCCCCCACGCGGCCCACGGTCGCAAACGCAGCTTGGCCCTTCTCCGCCGCGTGGTAGTCCACCTTGACAGCCTGCGTCTTGCCCCCCGACTCTAGCTGCGCCTCCTTGACGTTCCAGCTCGCCGGCGCACCCACCACGATGATCTTATCAACGCACACCTCCCTCATCGCCTTGAGCCACGCGCCGGGCTTGCTTGCCCTGCCGTCCTTCTCCTCCGCATGGGCAGAGCTCAGCACGTTGCCCTCGAGACGGAACTTGCGGTAGATGTACTGGCCCTTCTCGTGGTCGTACGAGTCTCCGTCGTCGACGTAGAGCTCGCCGTGCGCGTCGCCCGCCTTAGACACGGACACCACGAGGGTGTAGTCGTCGAAGCGCATGGTGGCGCTGGAGCGGCGCGGGATGTCGCGGCGCGGGAAGATGTGGCCTCCGCGCATCAGGAGCGGGATCTGGTCGATTGGCGCCTCCACGGTCAGGCTCTTGCCCCTGGCCGTCTTCTTGACCGCGTAGGTGAAGTAGTCGTAGTAGACCTCGCCGTCGGGGATCCAGATGTCGACGGTGCTTTGGTCCTTCTCGACGACGGGCTTGACGAGGAGACCGGTCGAGCCGACAAACATCTGGTCGTCGACGGCCAGGGCACCCTCCTCGGACGGGTGGCTCCAGAACATGGGTCTGACGATGGGGCTGCCGTCCCGGTGGGCGTGGAAGAAGGCGGTGTACCAGGATGGTAGGAGGGAGTAGCGCAGCCGCAGCGCGGCTGTGATGATGGCAGTGTAGGGTTCGCCGATCAGGTAGGGCTCGCGGCGGCGGGAGTCGATGTGGGCGTGTCCGCGGAAGAAGGGGTAGAAGGCACCGGCCTGGTACCAGCGGGTGACGAGGTCCTTGTCCGGATTGCCGAAGAACCCACCGACGTCCGCCCCGGCGAAGGGGAAACCAGAGATGCCCTGGTTCAACGTCATGGGGATGGACGCGCCCAGGTGGTCCCACGCGGCCAGGTTGTCGCCCGTCCACATGGCACCCAGACGCTGGGAACCGGCGAAGAAGGATCGGGTCAGAACAAAGGGGCGGCGCAGCTCGCCCTTCTTTCGGGACAGGAGTGCCTCAAAAGTCGCGTTGTGGAATGTCAGGCCGTTCAGGTTGTGGACATCGCGATGCTCCCATTTACCGTGGTGGATGTTGTCCTTGGGCATGGTCGTCTCGGGGCCGTTGAAGACGGAGGGCTCATTCATGTCGTTCCAGATGAAGGTGTTCTCCATGGTGCCCTTGAAAGTGTTATACTTGAAGAGCGTCTTCCACCACTCGACGGCCTTGGGGTTGAAGCAGTCGACCCAGTGAGAGGAGCCGGGCCAGCACCATCCTTCGTACGTCTTGTCCTCCTTGTCGTGGATTGCGAGGTCCTTTGACGTCATTGCCTCCACGATGGAATAACCGTCGAGTTTCTTGATGTGCGGATCGATGATGACGACGAGCTTCCTGCCGGACTTGTCGAGCTGCTGGCCCATGCCGATCGGGTCACCAAAGGAGTGAGGCTCCCAGGTGAAATATTTCCTGTCATCGGTGTACTCAATGTCCAGCCATATGACATCGTAGGGGATCTTGGCCTTGTCCATCTTATGATCGACATCCTTGACGTCATCATCCGAGATGTAGTTCCAGCGGCACTGGTGGTAGCCGATGGCGAATTCTTGGGGCATGGTGGTGGTTCCTGTGAGCTCGCCGTATTTCCTGGCCACATCCTGGGGCGTGGGGCCGATCAGCACGAAGACGTCGAGAATTCCACTCTCAGACATCCAGTGCGTCGACGTGGTCGTCTTGGCGGCGGGGCCGAGGTTGAGAGGGTTCTTGTGCTCCTTTCCCTTGATGATGTCGATCCAAGTCTCGGCGGCGTTGAGCCAGAAGACGCCAACGGACGAGTCCTTCTTGTGAGCCTGCATGAGGGGGATCGCGCCGTAGAGGGTCATTGGGCTGTCAAGGATGTACTCGAAGACGTCCGAGTTGTAGAGACGATAGGGCTCCTCGTAGTTGCCGTTCCCTCCGCGGGTCTGCTTGAGGGAGAGGGGACCGGTATGCTCGGGAATGCCGTAGACGTGCTCGTACTCGACGAAAGTGATGTCGAGGGCTACGCTCTCTGGTCCACGAGGCTTGGAGTCGGTGTTGCCGCCAAAGGTCTCGTCCCACCAGGTGCTCTCGTCCTCGGCGTTCGGGTCTGCCTGCTGCTCTTGACCCTCTTCCGTGGGCTCGGGCTTGTCGATCTTGGGCCGCCAGTGCTCCATGTTGAACAGGCCCCGGCTGTTGAACTTGATGTGGGAGATGTCGTCGCGCCTAAAGTCCACTTCGAAGGGGGAGAAGCGGATGATGGCCTGGTGCTTGGATTCCGGGCCGTACCGAATGCTGATTTGGTCGCCGTCCTGGTGGACCACCTCGGCGGTCTTGTCCAAGTCCAGCCCGCCGACAATGACCCATTTCTCGGCCTCATTGTAGCGTTCCTTCCTGATGGGGCTGTTGTGCCTGATCTCGATGTCCTTCTTCTGGCGCCTCTCCTCATCGACTGACACGCGAGCAACCCCGGACTGGAGGAACGAGACGGTGAGAGGGAAGCGCTCCTTGTCTCCGTCGGCGTTGATCGTCTTGAGGATCATGGCCTGAAGCAGTCCACCCTTGAGCGAGACAGATTCCGGGATGATGGCATAGGGAGAGCTCCATGTCGCGCTCTGGGCGACGGCCTCATCGGCGTAGGCGCGGTTCCGCGAGCAGAAGCCCGACTGATGGCATTTCTTGAAATCATGTTCCTTGACAGAGACTACCGAATGTTAGGTTTTCAGTCTTTCCTGTGCAACAAGGAGGCCGAGGAGGGAGACAAGTGGTGTTGCATACGCGATGGCTCTATCAAACACAGCAGGGCGACTAGGAGGAGGCCCAACAGTCTGGACCACTGCGGTGACGGCCCCATGGTCACCCCTATGGCAGGAAGGGCTGCTGGATAGGAGCAATTGATGGGTCAATAAGGGGAGACGCGATGCAGTGGTAAGATGTGAAGATGAATGTCGGATTCCTTATCCGTCTAAGTTGCTCAGAGAATCGCCAGGGGCCGCATCGGATGCCCGGTTTCGCACGCGGAACCAGCTTTGGCATCGAACGCGGATGACGGATCAATGGATGGATCAAATGGATCAGGCGATGGTGTCACCTCAAGTTGAGTTGGTGTGCAGTTCCCGGGTCGACACGCCCGAGGGAAAGTGCAATGCCTGGCCGGCGCCTGCCCGCTGGCTCGAGGCTCGAAAAATGCACAGGCCGACTCGAGTGAGTAGTACGGAGTAGTAGTACTCCGTACGGAGAACCTAGGTACGGAGTACATACTCCGTAGAGGTCTTGCGATTTTCGTACAGTGTAAGCTCCCGATTGGGTCTAGACTTGTCTGGCTGAGACGGCGGAGGAGCCTACTCAAGCCCAGGAAGAGGGGTAAAGCCCCGGTAGTTGCATATGCTGGATAATGGAAAGACAATACCTACAGTCTTGTAGCGGGATATGCGGTAAAACAGTATTTCGGTTCGACGGCGGGGTAGAGCTTCTACAGTAATCAATTAGAATTAGCGGCACTGTGAGAATAAAAGGTCATCGTGCGGATGAGTATTGGAAGTGATCTTAAGAGCCATTATTGTGAAATAGATGATCTGCGAAGTATTGATTTATTGAATTTCATTTCCCCGCGGAGATTCAAAGTTTTTGAGGTTCCTTGAGCCCATTCTTCTTGGCACGATTGTTTGTCGCCGACTCAACAGTGCCGAGCTCCACAAGACCCTCCCCCGAGTCATAACGATTCCGCTATCCCCAGGCTTCAACAGCCTCAACCGCCATCCGGTGTTCTTGAAGAATCTGAAGACTGGCATTTCAAGACGCCAAGCTGATGCCATTGACATCAATACATATTCAACACAGCGACCACGGCGGTGTTGTACTCGTACTGCCAGAGCACCCTGAAGCTGTCAACCTCGGACGGCATTGATTGATTGATTGATTGATTGATCGCTGCTCTCCGCACTGTACACCCACCCACCAGATCCATCCCTCACCATCATGGCCGAGCCCCGCCGCAAAGACCCCGCCCAACTGAAGAGCCCGCCTCTTCCACCAGCAGCACCAGCAGCAGCAGAGCCGCCGCCGCCGCCAGCGCCAGCGCCTCGAGCCGAGTCTCCCAGGAGCCCGAGGCGCTCATCCAACCCGCTGCCTGCGATAACCCTCCCCCCACCAATTTTCGCGCTCGTCCCTCTCCTCCTCCTGGCGCTCTATTTTTTCTCCCCCCCTTCGCTTCTCCACCACCAGCCTTCTGCTCCCATTTCTTCTTCTTTTTCTTCTTCTTCTTCTTCTTCTTCTGCTCCCTCTTCCAACTCATCTCACGCATCTTCATCATCTTCGCCATCTCCAACAGAACTCATCGCCAAAATGTCCGACGAGCAAACGTACGCTGAGCCCCTCCTCACCCCCTCCCCCGCCAACTCTCTTCCCCATAGTATCCATCCCATCCAAGATCTATTCAACTCCCCCTCCACCCCACACCTTTCGGAACACCTGCTGCGTTCCACTTCTGGAAGCATGCAAAGCTGACGCCGCGATAGCTTCATTGCCATCAAGCCTGACGGTGTTCAGGTAAGCTGAAGCCCCCACGGTATTTCCTGGGATCCGGGACGACGGCACTGACACACTCTCAGCGCGGCCTTGTTGGCCCCATCCTCTCCCGCTTCGAGAACCGAGGGTAGGACACACCTCTTGGCGATGAGCCTCCCCCCCCCCCTTTTTTTTTTCGGTTATGGAGCATAGTAGCGACTGACTCCGACGACAGCTACAAGCTGGTTGCCATCAAGTTGACCACCCCCGGCAAGGCCCACCTCGAGCAGCACTGTACGTCGTCATCGCGTCCTCGGGCGGTCGCGGCTCTCTGCTAACCCTTGTCGTCCAGATGCCGACCTCAGCGACAAGCCCTTCTTCGCTGGCCTCGTCGAGTGTACGTCGTGTCCCTGAGTTGCTCTCAAGATCCTCACAGCCGCTAATTCTCCTTGTAGACATGAACTCTGGTCCCATCTGCGCCATGGTCTGGGAGGGTCGTGACGCCGTCAAGACCGGCCGCAGTACGTTTCTTCCCTCTCCCTGTTCCTGATATCCGTCCGCAACGTCCGTAATTAACGCTCGAAATCAGCCCTCCTCGGTGCTACCAACCCTCTGGCCTCTGCCCCCGGCACCATCCGTGGTGACTTCGCCATCGACGTCGGCCGCAACGTCTGCCACGGCTCCGACTCCGTCGAGAACGCCAAGAAGGAGATTGCCCTCTGGTTCAAGCCCGAGGAGCTCGTCAGCTACAAGGCCTCCCAGTTCGGCTGGATCTACGAGAAGGCTTAAGCGACTCCTCTCCCAGCAATGCCCCACTTCCGGCGGTGATGGAAACCAGGATACATATGGAACATGCACATTCCACCATCCGTCGCCATAGAGTAGGGTAAAATATATAAAAAATTCAAATACAGTGAAAATTGGAATAAAGATGAGCAAGGACATGACATAATCTATCAAGGCTTTCTTCTCCAAAACCCGCCGTTCACTTGCCAGTCAGTGACGCTCTCATCCTGGCAAGGACGCCGGCAAACCAAGGCGTGGCCCACACGCTCACAACGACCCGCACGGGCAGCAGGGCCTTGGTGGCCGCGTACGCCAGCGCAACCTCCACCAGGATCCTGTATTTCCGCTCTCCCCCATCCGACAGTCGCACGGCGTCCTGCGCATGCGCGTGTGTTTGTGTATGTGTATGTGTATGTGTTCGTGTATCTCGTGCATCGTGTGCATCGTGGGTCTGCGACGGCGTCTCGCCCTCTTGCCCCTCGCCCCCGCCGAACCCGAACCAGCCTTTGCGCCGAAAGTACCTCTCGAAGCGCGCCACCCCGGCCTCGACGCCCTCGCCAAAGTGCTCCGTCATGTACGCCACGGGCGCGTGGCTGCTGTAGTGGAAGAGCGCGAAGAGCCCGAGCAGGGGCACGACGGCCGTGAGCTCATGCAGCACGAGGAAGGCGACGACGTGCGAGACGGGCGCGCTGCGCAGCCGGGCCGTGTACGGCCGCAGCCGCCGGGGCAGCCGGGAGGCGAGGCGGTCGAGGCGCGACGCGGGGCGGGCGTCGTTGGACTGCGCGCGGAAGGGGGGGGCGCGGGGGAGGCGGGCGGAACGGGCGCGCCAGGTGGGCGCGATGCGAGGGCGCCGCAGCATCATCCCGTTGCCTCGGGGACGTGGGAGTACGGGTGTATGGAGTTGTTCGGCTGTGTGGGGGTGAGAAGATGGAGGAGGGAGGAGATGCAGGATCAAGAGATGCGAGGGTGCGGATGGCGGGGAGCTGTGGGAGGGTGAGCTTGGAAAGTGTGGGGTCGGTGGAATTCACACTGTGTTTCTGTGGGGTTTCTTCGCACGCTTTAAGAGGGTGTCTTGGTTCGAATCTGGCGTGGGCCAGGCGTTCGAAACAGAGCTGCCTTTCAAAGGAAGATCTCGAGAAGACCTCATCAGATTTGTTAAGATATAGATGGAGAATGCATACTATCAAGGGTGACCCGAAATCAATACGGCCCATCACCCGGCTTTCGTGTCGCCGTCCGGACGCCATTCCCGCCGTCTCAACTCAACCATCCCGGCATTTTGAGAAGTATTGATATTCGAATTTCCTCTTTTCAACAACATGACCCCGCCCTTATTGTTCTTTGAATTCCTTCAATCATCCTCATTTCGATATGCCACCTGGGAATCCGAATTAGAAACGTTACCCGACGCAAGACTTGAGAGAGCTTACCCCTCATCTTCCTTCCTTCACCCCTGATTGAGCCATTACCGAAGCAAGGGAACGTTGTCTTCGTAGTTATCGAGACTGTTGGCACGAGGAGCGCTTTGAGCATCCTTCCATGTTCTCGCCTGGCCGCCGTAAGTGAGCCTGCTGCACCAGCTTCGACCTTCACTGGCAGACCTGATCCGCTGGTAGAATATGAGGAATCGCCGGGGCATCTTCACGAGTCTCTGATCGAATACGAGGGTTTGACGATGGGACAATATCGAGCTCAACTTGACCGCAGACAGTGAAAGCGAGGGTTTTTGCTGGAGAGGTAATTCAGAGACCCTTCAGAGGCCTTATACCCCGATCCGTGGTTGCTCCCCATGGACGGAAGCGATGCATCGTGTCGCAGTGGCATTTTGTCCCGCGCAAACAAGCCTCGAAACCCAACATCTCAAAAGCTCCCGTCCATGCCCGAAGCGGGCTTCCACAGAAATCGAGCCCAGCATTCGGTCTAGTGCCTGCTCCAGTTCTAGCATCGGCCCTGTGACGAGACACACAGCCCTCAAAGATGAGTACCTGTATTGATCTCTCATTCGTTGGTCTGCGCAGGGAATCGTCTCTGGAATGATACCACATGCCATCGGCGGCACGTTTGGCGTGTTCCCGTTGCGTCAGGAATGGCAGATGCCGAGTTGCTGAAACCAACAGGGGCCCGGTGTCTGCCGATCTTGGTCCATCTTGGCAATGAGCGTTGAACGTCGTGCTCCGTCCGTTTGGGCAAAATTGAGCGTCCCGGAAGAGCACCAAGCACATCAAAAGATTCTGGAAAAGCCACTCGCAAGTAAATTCACTGCTCATGGTGTCCTCTCGAGAAGTCATTGAATGGAAGAAGAGAAAGCATTGCGATTCTCTCAAGCGTGCGTTTGAAGCCATGGACTCACTCCCAGGGCCTTGAGGTCGCCATCCTCAGGGGGTTGATCAATCCAATTTCAAGATCCATCGATTGCTGGATCCATCCATTCTGTCTCCTTCCTTCCCCTGCGGCCTGAGAAAGCACCTGCCGAATGGTTCATCTGCTTCATTGTTGGCAAGAGGCCCGACAGTCAACACTGTCGTGACTTCCTGAAGACAGACATACATATGCTTTGCATCCGTACGGGTAGGAGGTATTGTAGGTGCCTCCTGCCTCGAGCACTTGCCCATCAAGGTACTTGAAATGATACGCACATTACCTAGGAAGGAACTGGCGAACCTTTCCGAAGTACTCCGTACCGCGTTCTTGCTTCTTTTCACCTTGAAATGCTGTCACGATTGTTTCATCTGCCCGGCTCGTATTCGGGTTTCTCGTATAACGGGTCCGACTTCAGATACGCGTCTCTGCCCCTTTTTCGCGAGGCTTCTCCATCAATCGATCAACACCAGCCATCATGGCGGCCACTTTCCTCCTGCGCGTGCCGTTCCACCCGCCAAACGGTAAACTTTGCGGCGCAGAACAAGGTACCACTACCTATGATCTACTACTAGTAGTAATTCTATCATGAGCTGACCGCAAGTTCGGGTCGAGTTGCGGCTTCCCAAACTTGGCTCCATCCAGGAGGGACCAGAGGCCATCCTTTTACCGGTATCTCCCCTGATCCCCTTCAGAGTCGGCGTCACAGCAAGATTGCAGCCCATGAAGACTGATAGGCCCCTCATTAGAATCTCCATCAATGACCATCGCAGGCTTCAAGAGCGGACGATTGGGTCCAGGTCCTCAGATGCTCCAAACCCTCAGCGCAGAATCTGCCAGTGGGACCTCTCAGGACGCTCACTCAGGGGCTTCATCCCGGCGATCCCGTGCGAGCTCCTGCTTGGCGTACATACATGTCATGGCCTGCTGGCCTCGAGGTCGGTCCTTCCTGCGAAGACTCCATTGACGTCTGCTGTGAGAGCGGCCGAGATGCTCTTCGATTCTCCCTTCCTCGTTCCGACTCATGTTGACCGCCTTCAGGGCCTCGGGGCAGCGCCATTCTTCCAATAGAATCAGCCTTCCTTGACCCGGCCCGAGAGAGATAGATGAAGCTTCTTTCCGCAAATCGAGGGGGTGCCTTCTTCCTGATCCGAGAATGGCTCCTCAGGCTCTCGGGTTTATCAACATCGGCAGGGGCGAAGAAGAGCGGGTAGCCTTGAAGACGCAGCTCCTAGAGATGCCCCTCTTTTCCCCAGCATCCTCGACATCTTGTCTTCTTCCCTTCATTCTCTCTCCTCTTCTCCCCCCCTTCCTCTTTTTCTCTTCTCAAGGTCTTCTGGCTCTCTTAACCCACAGCTTTGTCGAGTCAACAGTCAAGATCCCGCATCTTCCTGGCCTTTGGCAGTCTCGCTCAACTGATCAATCCCTTGCATCTTGTTCGTCCTGAACAGAGACCATGGCTTCTCGAACGCTCTTCTCCGGCCTGTTTGCCCTCAGCTTCGCCTCTGTGGGAGCCCAAAAGTTCCGCAACGAGGACCTCATCCTCTGCGATTGCGGCATAGGCGACAACCGGCAGCACTCAGACTGGTCCACGTCCCGTCAGATGAACTGGTACAAGGACATCTCGTGGCCCGACTCGGCCTACAAGTATCCAGATGCTCCCGACATGGCCGTCGAGATACCATTCAAGGAGGGCATCTACCCGTGGGTCTCCACCGGCGCCACCGCGACCTTCCCCAATGGTGAGATCTGGACGGCTTATATCGAGGATGGCACCCCCGATGGATTCAAGGCCGGCAGCGCCGTCACCACAAAGGAAGGCGGCCAGATCCTCAACTGCTGGGCTTATCGGGGCCGCCCAGTCAGCGCGGCCATCAACAAGACGGCCAACGCCGATGCAATCTGCTGGACTGCCTTTGTCTGCAACCGAGACGACCACCCTCCTCCTCGCCCTGCGGACATGGGGGCTCAGACTTCCACCCTGACCACGCAGTCCGTTGCCCCCTCCACCACGTTCTTCTCTGCTCCGCCGAGCACCGCCTCCCCGACCGGCGGCCAGCCAGTCCCCACCAGTTCCCCCCATGTCGGCGAGCTCTCTGTTTACTCCACCGTCAGTCCCCGTTTCATCAACTGGCAGAGCACTTGGGGAGCGTTCATCAACAACTTCGTCTGGGACCAGACCACCGGAAACTGCATCGGCGACTCGATCAGAGGCCAAGGATACTCCATCAACGTCACCTGCGCTGGCGTGAGGATCGATCAGGATACCCACATGACCCTGCTGATGATCAAAGCCCTACGAGATGTCGGGCTGAAGAGCCTGTGGTTCAACCAGAACCCGACGGTCCCAAGCAACAATGGGACCAACGCCACCTCGAGCTGGGTTGTCATGCCCGAGTCGTTCACCCTCAAGGCGACCGACCTCGCGACCAACAAGGTGGTCGGCCATCTGTCCTACTCGACCCAGTACGATGGCTTCCTGACGGGGCCCTGCACTGCTTGCGAGACTGCCCGATTCAACTCGGACTTCTTCAACCCGATCATTGCTGCCGTTCAGGGAAGCTATCCTGTCTTCAACAACTTCACCATCTCGGCGCAGTGCTACCCCTGGATGGTCTGCAAATAATGGAGTGTTGTTTGGAGGATGGAGATGAGGTATCTGCATCATGTTACAGAATGACTTAGCGGAGGCGTGCCGCGCATGTTGGTCCAGCTTTACACTTGCTACACTATGTACGTACGTTGCTCTGTTATCATATGCAGCGAATGATCACAAAGGTCCTGCTGATTGCGCTGCCCATTCTGCGTTGAACTTGTGAAGCGGCCGTTGCCATGGTTTATTGAATGGGCCTGGCAAAGCCTGTGAAGAGAGCCTGTGTAAGTTGGCTCTTGATTCCTTTAACAAGAGAGTGTTGACACAAAGGAAACGTAGGGAGCGTACAAATCAAGCAAAAGCGTGAATATTGAGAAAAACTGTATCGCCAAACAGTTGTCCGCTCATTCGAGTTGTGAATCATGAACCATGTGTGAATCTAAGTTGGTTGACTGAGTCTGAGGAGTATTCCATCAATGAATCTACTCGGGCTGGTCGTCCGAGTAGTAATTAAATGGTTTCGGGACCTCGACGGGATCGCCAGGCTGGTCAGGATCGAGATCGCCCGAGCCATCCACCTTGACCGCGCCGACGGGGGCCGCGGGCATCAGATACTGCTTCCTAAGCACGTCTGTGATCTCCCTGGCCCACTCCCATGGCCTGTCGACGCCCCCCGGGAGGCTGTTGAAGTACTCCCAGCCCATGACGCCGGCGAAGCGCCGATAGCGCGCGCGCAGCGTCCTGAGGACGGCGGAGAGGAACTCGAAGGGGACGAACCCGCGCCCGTTGTCCGGGCTGGTGACGAGGCCGACGACGATTTTTTCGACGGGCCAACCTTTCTGGAGCATCATCTCGTACATGAAGAGGTTCGTCATGTCGCCCCAGCCGTTGTAGAACTGGGCGTTGTACCAGGCGATCTGGGGCCCGCGCATGACCTCGAGGGCCTCGTAGTCGAAGCCGCTGAGGTTAGCCTCGTGGTTGATGAGGGCGGCTGCGACGGGGGCGAGGGTGATGAGGAACTCTGGGCCGAAGTCTGCGCGCAGGCGGTCGATGAGGCGGACGATGTCTGCGAGGGATGTGGGCTCCTCGACGTCGAGGTCTATGCCGTCGAGGGCGCGGCGGCGGAGGAGGTTGCGGAGGGGGATGTAGTAGCGGTCGAAGGCGGCGTCGTCGGGGCCGGCGAGGCGGGCGTATGTGCCGGGGGCTGCGACGCCTAGCATGGCGAGGACTTTGACGCCGGCGGACTGGAGGGTGGCGATATCGGCCCAGAGGGAGGCGTAGCGGGGGTGGTCGGGGGGGTGGTCGTTGAGGTGGATGGCGAGGGGGTCGGGGTTTATGTGGATGGCGGCGAGGATGACGTGAGTGATGGAGATGCCGGGCTCGCGGAGGAGGGGGAGAATGGAGATGGGTTTGCCAGAGGGGTCGTGGAGGGTTTGGAAGTAGGTGACGATCCGGGGGAGGGAGGCATCGTCGCCGGGAGGGGGGAGGAGGGGAGGCATTTTGTT